>VZRW01002447.1:0-59012 GCA_013398125.1 Aegotheles bennettii | reverse complement strand
CTCCATAAAGAGTGTCCAGGCCCCGAGGAGAGAGAGAAGCCAGGAAAGGACACTTTTATCCGTCTGAGTCTGACTGTGCTCAGTCTGCTAAGGAAAATGAAAGCCTTCTGGTTTTCAGTATTGTCAGTAAATCCCGCGGTGAGGAAGAGAAGAGAAGAGAAGAGAAGAGAAGAGAAGAGAAGAGAAGAGAAGAGAAGAGAAGAGAAGAGAAGAGAAGAGAAGAGGATATCTGAAATAACTGAACGCGACCCCGGTTTATCCCGCTTCCACAACCAAAGCTGTGCACCCGGCCAGGCTTTTCCGCCGGCCGCGGGACCGGAGGCTGCCCGGGAGGCGGCAGCTCCCACCCCCCGTGCCCGCGCCAGCCGCTCCGGAGGAGACGCGCACCTCGCTTGGAGGTAGTTCGGGTCCGATGGGGACAGAGGAGAGGAAGGCGAAAAGACGCCATCGGGGGAAGCAACAGGAGAGGTCCTGTCCTCCCCTCCGACAGGGCGGGTTGCTCGGCGAGCCCCTCTCCCCTCTGGGAGAGATGGGGCCAGGGGCGAGATCGGCCTACGGAGCCACTGGCTCACCGCGGGACGGAGAGGGGTGGGAGCGGGGACGGGAAGGAAAGGTCGGGTGGTCACTTGGAGGAATATTACGAATATTTCCTCTCTCCCGCTTCCCGGCGATGTCTCTGCTCCCCAACGCCCCCGGCTTGGCAGGCCAGTCCCGCCAGCACGGCGGCAGCATCCCCCTCCCACAACGGGGCGGCGGGGCTCGGCTGTGCTCGGAGTCTTCTTAGGGCAAAGGAGGGATTTGGGAAAGTAGCGCTAGGCTGAATCCCAGGCACAGGGAGCCTCGCCGGGGAAGTCGTTTCGGGAAAGGCAGCACTGCTCCAGCACGGTTGCGGGTCGTAACATTGCCTGGTGCGTCCAGCCTCCCCCGCCGCTCTCCTGTGCCGCTCCGGCTTTGGAGAGAGATAGAGGGAGGGAGAGGGAAGGAGAGAGAAAAAAGGGAGGAAAAAAAGAAAAAAGAAGGAACGAAAGAAAGAAAGAAGAAAATAAGAAGGAAAGAAAGATAAAGAGGGAGAAAGAACGAGAAAAGGAGCAAAAAAAAAAAAAGAGAAGAGAAGAAAAAGACACCGAGAAACGAGGGGAAAAGGAAAGGTCTCAGCGCAGCGGAGCTGTGTGGGAAGTGCCACGCGTGGGCGCAGGCGGTGGGAGCAGAGCCGCAGGGGCNCGGCGGCAGGCGGCGGGGCGGGGGCCTGGGGCGGGCGGGCTGCGGCCGCCGCTCCTCACCAGGGCGAGTACTCGTCACCCCCTCCCCGGCCAGGGGCATTTCGGAGAAAGCTGCGGAGGACTCTGTGCGTGCGGCTATTCCTACTCAGTCAACAGCACAACTCCCCCCGACAACGAAATTAGCCTCAGGGAGTCAGAAAATCGAATATTTGCCTGATCGCGGCGTAGGAGAAGGGCGAAAGCGGTAGCTGAGTGGTGCTAAATCAAACTAACGTGCACTCCTTCACTTTTAAATTCACATTTTCATAAAGGCAGAGAGATTTGGCGAAGGAGGGAGATGTGTTTTCTCTGGGAAGGCAGAGTGCTCGGGCACACACGGAGTATCGGGTGCCAGAGCGTCCCGCACCGCGCCCGCGCCCGCGGGGTCCCGGGAAACGTGGCCCGGTCGTAACCCGGAGTGCCCCGTGGCCGCACGGCTGGCGGCCGCCGGCCCGCCGCGCAGGTCTGGGGTCTGCAGGCTTCTCCGATTGGAAACTGTGCGTTTTCAAATATCGGATTTTAATTAATGGATGCACTTTTAGGCAGCGCCCGATTTTGGATTCTCACAGAGTTTGGTACGGAAATTGGATGTACTTTTCTCATGCGTAGCATTGCTATGAAAGAATATCAAATCTCGCGCTTCCCTTGACCGTATTGACCTGGCCGGCAACTCAGAATCTGATTCAAGATTGACTGATTGAATCAGTATCGTGTGTTTTTCTGGTGGGTTTATTAGAAGGCTATTAGCTTTCATGGTTTCCTGCTATTCATTTTTGCTATCTTTGCTTGCTTTTAATTCAATTCGGACATTTGACGACCGCGCTTTCAGTACGAAAGTAGTTATAAATGTTAGCTTTGCAGTAAGGTGGCTGTTGATCCCGTTGAAGAAGCACGGCTCATGGCGCTGCGGGAGAGCTCTCCGGCAGCTGCTGGGACCGGGCTGTGCCACACGGCGCTGGGTGCTGCGGCTGAGATTCGGTCGCTTCCAAAGGGCGGTCATTCTGTTTGAGAGGGGACAGCCGAGGTTCCCTCGCCGCGGGCTGGTTCTGCTTAGAATAGGTTACTGGTTTACATTTAGATGGAGGGTGTAATTCCGATTGATAGCAACTCGTCATCCGGCGCTTAGACACCACCGAGGTGAACACGCCGAGTTCTCTGTTTTAGTCCTGGTGGTTATCACGAATCTGCTTTCCAGCAGCGGGGCAGTACGAGGACAGTGTCGCGTTCCTTTCCGACTGGAACAGGGCGAAAAGGCTGTCCCGGGTTCCTCTAGCCAAATTCCCCAGTCAGATGAACCCAGAGATGATATTTCTCTGCCTGGATACAGGACATTCCTTCTCCATTCGTATGTTCTCAAACTCGTTGGCAACAAGGGGTCAGGACAAAATTTCCCTCTGTTTATTAAGTATGAAAACAGAGCCCTTACTCAGACCTTCAAACGGCAGGATCGGGTCCACACCAGGCACCGATTCTGGGGAGAATATAAGCTTCAATGAAATAACTGATGGGCATTCGCATGCAGCTAATTAAGGATCGTATTTTGTTTTCTGTATTTAAATAATGATTTGCAAAACTTCCAGAAAAAATACGTCATAGAACCTTAGTAATAAAATTTTAAATGTCAAAGACTAACTAATTAGAGATGTGTGAATTGCTGATCCTCTAATGTATGATATTTGCTACCAAAAGCCTGAAAACAGTTTCAGTAAACAATAAAAAACACTTAATCAACAGTTTGCATATAATTTATTTATTTAATTATTTATTTTCTGTGGTGAATGCACCTGAAACCTGCATTTTATTTAGAGAAAAGATTATAGAAAATCCGTTTGAATGTTTCTAAAGCTGTCAGATGTGCTGTGGTATTAGTTGACTGTGAGATATTTTGCTCTGTTTGGAATTTAAGAAGGAGAAACTTGTGAGTATTGTTGAATATGCATCCATTAGATGGTTTATTTTTAGATATTTGATAAAACTTGCACTACCTCCAAGATATAGCCACAGAGTTGAGACTGTGATGCACATTTCCCATATGCAGAGCTCAGGCGGTGGTGCATGCTTCACACATGCAGAATGGGCTAACCCTGGCATTCCTGGCAAACAAACTTGTCACATACTTTGGAATCGCGACCGGCTTGTCGCTCTGTTGAGGATAATAACGGTGTTCAAAGGCCTGCATTTATTTTCTTTTTGCCTTTATGTTCTGGGCCATATCCCCACCTAAAACGCTAATGGTCTCAAAAAGGCAAGTTTTCTTTGTCTTTCTTGCTGGCTTTTCACATCACTTGCAGTTGTTTGCACTCTCGTTACTGTGGACTTTCTCCATCTCCCGCATTCGATACCGAAACTCACCCATTGATTTCTAAGAACCCTCTCCCTCACAGCTTTAGTAGATAGTGGTTGCTGAGTTAGTCTCAAAGTCACTTAGGTTATTTAAATATCAGCTATAAACAAAGTAGGAGATGGACAGAAAGCACATGAGAGCTCCCCCTAAACCCTCCGCATCAGAAACCCCAGATGCGCTGCTGTTTAGTGAGCTTCTCAAATGTTTAAAGTTAACTTAGGACAGAGAGAAAGCGTTGGTATTATAACGACTAAAGACTGAAATATTTTGCTGTCTCAGAAACAAATAAGTTTAATAGCATTTATTTTAGCTATTGAGAAAACAAATAAAGCCATAGAAATTACTGAATAACTCTTCCGCTAGACATTTGAAAGCATGGAAGACTCACTAAAGAGAAAGAAAAAAAATCCTTGTCTCATTTTGTATCTTAATTTTAAACAATGCATGTCTCAAGTGAATATTTACAGGCTGTTAATAGGCTAGAACAAATTCTAGAAGACACAACAAAAATTATCTGCAGTCTATTCACAAACCTTTGCCATGTCTCAGTGTTTGGGGATGGGCATAGGGACTGCCTTCACCACCCCTGAATAGAACTCTATTGTGTGGGCTTGTTCCATTGGGATCAATGGGACGACTTGTGCAATGAGATGCTAATGAACGCCAGAAATGATGGTAAAATCTGGCCTGGCTAAGGCGTAAGACTGTTTTTATAAACCACTTTGGAGTCTGTTGCTATACTGACTGTAGCCGAGATGTTGAAACTTCAAATGCGCAGGAAGGCTTTACTATATAAGGTTTTTTTGCATTATTTAAATCACATTTTCCCCCCTTGCAATTTGAATCACTCTCCTTTCTCATCTTGTTTAAAGTTGCATCTGAAATGGGGCAGTCTCTTTTCAGTGACAATTGCACTGTTAATGTAAATGCTGTTTCACAAACGGGGAATAAGAGGAGGAAAAACTGGAGGAAAAGAACGTCAAGCACAAGTACGAAAGAGGAGAATGATGGCCAGAAACCAGGTGCACACGAGGGGATGATGTTGGCAGTGTGTACTCCACTGGTCATCGCCTCACCACACCTGTGGGAAAAAAAAATAATCTTCAGAAATATTCATGTCTCGCGCAAGGGGGATGAGAGCCCGAGGCCCATCTCAGAGAAGTGCAGTGGTGGGGGAATTGGGCTAGGCAATTGCTTGAGACCAGGCACAGGGCTGCTGTGCCAGTGGACTGGCGGCTGCAGGGCCCATCAGCACCCTTTCTCGATCCTGCAGGTCTTCAGATTGGGTTGGGATGGAGGGCCAGGACGGGTCCTTTGACCCGAAATACTACAAGCCTATGGATATAACACTGGGAGCCCATGATTCTCAGCATCTGGGAGCAGGCTTAGAAGTGCTCAGACACAATAGTAATGAGGATCATAAAAGTCCCACCTCTGGCTCTTAGAAAAGAGAGAGAGGGAGGGAAGACTAGGTCCCACCAACACCATCTTTTCTCATCAGCTTATGGTAAAGGTTAATTATTAACTATTGAAACACTGGCGAACTGTGGTGTTTATTTGCTTATTACGAGGCTTGTCAGGGCCAGAACCAAACCTTACTGAAGCTGATGGATGTGTCTCAGTTTCAATAGACTCAGAGGTCAGGCCCCTAAAATTCAAATCACCAGTGCAGTTCCTTGCGATGAAGAACCAGTGAGTGTTGTAAGGAAGGGCTTAATTGTTCCAACGAGACCGTTTAGTTTTTAAACAAAAATCCTTTAATTGGGGGCAGGCCCTTTCATATTTGTTTCCTGAGAAAGAAATTGATTAGCAAAATGTTAATAATAAGATCTTAAGGGAGCTCAGGCCATAGACACCAAGCTCAGCTAAGAGAGCTCACATTTTCTTTTCAGCCACTGCTGCTGAGCAGAACTGTCTCCAGGAAAGGACCTGTGAGTGAAGAGCAAGCTGTCTTCTCTAGTTTGCTAATACTGCTTCTGTAACCCTTTTGCCTGTTACTCTTTTGCACCTGAACCAAAGGTAAGTGCTCAGTAGCAGCAGTTTCCTTGTATCCACTTCTATCTGGTTCTATCTAGATCCCTTTTTCTTTGTCAGGAAGCCGCTTCCTTGCTGGGGTGCTCAGCTGGTGAACCCCTACCTTCACATGGAACTGCCAACAAATTTAATTTGCAGAGGAAATACACAGGACACGAATGATTCCTTGGGGAGGTTAGTGCCCTAAGTCCTCTTCCCAGCCATTGGAAATGCTGCTGGCTGGGAGTGTGGGATGGAACAAGATTTTTCGAGCTACAGCCCCTTCTCAACCAGTTTGTACACAGCAAAACAAGCAGTCCGCACTGCTCCTATGCACTCAGGTACTTCCAAGCACAGAGAATATAATTCTGGAGTGGGATGGCACAGGAAACAAGGAAAATCCTTTGCCTCTTAATTGCCAGAACACCGTTTTGAGCAAAGGTCAGTAAATGCTGTACCTCATCCAGTCATCATTAACTCTCGCTAACAATTATTACTTGTAGTACAGTGAGAGCAACAGACCCAAAAAAGGTAGATACATTGAGATCTATCTAAAATCTTGACTGAGGGAAGTACTGTGTAAATAGGTAAGACAGATGAAAAAGACTGGATAATAACAAGCAGAACAATAAAAAGTAACAGGGAAGAAGCAAGAAATGACATGTGTTTTTCATTTTATAGCTCTATATGACTGATGTTCACACCTGCAGTAGGAAATAATTATTTTTACCACTTCTGAAAATGAAATTATATTTAAAATTAGGTTCATAGGTTTTTGGTTGTCTTCTCTTCTTCATATTGGCTTTGTTACTAAGTGAAGCTCTTCTCCACACCTGGCAGGCACCTGAAATGGATAATCAGTGTGTTGCAGTGTTGCAGTTCCAGATTTTGCAGATATTGTTACCTTTTTTTGAAATGCAGAGGCCCAATCTTTTATGTGAACTATTCAGAACTTCTTAAAGATTTGGGGAGCATATACAGATCCAACAGGCTCCCTGCTTTTCAGTATTTTAAGGGTTTCCACCTGTCTGAAACCACTTGCAAACTGCAAAACTTTGTGACTTATCAATATCACCAGAATTCATGCACTTAGTTCCTTTGATCTGGAAATTCATGGCACCCTTTCCCACTTATTTTTATTGAAGTAAGACTTGGAATTGCAAAAATGGCAAGTTAACAAAATGTTAGCTCAAAATTGGCCCATTTTATTAATGATAATAAAGACCCAGTGGGCTTTTCACTGTCTTACTCTAGTATTAGTAGATTAACATTAAATATATTGTCTTCAGCTAATATTCACCCAGGACTCCATATCTTTTAACGATAAAAATAAATGGAAATAATTAAGAGAGCATCTTTGATATTTTAGCAATGTTTTAGTTTCCTCCAGCCTATTTAATATACTCTGAAATTTCATTTCTGGGCTGAAAAGTGTAAAACAAATATACACTTATTACAAATTTAAAAATCACTTAAAAGATATCCTTCAGGGTACGAAAAGGTTTCCTTTTTTTTTCTTTTTTTTTTCTTCTAATCTGGTTGTATATGTTCCTGTCCTTTATAAGTCATAGCAAATGATATAGTATTCCAGAAGAGCTTTTATCCTAGTGAGCAGAAAGTGAGCAGAAAGACTGAACAAAAGAATGAATTAATTAATTAATGGATGAATGTGTTAAAAAGGCTCCACCTGCTCGGCTCCAAAAATCTCTCACTCTACTACAGAGAGGTTTGTTACACTGACTAATACTAAAGCCCTCCTCTTCATTTTTGAACAATATGATTTGTTCACGTTTGTAGTGATTGCCAAAATTCAAACCATGTAACACAGACTGTGCCCTTACTGATGTGTCTCGTATCAGGAATTCACCACTGTCGTTTCCCTAAAGGCAACGAGGGAGGCAGTCTATCAAAAACGGAAGGGGAAAAAGCAGATTTTTTCTTTGCTTTATCAGAAATACCTAACACACTTGTTTATTCTGAAGATCTTGCTTGCCACATGAGCAGTTTACTTCCACGTGAAGGATTTAACTTAATATGAGCAAAGGTACTCTTTTAAGAATTTTGTGCCTTCATTTTCTAGACCCAGTGATGCTTCCTTGTCTTCCAATGACAGGCAAGAAATATCGCAACAAACTGCATAGGAGAGGACCTTGGTTTGCCTACCGAACCCCAGCAGAGATTGCCACAAGTTCACAGAAGGGCTGCTTTAAAAAGAGAAACGGGAAAGCCACGATACTTCTGTCTTCTTGTCGGGGTGCCAGCAGAGCCCCACCAGTGGCACTGAAGGGAAAAATCTAGTGGCTGAGGGGTGCAGGATTAAGGGGTGGGGTGGGATTTGTGCCCCCCCCCCGACAAAGATCCCTGTCCCCCGCAGAAAGGTGCTGCAATGCAAAGCGAGCTCCCAGCTCCTTTTCTCTCTCTTGGTGGCATTTGGAAGTGTAAAGCTTTGAATACCAATTGCTTGAACTGGACATATGTGAATCTCTTCTAATCCTACTAATCCTGTCCCCAAGTGCTTCTTTGTATGTGGAGGCAACACACATAGATCTAAGTAAAAGTGACCGTAATCCTGGAAATGTGGAAAAATGTCCCAGTGTGGGAGTTGGGAGAGGGAAAAGCTCCCTAGCGGAGGGGACCCGCTGGAAAAGCATTGTGTTTGTGAGGTGAGCCAGGGGCGGTGGTGGGGGCAGGGAAGAGATGAAGGAGAGCTCTCACCTTCCCTGAGCCGCGAGAAGGAAAGCAAACCCACCCAGCGGGAAAGCTCCGTTGCAAACAGCCATCGCACACTTGAGCAAACCCGCAGAACTGAGACAAAGTTTCCGAACGCTGGGAAATTCACCCACCGGCAGCTTTCAGCAGTGTGAGCTCAGCAGGCTAGGCACTAATGTGCTGACTTCATTATTTCCCGACCTCGCCCCGCTGAATGGCAGATTTGTTTAGGGAACGGTGGGCTACCACTCAGTCCTTCTCTGGCCACAAAGATAGGGAGGGGATCTGGGATCATGGCCCCGGTCAAGGGAGCTGGCTCTCCGTCTTACAGGGGACCCTGTTACTGTGCACAGAAGTGAGAATCAGGCCATGTAAGCAGATGTCTTTGGCAAACACTAACAAAGCAGCAGAGAAAAAGCCAGCTCACAAGTGACTGGTTGTATTATTCACTCAGCCTCTCTGAAAACTGATTTCAGGCATCAAATCCTCTAACTGCATGTAGGTAAAGGGATAGAAATGGGTGAAGTTTCTGTGTCTTTGATTCAACACCGAAACCTCAGCATTTGACTGGGCTGTTACTTAAAATTAACATCCACCTGGATAATAACAAACCCTACGGGTTTCCCAAATATACAAGTCATATAATTCAGCCATGCGAATTTCCCAAATGTCAGACAGCTAATTTACATTTTCTTGGCTCGTCACTGAATAAAGCGTGTTTATATCCCACAGTAGATAGTGTACAAGGAAATTAATCTGGTTTTTGTATGTGCTTTCAAAAGATTTTAAAATATGGAGCAATTGATAACGTTATTTGCCAGCCAAATCTTTATTTTACTTAATAAATCTCTAGATAAAACCATGTTAGGTAAGGAAATCTAAGGCTATATATTCTCTGGGAGTTGACTTTTTTATTACCTCACCAGACTTTGTGCTTTCATAAATAAGTGTCAGCTGAAATTAACCTGCTGTTTAGAGATAGTATAAAGCATCCCCAAATCAGCCTGGGGACTGGGAGTCAATTTTTTTTGCACATGAACCTCCTGAATGTCACGGAGACAGAAAATGAGGATAGATCCTTAACTTTACATGGATAAAGCAATAAGATTGTCCCGATTGTCTCTTGGGAACATGCAAAGACAAACCTTACAATGCACTAAAATAACTTCATTAACAAGAAACAAATCAGGGAAATTTTGCTGTGTGCATCAGAGAAGGATAAAATGGGATGAGAACAAAATGCTGGCTATGCCTAGTACGTGTGGAGCTGTGTGGGCTTCACCCTACTGCTTGCCACAGAAACAGTGCTCACGTGAAGACATGTTACTAGTCTTGGCATTCAAGGGGGACTGCTGATATCACACCTGCAACCTCTGATTCCAGCAATGTCGCCTTTCCTGCAGCTTGGCCAGTGTGCCATCCCGTGGGCTGGTGTGGGAGGGGGCCTGGCAGAGCCCAGCCCCTTAGGGCAGAGAAAATACCCACGGCCAGGGGATCCCCAGGGTCAGGGTACACTGGCACACTCATTCCCTTGCTCTAGACTTTCCAACCAGGGCAGAGAAGGGAAACAATTTCTCTACGGGGAAGCTGGCTTCATTTGTATTAAATGGCCCTGTGGCCTGCATGTGCCTGTGGCGCTCACTCTCACAGGCTGCTGAGCATTTTATAGGTGAAGCGAGGGGATTTTGATTTCTGGGGCTGAGCTGCACTCCTGCCGGCAGGCCTCACCCACACCCTGGGGCATGGTGTAGCTGCAGTGGGCTCAGCGCCTGCACCTTGCCACCCACCCCTTCACAGCTCATGAGGTGCCCACCAGCCCAGCACTCCGGATGGCAGGAAGAGCTCTGGGGTGGCCTGGCACCTCCCTGGCTCAGCCTGCGCTGGAAATCTGGCCTGCTTGGCCCTCACAGCCGGTATTGCTCCATATTGTGAGTGGCTCACATGGCCATCCCTGAAGGATGCCTCTGGGAAGCAAAGGACTAATTACAGTCCCGCTCGTCCCTGGATGGCCATCTTCCCTGGCTGAGCCCCAGGAGAGCACCCCCTGCCCAAGGGCACCACAGGCCTCCCCCTGCCCCCAGCAGCAAGCCCAAGGTTGCCTGGCAGCCCAGGCCTGCCTAGCAACCAACTGCCTCACAGCCCTGGCTGGTGGCAGCCAATCCGTGTCCCAGGAACGCAGCCTGGGCAGCCGGTGCCATGGTGCCTCTCCTTGCTGGGAGGTGTGATGGGTCCCAGACAGTCTCTGTGCCCTAAGGCCAGTGGGCAAGGAGCAGCCGGTGTCCATACTGGGGTCCCTGGCCTTCCAGAAGAGGTTGGCCCCATGTGCACTGCTTGATGGGCAGAAGCCACAGCCATACCCAGTTCCAGCATGGCATTCAGGCTTCAAAGCCAAAGGGTTAAGCATTCATCTAGTCACTCTGCCCAGTTAGCTAACGCAGGTCCTGAGGAGCAGTGTGGCTCCAACCACAGGCCCATTCGGTATGGGATGTCAGTCCATAACAGTGCAAGAGAGGTAAATAGCTAAGTGACACCAAGCCAAGGCAGATCTGCATTATAGGGCAGGGTTGGAACACAGGACATGGGGCAAAATTGACTTGGTGTCAGGACAAGATTTAAAAGGTCTTTCTAGAAGTGCTTCAAATGCTGGTTGGCAAAGGGCCATGCTCGGGAGAGACCCGAAGGGTAGGACAGTGCAGGTGTGACCAGGCCAGCCTCAGCCTGTCGGGTAGCCGCGCCAGGGAGGGGCCTGCTGCTGGCGTAGTCGTCCTCCTTGGCAATCAGATGGGTACTATATGCACTGAAATGTGTCACGGTGAAGATAGTCAAGCCTAGGTATTGCTATCTCTGCTTGTCTACAGTCATGTTGGCACATCGATGTTGAAGTGTGGGCAACTTCTTTTTCTTAATATTGCCATACATCAAGGGCATTATATCCAGGCTACATAAGCTAGGGATCCTCACTGTCGTTTTATTGTCTTTGATGGATTCACACCAGCTAGGGATCTGACCCTATTTCTGTAATCTGCCTCAAATGTCAACAATTAGAGTCTGTTTCAGTTTAAATCAATGAAGCATTAAAATCTTTAAAACAATTTAGTTTCAAATGGTTGCAAATCCAATGAAGAGATGTGGCACCCTCTAGGCTGAAGGAAAACCACTGAAACCAATTGGATAAATTTGGAACTTAATATTTACTGTTGGGATCTACACAAATTCAAGAGCCAAAGGCAAGACTAGTTGGATTAGTGCTTCAGTGGTCCTTCATTATCCTTATCTCCCTCAGTGACATGATTTGTGTCTTCAGTTAACCATGCTTATTAAATGAAGATGATGAAGGGCTGAGGCAAAAGTACATATGTAGAAGGGGGATTTTGAATCTTGCTAATCTTGTTTAGGATGCTATGGCATTTAATTTCATAAGAAATTTCATTGAGGTTTCCTACGTGTTCTTCCAGCATTAAGTCTCATAACCTCACTTTATCATAGGAAAATGGAGGTGCAGAAATATATTACAGTTCAGTTGCTTTCCAGTCAGAAGACAGGCAGAAAACAGAATCAGGTCCACCAGAAATATGGGGTTTCTGAAGACAGACCATTCTTAGCTTCCTCCATTACACATTGCTTTCTAGGCTGGGATAACAAGTGGAGAACTACTTGTGTGTAAGAGGATCTCAGTCTGCCTCCTATAGGGAAAACAGAGGAGGAAGGAGCCCTGTAACAGTGTGAGTTCAGGGTTGGCTCTGCTGCAGACACCTTCAACAATATGCCAGTCTTACAATAGTCTTGTACAAGGAGGTGCTGATGCACTGGAGAATCAGACTGCTGCTCTGGAGGGTGAACGTATGTCAGTTTGGACTGTGCTGTGGAAAAATGAGAGCCGTGTAAATAATTTGAACTCAGCAGGTTTTTCTCTTGATACTGGAGCAGTAGCCAATGTGAACTACGAGGTTGGATCCAGTCCCAGAGTAAAAAGGGGGAAGGAGATTTGTGTGTGGCACAAGCAAAACAGGGGACATGAGCATAATGTCTATGCAAGCCTCCAGTTAAGTTTGCAGCTGAACCTGAAATAATCCCATCCATTTACTCATTGTGTAGAAAGTATGTCCCAGGGCACATTTCAAACAGCCTTTTAAACAGCCTGTTAAACCAAAATAAATATGGCCACATTACTTTTTAAATTTCTCACTGTTTCAAACTCAGTTTAATTAGGCACACTGCAACCTTGGAAAAATCTAAGAAAGAGGGAAGTGGTATTGATTCTTTATTATCACTTTAATTGTCTATTCTGATGTGTTAAAACTGAAACAATCTTCCAGCTGCAATGTCTAATGAACTCCAAGATCAAACAAGATCTTGCTAATTATGGAGTTAATGAGGACAAGTTCACAGGCAGAGTTAAGTTAGTAATTACATGTTTCAAAGCATCTTGAAGCTCAATAAGATCTTCATTTGGTGCCATAATGGTATACATTTTGCATTCTTCTTTCTGTAACATGTTACCAAAGGGCACCCTATGTATGGTATATGCTGCTAATCATGTGCAAACAGCACAAAGCAGACTTCAATAAATTAAGAGACTCACTGTTTATAAATCAACTCAACATTGAAATCTCATTTACATTTTTGCTATCGCATGTAATGTGTTTACACACAAATAATGTCAACATTAGCATGGGAGGGGAATAAATTTAAATTCCACAGCATGTTTCCGAAGCCAAAACGTCAAGGAAAGGCAATCAACGTTTTAAATGAGCATAAAGGCAACTAGATTTTCAAAAAGAAGCACTACTAAATCAGGCCTTTGAACCCACAGTTAGCAAAATGAACCTTAGAGCTGTATCCGTTTCAAGGGAATGCTTACACTGGACACAAGTGGAATAGGGGAATCAAAGCAGTGCTGTGTTTAGAGCAAGTTATTCTTCTTGGTCCTGCCAGGAAAGCTTGTATCTAAAAATTATTGTTTCTAGGGCTTTCTGTAATTGGAGTTTATTATCTTTTTAATTCCAGCTTGAGTTTCTCTTTTAAAACTGCTGTTAACCTTGGACCTGGAGCTGTACCTTCTGTCCTTGCAAACAGACACTCCTAAAGGGTCTGCGAGATTTGTAATTGAAAAAAAAACCCACAGACAACCAGATTGCTGCACCTGCATTGCTTAGTACAAGTAGCAGCATTTTGACACAGTGCCAAGAGTTTGACTGCATCCAGCAAATAACTATGCTGAATTAAGTAATCCATTTCATCTGCCTTGCATTAAACAAACCACGTTACATGAAAATAAAGATCATCTGATTACACGTAGTGGTTGTTTTAGATCTCACAGTCTTGGACCAAGAGCAGTCAAGCTGGAATTACCAGATATAGGCTCAGGGATACCAGCAATGCCCACGAATCCCCTCAAGGCTCAGGCAAGCAATGGGGCCCGTGTCAGTGCTGAGTAACACAGCTATCTCTTGGTTTAGAACTGTAAACATATATATATATATATTATTTAATATTACTTTTACAAGTATTCAGGAGATATATCTCCATTCGAAGAAGTGGAGAAGGCCAGCTGCACATCACTGAGATGCAATTTTATTTTTTCATCAAATCTGTTTTCAAAAAACGTAGTTCTTCAGGTCATGGTTATGGGAGCCATTTTCTGGCATCAGTCCTGATTTATTTGATTCTTTCTCCTGCATCACCTCCTTCACTATACTACTACAGTTGTTCACATGAACCCTACGGCAAACCATATCAATGAACTGATCTGGGTGAGAAATAAAAGGTTGTTATATTTTTCTGGATTATTTTTCAACCGGTTTGCTCAAAGTTCTCAGTTATCACAGTGCTACAAAGCCCTTTGTGCTTACACAGGAGGGAATAGGCTGCAGTGGAACTAAAGTTGTGAAGGAAGTTTGGAGAGAGGATGATTAGAGGTGGTATAAACAGCACTGCCACAGTATGTATCACAGTCTCAGTTTGCTGATTCAAAACATACTTCCCTACTGCAAACTGAAGATAAAATCCTGTCTCAGCAATTCTCAATACATGAATGATTTTTCCTACCTCCGCTTTTCTCCCAAGGGGTATCACCTAGGCCTCCAGCATGAGATGTGGGGACCTATCTGCTACTTAGTCTGCAAGCTAAGCTCAAATTAGATCCATTTTTAAACAGAGTATTTAGAAAACAATTTCCCGGAAACTCATAGGTGAGATGGCAATGTCAAGATGCTTTCATTTGTGGTCAACTGACATCAGAGAGCAGTTCCTACCCTTTGGGCTATGTTTCATTGGGAAGTTGGTATTCATGTCAGTTAGGGGGTCAGAATAAAAATTAAAAAGTACAACACGTCACTGAAGTTTCCCTGACTGTACCCATAGCCCACATAGGCTTAAACCACTCCTCAAAGCCATTTCCTCTCTTACAGCTGGCTTACAGCCTCCTGTCTGACTGCATTGCATCAAATCCTTTCTCTGCCAATACTGGCAAAGGCAGACAGGGCAGCTCTCACAATTCTCTCTCCCTTGCTGCTGCTCCCGTTTGCTGCCCAGCACTCAGCTCCCTGCCATTCTGCTGATGGCTCTGTTAGTGTTTCTCTTGGCTGTTCTCACTTCCTCAGGTGAATTGGTTTCCATTTTGTGGCTCTGTATGGCATCTGAAATACGTACACCTGCAGACCCCTCTGACTACAGAGAAGGGTACAACGTGCCTAGTTCAGCCTCTCTTAGCACTGCCACAGGCTACCTTAGGGACATTTTTGTTCATCATGCTGACTGTTGTTCCTCTTGTTCTGCGGTGCAAAACTCTTCCCCAGTCCTGATCTGAAGAATTTAGACCCCTCCCTTGGCACTATGAATATCCTGGGGAGGAAAATCCCCGAGTCTTCGGTGTAGCAGTGCCAAGGATGAGCATCCTGGAGAAGCTCATGAGTTGGGGAAAAATCTTGAGATCATATTGGGCAGAACCAGCCTTTGATTTGGTGTTATGCTTGAATAGTCCGCATGAGCAAAAACTGGTGCAGCATGATACTAGTCCTTCCTAAGCTGAGGAGAGAGCTGGCTGCCTAATAAATGGGAATCTTTATCCTATTACTTCCTCATGGAACTGAAAATTCCTCTAACATAATTTTAACCAGAATTACCTTTTTCCCTATAGCACAAATTCCAATTCTTTGTTTTGTTAACTTTGCACACAGTTGTGCAACAAGTCCTTTTAAGCAGTTTCTCATTAGTACCAAAGGTTTTCTTACACCACTTAAAATGGGGAATATTTTCCCATCCTACATGGTCTTTGGTTTCCACTCATTTCAATGTGATTTCTGCTTTGTTCCTTTTCTGTGCTAGGAGATGATAATGAGGTTCACACACCTTCTGCTCTGGTGCTTGGAAATCTACCCTGGGTTTAGCTCAGCTGCAGCGAGCTGAGAGGTTTCCCTTGCATGCCGCCAATTTTCAGTGCGCTCATATGTGGCTGACGCGGTAGGGGGCTAATCCCAACAGCAAACATTATACTCTTTCCGTACTCACTTACACTTTGGAATCAAGGGTAGAAAGTTCTCTTTGAAGCCCCTTTTCTCTGAACAGTCTGCCAAGCTAACGTGGACTTCCAAGTCTCTGGACGGAATTCAAATGTATCGCAGTGCAGCTCAGTGACTGTAGCAATTGTCCCAGGCCCTCCCAGCACACCAGTCTTCCTGTGGCACAGGATCAGAAGGACACGCTTCTTTTTCAAGAAGTAGGAAGGCGCTTATTTAAGCACAGCTGCAGCCAACATTCTTCAGCAAAGTTTACCCACAATGTATTTGCCTGTTTTTATCAGTTCGCTATCTCTAGTGTCTTGCATTACAACATGGATCATTGTGGAAAGAGAAAATCAGGGATTTAGTGAAATTATTTCTGATCACTGGACATAGGTTGAGCTGGCAAGTCTGACCAGTGGAATAATGTTCAAAAGCTCATGCCCTTTTCCATTTCAATAACAATAGAGACACATTCTGTGCTCAATCTGGAAACAAATGTTGCCCATATTTGGATCTCAGTGGGAGCTGTGCATGTGGAATTTGGCCCAAAGAGTCGTGTCGAAAGATGCTGTTTCCCCTTGCCCTGCTCCAAATCTTATTTCTTGCTATTTGTAGACATATAACAGCTGACTGCAACAGAGGCTATGTTAAAGTAAGTACCTGTCTGAAAACAGATTTTTGCTGTAAATGTGCATGTGGATGGAAGTATGGAATAATTCTACAGATATCTTGGGGTTTACTCAGCACTGGACTGGCACAAGTAAGAACTGCATTGGGTCTGTTGGGTACCATGATGGGTGGGCATTTTCATACCAACTCCTTTTTACCAGTTTCTTGAATTTTCATAGGCAGATCTTCCTTCTACCTGTGATACCAAAGAAGAGAGACCATATTTGCAGCATTACATATTTGCAACATTTTCCTATTTTTATCTGATTTTATTGAAACATTAGTAGTTTTTCAGATTAAGTGCACTGTAGGAAATCAGATGATGCTTTATGCACTCAGTTTCAACTCTTTGAAACCGGAAAATAAAAAGGATCACATACAGGCATCTGGGGAGGAATCTCCTTTCTTCCTCACATGCAGGAAAGGAGAAGTTTCCAATAGGACTAATTCAGAAGGGACCCAACACTTCTTCAATGTGCACACTTTTTTAGCTTTGAACATTACTTATTTAGGTTTCTTTGATATTCACAGATAAATGAATAGAGACTAAATTTCCTATAGAGAGTGGAGTAGGATGACTAGGACACAGTTCTAAAAACTGGGAAGCAAAGGGATAATTCCTCTCAATCAAAAAAAAGACACATGTGGCTTCCACCTCCTCTGGGTGTGCTGGAATCTTGGACAGGAGGCAGTCTCCCTTTACAGGAAGACAAAGAGGAGAAGGAGGGTTCTGATTTACCTCTGACTTTTTTTCTTACAGGCAAATCTATTTTCTGGACCCAAATTTTTAAGTAGATTGGGATGAACCAGACTTCATTCAAAGGTGAGTTTCTTAGCAAGCAGATAATTTTCTTTGATATTTCTTTAACTGCATCTGCATCGGAACCTTCGGCTCAAAATGAAACCCTCTAGAGCAGAGTGTTCTCCCTTTCCTCTGTTAGAGCCACAGGAGGTCACAGGACATGGAGGATAACAGCTCCACAGTTAGGCAAGCTTAGTAGTCATGACTTTGCTTTCCCACATGGCTTACATCTCCTGGAATTCACAGAGATTCCACTTTACATTATTGCAGGTAGGAGGAACACGGGCCCACATATTTCTCTTTTTGATCTGTTAGTTGTCTTTGCTTTGTCATGCTTTGCTTCCACACAGGAAGATCTTTATGGCAACTCACCCACGGTGCAATACTTGATCACTCAGAGCACTCCAATGTTGATGTGTGCTGAGGGGTTATTAGAGGCAAACAAATGTGGAAGTACGTTTCTCCATTATTCTACACAGTCACTCATGGTACACTTACCAAAGCTTATGTAAATAAATATGATTGTGAAACGTTCAGCAGTCACTGGGCAGTATGTAGCCTTAATCTTGACAGTACTTGGGCATTAATGTTAGAGCTCTCCAGCACAATCTTGGCCTCCCAAACTCTATGAATGGAAGACCACATGAAGAGATTATTCCTGTGTAGGAGGATGTAGTACTTTTCTGACACATTATGTGTTAGGTTTTAGATGCATTGCACTAATGTGAGCAAGCACTTCCCTGCACTTGAAGGCCCTGCCCTATAGGGCTTAGAAACCCTTCCTGTGTAACTGCCTTTTCAGCTTGCTTGACTACTTACCAAGGTCTTTATTTTTTCTTCCAGGGAAAGGAGGGAGGAGGGGACTTTTTCCCTAGACCTCTTGTTCTCTATATTTTGCTTTGAATGTTGCGGCGTGTTTGGTTCCCCCCTCCCAACGTGCTCGGATAACCCAAAAGAAAGAGAAGTCCTTTTTTTTTTTCATCCCTTTTCCCTCAGGAGACACAGAGAGAGAAGGGGGGAAAAAAAGAAAGATTAAGATGTAAGCTGGCTAGATAAGCCTGGAACTGGGTTTATTACTAGTGCTGAATGAGAGTACAAGGATATAAAAGCAAACCTGCTTTACTGGAGCTGGAGCGAGGTTGGTGGGAGACCCACGCTGATTGTGTGCCACTCTGAGAAGGGATGTTTCATTAATTACACATTAACTATGTGCACTGAGGAGGAGGCAGAGGATAAAAAATGCAGATGTTTCTGCTGCCCAACAGAATGAAAACCACTCTTGATCCTGTCAAAAGAACATTTTGAATCAAAGGACTCCACAGAAGTGGAAGAATGAGTTTTGTGGCTGAGTGCAATGGTGCGGCCTTTTAATCATTAAACCCTTTTATAGCGGTAAAATGAACATCCATTGTCATGGCCACTCCAATGGGGCCATCAGAGCTGGTGAAAAGGGAATGCTTTACGAAGGGCACTAAAACAGGACACAACCAGCCCCGCTGCTGGATTTCTAAAGGTAACAACAGCAGTGCATGACAAAGAATGAAAAGACAGCCCAGGTTGGTTTGCTTAAATTACTTTCCTCCCCAAGCCCTCCTTACAAGCTAAACATGCACCAGATATAATGAGCATTAGGACTTCACAGGCTGGCAGTTCCCCTCCTTTGTTTCCTCAGAGTTTTACTGTCTTGGTTTAATTTTTTCTGTTCTTTAAGTGAAGGCTCCTTAGGAAAACGGATTGAAATGTTGTTTTATTCTTAATCACTCTCTACAGTTGTAGTAAAGCCATTAGCATTGTGCAAGGAATGATCCTCTCTTCTTGCATCCACACCACCCCCACCTCCCCAGGTATGCAGGGACAGCAGCGCTTTTAAGACTGGTTTTCAAATAAAACATCTCCAAACCATTTTCAGAAAGCAGACTTAATTTTAATTTGGCAGGCCAAGACCCTGGAGTTTTAGTTATATCCCTTCCTTGCTTCTTTCTTCTCCTTCCCTTTAATTTCTCAGTAGAAATGATTCAATAAACTGTTTCTCATATCAGTCTAGGAAGAATTGAAAGATATATTTCCCAAAGTTCTTATAAGCCTTGGAAAACCATATTGTCAGGTTTTTTGGAGCAGAACTTGTCAGAGAAAAGTAACCTCATTTCATGGGGAGTTTCATATCTAGGTTTTGTTCCAATAGGAAACAAAAGGCAATCAAATCCCGGCTCCTAGGTAATCCATCTGATGGACACCCTGGTACCGTGAATCTTGACATTCTGGACTGTGAAAGAAGCCAGAAGATGAAAGCTAAAGATAGCAAGGCTTTCTGGCTCTCAGCCAGTCATCCAAATGAGCTGCTGAGGATCTGAGTGCTTTGGGAGTTCCAGCTTTGGAGGAAGTGGGAGATCAATTAGTCAGAGACTTTCATACCATCAGCAATTTTCTGAATTTGAATGCCAAACTCTGAAAAATTGTCAGTGCAGCTGAATCAGCAGAATGGGAGACAGAATATTTTGATGGACTATTTTAGACCAATTTTTTACAAATAATTTCTAAGATAGAGGTGATATTGTTTTATAGTTTCTGTGGCATTTGGAGTGTACATATATTTCAAAGAGTATATATATTAATCCTTATATCAAATATAAAAATAAATAAATAGCAAGATTTCTCAGGAGACCTGGAGGCTATTTGTGTACTAATGGTACTCTTTAGCTATGAATGCTATTTTATTTCTACTTAAGGCAGGAAGGAAAAAGCACTTATTCTTATGATGATTGATTATTGTGGGTAATACAAGCTGAACCACATACTTCTTACCTGAATCGCAGAAGCCTGAAGAAAGCAATCAGGAAGGTCTATATGAAGGTAAGATCTTTATGGCTTATCATCTGTGAGGAGGTTTGGTGGGATCTGTTCCCTGGGAATATTGCTGCAGGAATTGTCAGCACACTTCAGCTGGAGCCAGTTCTTCAAAGCTCTGGAGGGGTCTAAAGTTTATAGAAAAGTGCTTCTTTGCATATTTGTTTTACCCTTTCTATCAACTAAAAAATTTCTCAAAGCCACATTTTCATTTTTGAAGGGACCCAAATGGTGGTCCTTAATTGTTTAGCTAATTCTGGAAGAGACTGTGCCACTGGCTCAGTGCTTTGATAGGGAGAAAATGCAAACCCCTGCATAAGGAAGTAGCAAAGTAGTAAAGAAACCACTTAGTACAGAAGTAGCAAAGAAAACGAGTGCTATAAAAATGCTTCTTCCCTGACAGCAATCCAAAGGGACTGACAGACAATTCTGGGTGCAGCTCTGAGGGGCAGAGAGAATCCAGTTGAAAATGGGCCATTACAGCAGGCTGGCCAGGATAGCAGGGTGATAACTGAACTGTTGAGAGCAGTGACCAGCAGGAAGCATTAAAAAGATCTATTCAGAGACTTTCTTTAGAATTACAGGTATCTCAATTGTACAGAAGCGTGCTCTCTGTGCCCCGGTACATTTGGCTGATTGTACAGTTGAGGACTTATTGTCCTGGCTGATTGTACAGTTGAGGCTTAGACAACCAAGGTCATTGATAAAAACTGATTCAGGATCAAACATGTTTGTGAGCTGATAATGAGACACAAGAAGACGATGCCCAGCTCAGTTCCTATTCCAAATACTAAAGACATGTTTGGGCAACTTCCAGTCCTGCACTACCTACAGAGGTAGGGATGCTGTAGTGGTCTGAGTGTAATAAACTCTGGCCGCTAAGGTGGCCTTCATAAGGATGGAGTGTTAAGCAGCAACAGCTCAGGCTATGTACCCTGAAATTCTGCACTGATGCTGACCTCCTGACCTAGAATAATGCTTATAAAAGTTATATCAGTTTAAAGTATTTATAGCTTTTCTTAGTTTCCCATGGAAACATCAGTATTGTAATTGTTAGCTTTCTGTTTTGCCCTCCCTGTGAGATCTGCAAGCTTTTAGCTGCATTTTCAGAAAAATGTTTAAAATTAAAAAGGCAGCTTCCTATTACTTTGGCAATAGTAGTTCCTTGTTTCAGAAATTTCTGGGGCATGTAAAGATGGAAATAGAGCTAACACAAGCATGGTCCAGACCAAGTTAATTCAGAGCTGTTGGTCCATGACCTGCAAGGAGGAAGCACGCTTTCCCTATCCCGGCTGAGCTAATATTCCTGCCTTTGCTGAATCACACGAAACTAGCCTTCTGCAGCTACTACCAAGCAGCAATGCACCAATTCTTCATTTTGGCTGTGGTCCATCTACCAAGCAGACCAGCACTTTCAGTCTCCTTCATCCTGACATCTCCTTGGTCAGATGGCAAAACACTGCCAGTGCTTGGCTCAGACAGGCAGGTTTTTTTGGCCAGGGCTGAAAAGAAAGAATGTGTTTCTGTAAAACTGCTACTGGCATCAAAATAAGAGACTTCTTACAGTAAATCATGTCAGGCTGTGATCCTCTCCTTTCTCCTACAACCAACATTGGTAACAGTGTTGATATGTCAGTCCTGGTCTGTAAGCATCTGAGCTGGGTGCAGCCGCTCAGACCTTCCCTGCTGCTATGACTTCGGCCGGAGATCAGCTCCCGCAGAGCTGGGACATCCCAGACAGCGGGAGTATGAGGAGCTGGACCAAGCTCTGCAGCAATGCTCTGCATCCTCATCCAGCCCAGGCTCTGCAGGGGAGCAAGCACCATTTCTTTTAACTCAGAGGGGAGGAGGTAAGAGTTTACTATAAGACTAAAACAGGTTACATAGAAATTACAGCATAATACTTTTTGCATTCCTTCCCTAAATTTGCATTCAGCTGTATTCTCAGTTCCTTGTTTAAGCTAGCCCTGAATTTAACTACTAAATATCCGGCAATGTTACTTATTTTTTATAAGAAACATGGCTAAATCTTTTCACACATTTTCAGTATGTTCATGTTAACATAACAAGTACATAAAGACATTTATTTAATAATTTTGGTTTTGAGTTTGCCATTACTCTATATTAAAATTCATTACCCCGAAAATGACTGAAGATGTGCATGCTGCCTGCATTTGTGAGGAGTGAAACATCTCAAATTCCTCTGGTCTGTGCAAAAATAAACTGTCTCCCCCTTGACTGTAGGTGGTACAGGATGAGACCACACATTCCAGCATGCCCATAAGTGAAATTATTCTACAGATTTAAACTAGATAATTAGAAGTAAATAAAATAGAACTAAGGAAGACAAGGCAAAGACCTACCTAACAAATTATTTCTATTCTGCATTTAGAATCCTAAAAGCATTTCCAACAAGACATTTTTGGTGCTCAGCATAGGTCAGGTTAGGGCACCTTGATTTTCAAAATCTTGTGCTTTGAAATTCGGTTATCTTGGTTTGGTCACCTAACCAACATAAGGCACCGCCAGCTCCTGCTGGCTTTGAAAAACACCCTCCAAGGCTTTGTCAGAGATGCAACAAGCGAAGGTGTCGAAAAAATCACTTGTTTGTAAACAAAGCATTTTACAATTCCATGTGAGACATTTTAAGGGAGCCTACGTTGCACAAAGCTCCTCGGGGATCTGTCACAGCAGCGGCAGAGGCAGCCGCGCACAAAACAAAGTCACTACTTCTGCTGCACTTTATTCTGTTGTCATGTTAAAAGCAATGAATTTATTTCCCCCTCTCAGCCCTCCCTCAACTACTGCAGCCCTGCAGTAAATCAAAAAAGTAAACTCTCATTCTCATTGTGCAGGGCTTACTTCCAGGCCTCTACAGTTTCCACAGTAACTAATTAGAAATTTGCATCTCTAAGAGAGAATTATTTAATACTGATGTAAGCCCTTTTATTCTTTGGAGCTTGGCCTTTTGCTACTCAACTTCTGGTAGATGTTGGGCCTTAAGGTCATACTGTACAAACTTTGAATGTAGGTGGCCCTAGTCTTGCTTTTTTTATTTCGGATGATTCATATCCTGTGAAGAAAATGTCTTGCCAGGTTTTTGTTGAATGGCATAGATTTGAAAGGCAGCACCCAATTCATTTAGTAGCCATTTGTTTTAAACTGTAACATCTTCCCCATTCCTCATTAGCTAACTCTTGTGTAATTGAGTCATGCATTTTTAGCCTTGTTAAACCAGTGGAGTTAGGTCACACTGATGCACCTTTCCCATTAGTTCCATTTGCTGCCCCTGGCTTTCCACGTTTCAGCAGGCCTTTTATTTCTTGTGGCAGGAAAGAAAGCCTGGGATACTCCAAGTGCACAGACGTGTTTTATAGCTCAGCCTTAGGTACTGTAAATCCAAGATACTCTCCCACAGTCTCAGAGAAGTTATAAATACTGAGAGAAGAGGAAGTGGAGGTTGCAAAATGAACAAAAGCCTTCCTTCATGTTCATGCAAGAAGATGACTTGGAACAGTTTTTGTCCCAAACCAGCAAGTGCCTCTGTGCTACCTCAAGCTTCAGTTGACTTCAAGCAGTTCTGCATCAGGCTTGCAGTCAATTTGACAGCTCAGGCTTGGCAATTTTTCAGCTACTGTACTTTTCTACAAATGATCTTGTCAAGAAAGAAGCACAGCCATCACTACTCCTTTCTACCATCAGATGGGCCCAGCCTATCCCCTCCTGTCCAAGCTTTATACTGCTGTACCTAAAAGGACTTCAGTAGGGCTTGTTCTATAACCTTGTAATCTTATAATTTTATAAGCTAACAATTTAATATGACATATGTTATTAAAACATTACATACATAACCTAGTCATACATGTATATATACATATACACATACATACATATATATAAAAGATCATATAAGCTTAGAGTGGAAGAGGAACAGGTTTTTGGTTTCTTCCCCCTTTCAATTATTTCTGAAGAAGACATCATAATTGAATGACTGCATCAACCAATAACTTCCTGATTCTGGAGTTGCAATTAATCCATTATTGTAACTTCATGTAACAAATGAATTGTGATTGAAATAAATGGAACTTCAAGAGCACCTCCATTCCTAATTCTGTCTGTAATAGAGGAAGTGTCTGAGAGACATAAAGGTTCTGCACTTTTGTAAATGTATCACAGACCATATTTTTTTCTTTTTTCTTCAAAGGAATCCTGAATTTAGAAACAAACCTCAAACAGTGCATGCACATCATGATCTAAGCATTGTGAAAGGCAGCCCAAAAACATAGTTATGGGCATCCTGGGTGAGACCCTAGATCCACCTAGGTCAGCACACAGCTCCAGGAGTCACCAGAGCTGAGGCACAAAGAAGGGTCCAAAAGCAGAAATGCCATAGTCTTTCAGTGCATGGTTCTGTATTGTTGTAGGAGATCCTTAACAAAAGTGACTGTCTTATGTTTCCTAGTATAATAGTATAATAGCCTTTGATGGTTTCTTCTTCCATGAATTTGCCCAGCTGCTTTCTCAACTTGTGTAAAATTCTAGTACCCACACCATCCTGTAGCAAGGAATTCCACAGCCTAAATACATATTGAAAAAGTCTCCTTCAGAGGTGTTTTCTTATGGCAAGTATTAGGAGATGATATTTACCTGGTATTTATTCCAAACAATTTCTCCTTACATTGGAAAGAATGCCTAGAGCTTTTATCTTAACTATATTCTTCAGTCTGGCTGTTTTTCAGCCCTATTGTTTTACCATCTTTTGTCAAAGACTGCATCTGTATTTAATATTAACAGCTTAAGATCAGGATTTGTAGCCCTAGTTCTCACGATGTCATTACTCTTGCTGTGACTAAAGGATGCAATGTAGTTGTCTACACACAAGCAACTAATCCATTTAAGAGGCTTTAGTGTATCCTGTCTGGTTGCCAACTGCTTCTCCAGAAGGGCCAATATCTTTTTTAGGCTTGTGTCAATCTGCCATCCCCTTGTCAGTGCACTGAAGTGCACCTTCAGGGTGGCACCTGCCTGATGATATTTTTAAGAGCTTACCAAAGTACATATTTCTGTGTGATGTCTGAAAAGCCTTTGCCTGTTGCAGTCTAGGATTCTGCTCCCTCTTCTACCTCTTAGTATTGAAAGGGAAAAAAACACACACACACCACTAAGCAACAGTCAAAGGAGAAAAAGGATGAGACTGGCAGAAATCTGCCAGCCACTTCCTAATAGCTCTCTCCTTAGGGTCAGTTTCTGCAAACAAAACAAGATGTAGAGAGTTTATCAAGGTTCCTCTGCCTCATCCCATCATGTTAGCAAGCCACATTTACAAAGTTATCCTGAAAAAGTGCTTTTATTGCAGTCTATATCTTAACTCAGTTAAAAATTCTGCACTATCCAGGTAGGCAGTTCAACAGGTTAAGTAAGAACTATAAGAAATGAAGAAGCTTTTACTAAAATTTGTGACATTTTAAACTACCTGTGGGGAAACTAGTCTGCTTTTGGATATCTAGCTGATTTCCTATTCAAAATAGAGAGGTAAGTTTAATAACAATGCTTAATTTCACCCTAAGAAGTAAGAACTCCTGTCAGTTACTATGCAATTGTATCAACAGCCAGAACACATTGTTGCTTTCTTGTTTTGACACCCCAAAAATATGACTTTACATTTTTAAGTAGGAAATAACAGTTACAAATACAAAAATATGTACAGAACAAGACAGGTACATGTGCATAAACACCCACCCATGTCCACAAATTTCTTACTGACTTGGCTTGATAACTCTCCAGTAAATTTTTCTGACTTTTTCAAAGTGAAACAAAGGGGCATCTTTAGGATGAGCAAGACAAGCAAATGGAAAAAGCTTTTTGGGAAAAGTTATTATTTCAGTTGGACAAATATAAGAACAATTATTTCTATTTGAGTGGATGCTCAGCAGCTTCTTGACTCTGTTCTGGTCACTTTTTGTTTTCCTAAGAACATTTATGGAAATGGATGTTTCCACATGTTCATGTGAATAAGTGGCTATTTGCTTGCATATGCAAAATTAAGGCAAAAACTGCCCTTTCTTTCTTTTGGAGTACTTTCTGAAAATCCACCCTTTCTTCTAAAAAGGCTTACTCATAGCCTATGCACAGGTAAATAATACCTATAAAACTGGCAAAACCTATCAGCTGAAGTTATTCCCCATGAACTTTTCCTACAGTGCTTCACAGCAAGAGAGAACAGGAAGAACCAGGGTATTTCAGTTGTGACTGTATCCAAATCTCAACCACTCACTCATGGCACAACCGAAGTGGATGAGGTCCCCTGACATGAGCCAACAGGCTGTCTGTCTGTCTGTCAATCACCAGCCTTGAACTCCTCAACCACAGAGAGGCAGCAAAATGGGAATTTCCCATTACGAACAACCCACTTTCACAGCATTCTACACCCCTCCCCCTAGAGACACCTCCATTCCAGCCACCTCAATTAACACCTACTTGTCGAGAGCAATTAGATGGTCAGGTAGATGAGTCAGTGTGGGACAGGAAAGACCAGCCAGCACAGATTACTGAGCAAGGTCCTTAGAGTGAAGCTCAGGCACCTGCACACCAGGGCTGGAAACGGGCTTTACAACGAAGGGAGAAGGAAATGCATAACTAAGAGCATCTAATTAGATTAGTAGGTTTTTGTGCTTTGGATGTCCCATGACTCAGTCAATTAAACTATGCTTTAATAGCGGGGTCTTTCATGGCACATATCCCAAGGCACCACACAAAATAATAAAATTAACAGCTCATGTAATTATTATGGTGAGAGAGTTACTACTTTCTAGGTAAGATTTCATGTTTCCCACCATGAGTCTGGTGCTGGCCTTGCTGTCACCAGTCCTGTCACAAGACATTCTCCCTTCTGCAGATCTTCATCTGTAAAATGTAGCCAGAAAACAGCTTTATAACCCAGATTTCAGATGTCTCCAAATGACCTCCCTGAAAATTCCACTTATTTTCATTGAAAACCTCTGGCTCAGGACCAGACAAGCTACCACTGATTGCACCACTAGCAAGATTTTTTTTAAAAGTAGTAAGCTTGGTCCGTAACAGTGAATATACTCCCCCACTTGCTTTAGTGTTGCCTGAAATACAGCATTTTTTTAATTGCAGAATTCAGAAACTGTCAAAACACTGTGCAGATGCATGGGAAAGAATTCTGTTTGCACTTGAAAATACTGCAAGACACCCGGACGGTCAGAAAGCATTTTATCACCGCAGAAGTTGGCCAGCTTAGTGAAGCTCATCTTGGAACTCGCAGGCAGTACAGCACTGATCTCCAGAGTCAGGACAGGAATTTCTTGTCTCATCCTAAAAGCAGCACATCCAACACAAAGCCTTCAAGGAAATTGTATTGGACTTGCATCCTATGTGGTATTATTAATGTTACATTAACACCAATATCAGTATTACATTATTTTAATAAATTATGCACTTGACAGTTATCCTTCCATCTTTGTTTGCATCTGAGCGTAAAATGTCCTGAAATTCATATCTGCTCTGTATGTATGCCATGAGTTCTAGAGAACCTGATCTCTATAAAAATGTCTCTGCACACAGGCATGGTATAAAAAACATGGTATAAGACAGAGAAAACAATGTGAAATTTCTGTGATGTTAAAGACAACAGTGAATACCATGGCAAATATGAACATTGTGCTGGGGTTTTTGTTGTTTGTTTGTTGTTTTTTTTTCTCCCAGAATTGAGTTTAGCTTTAAATTAATTAATGATTATCCTGAAACCCAGAAATTCACAGTTGAAACACAAAGCAGACATGGCCATGAAGATTTCAGCATGTTATTGATCTGAGACCTGAAGGGACTGTTCAAGAAGGTGTGTGGAACATGCCCCTTTCCTGTGCCCGTACCACTGTCACTACCCTGTCTGCAAAAGCCTGCAGAGCTGTGCTGCTGACTCCCACCCATCGCTTCACAGGACAGTGAAAGACAGCCAGTTGATCATGGCCATACTGGGCTGGTTTACAGACTGGGCACTATATGTCCTCAAACATCCTCTTAATTGGAGATATATGCCCTGAATTAGCAGGCTGCCAGGGCAACCCAGAAGCTGATGGCTCTGTTCCAGGGCATCTTCATACCAGGATAGTATGGGATGGGACTTTTAGTGGCTTTAACCTGGGAAAGCTTGGGTATAGACCAGCAGAGCCAAAGGCCAATTAGAGTTCAGATGTGGCAAGGATGCTATTCAGTGCATCTCTAAATATTTCACAAGGTACCAGCTGACATAAGGAGGCTTTTATGTAAATTTTTGTTATTATCTTGCAGTTCTGCATTTCAGAGAGTTCAAGTTGTTTCTCTTATTTAAAACCCCAGTATGGTTTGCACACATTGTCAGGAGTAACTGCCTGACTGAAAAAAAAAACCAAAACAGAAAATTTGAAACCAAACCCAACTAGCCCCTCTTTCCATTTACTTCTTAGGAAAAAACAGTATTTAAACTGATTTTCTTTGAAGCCAACACAACTTGTTCCTCTGCTGCAATCTATTATGCCAAGTGTTCCTTCCCAACTCCATGTTTTCAGCTGAGTCACGAGCCCTTTAACTGATGTTAAGGGTATGACCAGCTGCTCCATCTTAACTATCCTTAGTGGTGTTGTCAGAGGCAACTGAAATGGGCTGTACTGGAGGGCTGGGAAGCAATTCTCTCTAGTTCAGAGTCTGGTGTTCCTGCATCTGGTCAGATGACTTCTGCAACTTGAATTATTTCCAATCAAAAGGATCTCTGTGCCTCCTATGCCACAACTGTGACAAACCTTCCTAAGTCTGATGTGTATCACCTAGAGCTCTTTAAGGTCCTTAGCAATATCTCTATAAAGTTAAAGATTAAAATAATAGTTATAAGAAAGCAAACAAGCATCATAGTCAGGGGAGAAAAAACCCCAACCGCCTCCTACTTGCCACTATGTCCCAAAGAAATTATGCTGTTCCTCCTTATAAATAATAGGGGTGTGCAACGTGTCATTCCTATTCAGTGTTTGTGGGTTTTTTGGTGCTTATTGATGCTGCATCTGTTTTGTCAGTGCGTCAGCTAATGGAGAAAGTTAATTGTGTTGGTTGTAAGGCCACCTGTCACACACATGCCTCATTTCCATACTAATAGCCCAACAGTGGCAGGCAGTGTACTCCTCTGCAGTAACACACACAGCCTCTTTGGCAACCTGGGCCAAATGTGCCTATGCCGCAACTGCAGCCCTCTTCTCTGAATGCCTCCAGTGTTGTGGCAACCCAGCCCTGCATTAACCCCCTGCGGACCTCCCCAAGCCTGAGGGGTTTTTTTAAACCCTCAAAGACACACTGGGCATCACGCTTTAGTGTGGGAGTGTGGTAGGTGCAGCTCTGGTTCCCCAGCACACTGTTTGCCTTGCATGCTTCCTGACCAGCCGAATATTTTGCTCCCTTTGCACCGTCAGATCGGGTGCCCATTGCCAGCAAAACTTGGCGAGCACTGTCAGTAGCAATGTTCACATTGGTGGTGAGGGCCAGTTGAAAGTCCATCCCTTTTGTCCCTTCTGTTAACATTCTGAGCGAGGGAGGTGATGCGGATCGGAGCCGGGGAGAGGCAACATGCCTGCAGCTGAGGCTGACACAGCCGCGCTGGGCTGCAGTGTGTCTCAGAGAAACTTGAAAAAAAAAATCACTTTGGTGATAGAGCCAATGCCAGAAAAGCTAGAATTAATGAATATTTTATTTTAACATATGGGAAACTGCTCTGCTCAGCCAGAATGGTCAGAGGTTTTCCTTCCTTCTTGCTTCCCTCCTGCCCCTTTTCATATAGAAGATTATGTGAGTAAGGGGATTTATTTCAAACTATCAAGCCTGCTCTCAATCAGAGTCCATGACTCTCATTCATGTTTTGCTCTGGTCTGCAAAAATGCAGGGCTCTGATGGAGTTTGCACTGAAAAATGCCTTGTGGAGTAACACCTGGTAACCTGACGGCTTAAGGGGACACTGGCCTTCATTATTTTTAAATCACTGTATCTGAAATTAGAAATGCCATATGCAACTATTGAGCTTGCTAAGGAATGTCCTGTAGGCTAAAAGACAAGCAATGAGTGAGCTGCTGCTCCTCTGCACCCTCCATCTGCAAGAATGTCAGATTAAAAAAATGCTCCAGGTACAAACTATCGCCTAATGATATAAGCCAGTGATGCAGAGAATACTGTGCATGCCTTACGGTCAGAAAAATGATCTGTGTCCATCATGCATGAAAGAACTAGCCAGAATAGCCACTGCTTAGGCCATCTTAGATGCAAGGACGAATAACAGCCCAGGAAAGAGGAATAGGTACAGCAGCACCAGCCATCAGGCTCTCACCAGGCTGAAAGCAACAGGGTTTCAACTGCAACTACACGAATGCGGGGATTTTCCATTTCTGTATTGAGTTTTTACAGGGGTGCCTGCAAACATTCACTGAAAAAAAAAGAGCCCTTCTATGAAATAAAAAATATGACTACTGTCAGAAATTGCATAGAAGAACCAAACTGTTGTACAAAAAAAAAAAGAATAAATTATATAAGCCCCATGTATATATTTGTCTGCACATATTTCTTGCTGGCTTCTCTTACATGCTGCTATCAGATCACCCTGCTTGCTAAACAATCCTGCACCCCTTGAAAGAAGATATGTTGGTTAGAGAGATGATGCATTGGGCCATAAAATCGGTGGTCTTTCAGGCTGATGTGTCCCATTCTCACTATGGCTGGTTTTGCAGAGAACAGTACTTCAAAGTATTTTGGTTTTCATTTGGTTTGTGTGCATTGACTGAGATAAAACATCAAACAAACTTTTACAAATACTGGAGCTTTATAAGCTGTTCATCTATGGTACAAAGACTGCCTCTTCAGGCTGTGTACAAACTACTAGTTTGCATTTGGCTGAAACAAGAGGTTTATTCTATAAAAAAGGTACTGCCTGTGCTCCACAAACTGCTATTGTGAGAATTGTGTGTCTGCCTAGGTTGCCTTGGTGTGTACATGGACACTTGGAGTCATGATGCTGAGGAGATGAGCTTCCTGTTCCCCCTGCTCCAGCAGAGCAGAGATGCCCTACCTCCTGAGTAGGCCCGAGGAATTTATCTTCTAAGTCTTCTAACTTGTCCCTGTGTGGCTATTCTTCACTTCCCCATGGAAAGGCAGTATTATTAGCTGCAAAAAGGCAACACCAGCTATTTGGGACAAAAGAGTGTTTCCCAACTCCTGTATTTGGGCACATGCATCTACCACCTCCCTGCGACATGTGAAGATGAAGAACTGATGTACATTATAATGCCTCCTTCTGTGCTCCACTTTCCCAGGGAAGAAAGCTATGTCGCACTAAGCAAGAGACACACACTAATTTCCAACAATTCCCTAGCCTCAGACCTTATCTGTTCTACAACCTGGACATAGCCTCGAAGCTTACTAGAGCTTCAAATCTGGAGACACAAGAATCCTTTATCATGAACACAACTCCAGTTTTCCACTACCTCTAGCAGACTGAAATTTTCTGAGAACTCTTTTTCGAGCATAATACAATCTTAGATATGGACATCCTCAGTTCCTGACATGAAATTACAGGTTAAAAACTAGGCCGGCAGTACTGCCAGCTTTTCTGTAAGACTGGTACTTTGGTTCCTCATTTTAAACCTGGTGGCTGTTGATATCACAGTGATAGCACTTTAACCAAACTATGGGATACAGCTTTCCACTCACGCTCTTCTGCCTTTTGCATCAAAAGCTTTGCAGGGTGAAGCCTGGCTCTTTCTAGATGCATGCATAGACCTGAGAAATAGCTTTATTTTATATACATGTGTGTTTATATATGTGCATATATGCATATACACATCAATATAAAAGTCATTTATACATGTCTATAAACAGTTAATAAATAAACAGTACATTTATAAATACTGAAAACAAATATGATTTCTAGAAATGGTGAAAGAGTTATTTTTACAAAAAATAATAGTCCAAACAAAGCCATTTTGTTCTCTCTTTCAACTCTTCTGTTTTCTTTAGAGTAAAGCCAAAGTTGAAAACATGAGTTTGGGCTTAGTAAAAGTTCTCCCTAAAATCTCCCCCCTGCTGCCAAATAATAACATTTTACATTTGATGCTATTTTTTCCACTGAAATATTTACATGTTTCTGAGCCAACACAATAGGTGATACTGTGTTTACCTACCCTTCCACCATACTGAATGCTGTGTTTTCTTCAGAGACCTCCTGAGATTGCGTGATTGCATATATAACCTGGCTCCACACAGTGTCAGTATTGTTCTGGCCCTTTTTTTTCCCCACATGAGTTTTTACGCTCAGCATATCTTGGCATTGTGAACTCAAGGCTTTCTAAAGAAGGGTTCAATTTACCCCTGATTTACCCCTATAAATCAGCCAATAAACCATTGTTGGCACCGGTGTTGTTACACTTCATGGTGACAATGGGGACAGAATATGCTAGTACAGAGAGAGACATTCCAACGTTGAGTATTAAAATGAGCAGGACCCTCCATATTTTGAGGATACATGGGGATGGCCTAAAGGAGAAGAAATAAACCCTGCATGTTAACTTCTATGTGCAGGATTGGTTTTCACTGTTGCTTCACTTCAATGCTTGCTACCAGTGAGGCAAGCTAAAGGAAGTAATTTGTTTGTAACATGGGTGCTCTACCTCCACTTTATGTCTTTCCTTGAACTGTCTTCCTTTCTCTGTGTGTTCACTCCTCTACAATGCTATTTCCACAAGTCAGTGTACTCAGTCAGAAGTCACTTGAAGGCACCATCTTGACTCATGTAAAAAACCCCTGCCTTTATTTTCTTGTGTGAAATATCTGCAACAGAGATTAGATTGAAGGTCATCTAATAATACTGATATTTTCCCTCTGTACCACGGCAGCGAGAGGAGCCTCAAACCTGGCCCCTGCCACCAAACCACCTGCCTCCTATCCACCCTCCCCTGGGTGATATTTGCATAGAACAAGAAGCCATCTCTGCCAGGAAAGAGCAAGGAGGAGCCCAGAACTTCATGAGGATCAGGGATGCAACTAGGATTTCTTCCTTCTCTTGGCATTGCTGTGCTCGTGGGGTGTCCCTGTCAGGCACGTTCCTCAACAGAGGCTTATAGCCATGATACTATGGGGTCCTTAATGATGATGAAGAGCTCCTTTCAGTTGTTTTTAATGATGATGGCAAGTTCATACTATTCAGCCAATGTCCAAGACCTTAGTTATGTCCTTTCTCTCTCCACCTTTTCCCAAAGAAAAATTTCCTAATGGCACAGAAATCAAGTGAAACCAAAGAAAATCTGTGATTAACATTTGAGGTAGTTTATTTTTCTCCTAGGGAATCCCTATCTACAAATGTTATAGTTGCTTTAGATAAATCTAGTAATAAAACAATCATGTAATTGCCCAGCCAGCCATACCAGGAAGGACCTGCTAGGTGGTCTGTGGAGCTGTGCCATTAGCAGTCAAACAAGAGGAACCAGCCTGGTGCTTCCTCTTCTTTAAGCTGAGTGTGGAAGGCTCAGTCGGGAAAGATGTCTCAGCCAAAGGAAGTGTCAGCCTCTTTTAACGCTACATAATGCAGCTCGGGTGCCTGCCAAATCGTAATACACTGGAACAGACGGAGACGGAGTGCTGCGGGAAGTGCCGTGCAAACTGCCTAAGGGTGAAGCATTTGGATGAGAAAATTTCCTGTACTGTGAGGAAATCCTTCCTTTTCCATGACTGGGAGAATGTTTAGCTCCTCTTTTTTGTTTTGTTTTGGTTATTTTTTTCTCCCACTTTTCAAGCCCTCAGCTCTTGGCAGTCAGCCTAGCCCCAGTGAAGCATCATGGGGTCCTGATGTTACAATACTGTGTTTGTTCAGTGAACAGCAGAAGGAAGATAAATGTGTTCCTGTTTATGCAAGTGTAATATTGATTGTGTTAAAATAAAAAAAAAGGGTTGGTGATAATAAAGATTTTCTGGTGTTATTAAGAATCAATGCCAACAGCAGCATGGTTGGGTTATTCAACTCCATATTTCAAACCTCAAGGCAACCTCTGATTTCTCAGTGTCAGGGTGAGACCTGATTTGAAGGTAGCACATCCTCCACTGCTTACCACAGGGTTTCTTTCCTGAAGGAGCCAGGACCAATCACTACCACGGAAAGGAGGCGGACCTTGGGTCTGGTTGAGTAGGTTATTGCCGTGTCCCGACAGAGGTGCTCTAATGACCACAGTGCTGTTGTTGTTGTTTGGTGTTCACATCCACTTTTCAGGTATTCACATAGTCTAAGAAAATATCTTATAAAAATATAATATTGCACCTTGCTAAAACATAAGTACAAAAATCAGCCTTTGGACTTTATTGCTGGAGACATTTAGAGACTTCCATGATACAGCCTAGCGCCCAATCCAAGTATCAAGCTTTGGAGCAGTTTACATAATACTTTGCACCATGCGCAGACACTTTAATCTCTAAGAAGGGTTGAGATTTCATAATAAGTGCCATTTGTCACAAGGCCGCAATTTTATACCCATTACATTTGTGTTGTAAAAGCAGAAGACCCTGCACAGTTAAGCAAACAGAGCTAATTACATTTTTTGACACAGAATACATGTTGACTGTGTCCCATTTCAGAGTGGCAATTTCTTCATGATGGATATACAGCCAATGCTACAGCCACATTGAAGTTATGCTATACTATCACTACATGATTGACTGAGAGACTTCGTTTTGAGACTAAGCTTTTCTGACAGTCATAGGAAACAGTTAGGAATAAGAGCCCAATTCCTAGCAAACACTATGACATTACAGTGGGTAAAACGAGGCAACCCAGCTCTTCTTTCTTATATAGCGTAGTGGTTAGATAGCACCTTATGTAAGACAAGAGGGCATTGGTGTTGGACAACAGTTGCAACAAATATCTTCTTTTCCCTGAAAAAATCAGCCTTTACTAAAAGTGGATTTGGGCTCAAAAGTGAATTAAAAGGTTTGACATACCATGGAAGCATTTTGAATTCGTGTGGCCTTCCTTTCAAAATAGAGAGAAGTTTGTGCTCTTTTAAAGTGTTTAAATCTTGATACACACAGGAACACCTAGTGCTGGGCCGAGCCAAGCTCAACATGCTGCTTGTCTCTGCACGCTGCTGGGACCAGGGCTTCCCTCTGAGTGGAGACAGGACATCATCTTTCATCTTTGTACGTCTTCCTCTCCAATGGCTCCTGCTCTGAGGGCACGGTGGTTCTGTCCATGGTGGAGATCCACCTGTCCTTCAAATACCTCATACTCACTCAAACCCCCGAGTGTCAAATTTTTCTCTCCTTCATGACCATGCAGCTGAAATAGCATTACTCTGAAGCAATAGAACCACCTTGCCACCAGACACAGCCCGAGTATATAAACCTTTCCCGCACTTGTGGTCACCAGCAATCAGACCAGCAAGGTTGGACATGCAGGGTTGAACCCACTGCTTTGTCTCACCCAAGCCCAGAGGCAACACCTAAGCAACACTATCTTCTTCTCCCCCTTTCCTTTCCTCCTTCCCATAGCAATTTTACCAGCCCTCTAACTGCATTGAGTTCTCCAAGCGTGAAACAAGGGGTTGATCTGCTGTTCATCCTTGCGGGCTCCCGTACATGCGTATTTTGGGCATGAAGGCCCAAAGGCAAAATGACATCTGCATGCTCAACACTATAGAACAAGAGCACAATGCTTTAAAGCCTCTCAGAAAATCTACAGGACAGTTAATATGATTTAAGCCTATATTTAAATTTTATGAGACTCATTTTCAAGGCTAATAACCCAGTTTACTGTGCACAATATCAAATGCAAATTTTATTACTGACTTGGTAAAAACCAAGATGATATTCATTAGCATAGCTCAGCGCATCACCCTTTTTAGCCAAAAGGTGCACCAGGAGTAACAGTGGGAGTTTTTATATGTGCTGTAAATTACAGTTACTATCTCATTAGATAAACACATTTAAAATCAGGTTATCATTCACTTATATATCAGAAAGTTGTTTGTTCAATTGCAGCTAGTCTCGTATTACAACATATGGTGCATGAAATTCTTAGACTAATAAAATTTCAAGGTACAGGGAGCTAGTGTCTTGGAAAAAACTGTTTCTCCTCAACGAATGGCTCGATATAATCTGTAATTGCTTTGAAACAATTATGCAGCAGGCTGTTTTGTACTTAATAGTATTTACATCCTTGGGTTTATTAGCAACAAAATCTAAGTGGAACTTGTGAGAGAGAAATTAATTTTTCAGTGAAAAGATGTAAACTTTTAAGTTAAAGATCCAGCAGATTGCAGAAATCTAAAATATATGCAATAGTCTCTAATTGAACTTATTTCTCATTGAAATGTTTCATTATTCTTTTAGATACCCGTGGCAGATTATCTCATCTGCACCCAAGTAGTTCCTTAGCTGAGTTCCCTTGGACTTTTACCACTCTGGGCAAGTTTAGTTCTTTGCTCTATGCACCTACTCTGGCTTTGCCATTTCCTGGAGATACTGCACAGCTAATGTCCACATATATTATATAAAGTCAAATTGAGAAGTCATGCACCGGTGAAGTTTTGCCTGCTAAGTTTACTTGTGGTGACTGGAACATGCGAGTGAGTTCAGTCAGCATTTTGTACTACTTTCCATGTTGGCAGTTAAACGAGCAGCTAGGTACACAGTGACACGAATAGAGGCACACTGTGTACACAGCAACTCTTACACAAATACGTAACAGCTTTGATTTAGACTTTCCTGTGTCATGAACTCCCAGAGCTCCAGCAGCTTCAGGAAAACTCAGCCAGTTTGTACTAGCATTGGGTTATACCTGACTGAAGTACTTCATTTCACCTGCCATGCTGACCATATCCACATATTCGTTTCATGCTACTTGCTGATAATATAGAAATCGTCATATACGAACCCAATATCAAATGTGTTATACCAGCAATCAACTAGGAACAAGGAACTGCATACTACTGCTTCGTTGCATAGCTCCTACTGAAGCCAAATGTGTGAGACAGCTTGAGGACAGTTACACATTTTGAGGTTAAAGTGGTTTCCTCGCCTTTTTTCTGTAACAATGAAGAAAATAAAATGCTGGTTTTCCTTATTTTGTTTGTGATGTTTCATTGTGAGCTGTCTCCAACCTTAAAGGAAGAGGGAGAGCTGAGTATTTTATACAGACATCCTTTCTCCTGCCAGCTAACTCTGCACACCAGCAGCAGCAACGTTGGAGCCCAAGTTGCAGGAAAGGCCCCTGGGATAACAGTTGTTCCCATCCTGGTTGGTGCTGCTGACTTCAGGAGGACTCCAACCCCACAGCAGTACCACCTTTCAATTTTCCTTATACTAACATGTTCTTCAATATTGCAAATAAACCCCCTGCCTTTGTGTTCAGCTTTATTTATCTGTCTCTTCTGCTGTAACTTTCACTAATTTTCCTGTTGCTTTAATCTGCTATGGACACCAGTAAATTCATTGCCATCTCACACTCCTGGTGTCAGCTGTACCCTGGGAGGATTAGTGTATACAAAACGCTTGTTTTTACCATCACGTAGCAGGGTTTGCCAGAACAACAGCATGATAAAAAAAAGAGAAAATTTTCGCCTTCTATGAAAGGGAGTATCTCCCACTGCTGCTTTCAAAGGATCTGCAACAAGGGGCTATTTTAAGAAAAAGCTGAGGCAAAGCTTCACAGCCATCCCAGCTAGTCCTGATGAGAACTTTGTAAGTTGTTAATAAGTACACCCTTCTGACTGCAAAAAATACGCTTTAAATTTTGCAACAAGAAGAAGAAAGTATAACCTGATTTCATCCCTGCCACTCTGAGGTATACAGAATAAAACCACAAGTGCCATTGTGGAGCACTGCTAAAAAACCCACCAGACTGCGCGTGGAAACTAAATCCCAGAACACAACATATGCAGCCTGTTCCCACTCAACTGACTAATGGTTCTCCTGCAAAGGTGGCTTTCCCCAGACATGGCTGGGATCCTCTCCTAGCTCGCTCCTGACTACCACTGTGATTTGGAGTGAGGTCCAGGGCTGCTACAGCATTTTCTAATGAAGGAGAGGCCAAACCTAGCTGCTAACTGTGCCTTTGTGCTTTCAAGCATATTTGGGATTCTCGGAGTCTGCCTTCAAAGCACAAGTTTTCTTACATTCCTGTAGAGCAGTGACACCTTTTTTGCTTTGTATTCAGACAACACCTAGCAAAATGAATGCCATCTCTGACAAAGTCTCCTAGGTCCTTCTGCAAAGTAAATAATGTTAATAATATCGGATGTATTTAGTCACTGGCATAAATGATTTGGTGAATGAGATTGATATATTTTCCATGTAATAGCAGCTACAAATGAGTATAAATAGACTGGAAGCAGGTCCCTGTCATACAGGGTATGTGAATATGGTTTTATCAATCAGTCACTGTCTACACAGACTGCTTTTTCCAAATAAATTTTGTCTAAATTTTATTCAGTAAATATTACCTCATCAAGCTACGCCTGCACATAATAATGATGGGAGAAGTGAGGTTTAGGAAATGCATCCATTTGAGAAAAGGTGCTTTTGGCTGCGAGAAATATGGCCAAGCAGGTATTAGCAGGGGTGGATGCAGCAGAGTGAGGCGGAGGAAAGTTTCACAGCCATGTGAACTGAATGTAATGCACTGGGCTGTACTAGTGGAGGCTAAAAATCCCTGATTGTTTGTGCTAATAATAGAAACAGCCAGATGTTTGAAGATCCTTCGTAGATATTTTATCTGGCAATCCCAAATATCTGTTCCACTCTTCCAGCTTTTTTGACCTGGCATTTTGCAAAGTTCTTGCAAAACAAAATAAAAACACAGACACTTTCCAGATGTTGTGCCCATTTTGGTCAGTTTGAGCCAGGAGAAAGCCTTCTGAGATGGACCAAGGATGGCACATTGACTCAGGTGGGATGCTAACAGTTCACATGCCCACATATTCTCCAGGCTGCCTGCAGGTCACCCCACCAGCTCAGCAGAGTCCTTGCCCTGCTCCTGTGAGCTGCACTCATACAGCGGTCACAAATACTGGATCAGCCCTCGGGACCTGCTGGATACTCCGCACTTCCCAGGAGATCAACTGGCAGGAGGAAAGGAGATGTTTTCAAATCGGGAGCCGTGGTTTTACCTGCGCAGGGAGGAGGAGGTGATCACCCACGGCACTGCGATGCTGCTGCGCTTCCTGCAGCCTGGCCCTCTTCTGCTGCGGTGGGGACGAAACAAGCCCTGATCCCCCTTCCCTCCCTCCCTCCTCCCCCCCTCANTGGCTTTGCTGGTTTGTTTTAATAACAGCTACTTAAGTAAAGCCGTAGCAGGCAGAGCTGAGCCTGGCTACGCTGCTAACTTCAGCGACTTCCCTCCTCTCCTCCCAAATCGGCAAAAAATTAACACTAGACCGAGCAGTGCCATCTATCGACTGCATGGGCTTATGGCCTTGCCAACAGAGAGTCCCCGTGTGCCACCCCCGCTCGCTGCCTGCCCGTGCCCCTCCCGCAGGCTAGAGCCCTGGTCCCCCCAGGTGGGAGCGGGGAGCGGGGGATGCAGGAGCTGCGCTCCTCCCCCCGGCGCCCCCCGGCTCTTTTCCCCGCATTTCCCCCCATTTCTTCTAACCCCTGCCTCTTTGCCACTCTGCCACCACGGCTGTCACCCCGTTGTGACTAGGGTAGAGAAAAACGAACTGTTTCAGCGCGGCAGACCCCGGACATTAGGAACGTGAGACAAATTAACGAAGTGCGAGAAATTGGAGTGCATAAATCTAAGAGCGTTAAATCATCAGGCGGCCGCTCTTATTCAGAAGTAAAGCAATCTGGATGCTGCAGTTTAGCCTTTCTCAGATGGCCCTGCTTTCCTGTGGGATACTGGCATCTACTTCAGCCTTCACATCTTCATCCCACCTTATGGTTAATTCACCTCAACGTGCCTTAGTGTCTTCTTTCAGAAAAACCCTATTTTACCCTTTACCTCTTTGTCCCAGCTTATATGTGCTGTTAGTGGGAACTGTGGGAATTTAGCTGAGTTAAAACTCTGTCTTCACATGATTTTTGTCACTTTTCCCCAGCTAGTTGTCTCACCTATAATCCTAACAGTAAATTGTTTTCCTCCAACGTGGAGGAGGGAAGGCAACAATACCGACTCCAGATGCATGAAATAATCCAGAGACATCAAAAGATGGACTGAAAATATCATGAAGTTTGTTGACTTGGTATGAAGTTATCCTTCTTGTCTGTGATTCAAATCCTACAGTAACTTTGTGAACATAATTATATTATACTCCAAATATAACACCACAGAAAACCTGATGCAGGTAAGAGGACATTCCTGATACAATGTTGTAGCTAAAATCTCCATTTTTGCACTGATAAAAATGAGCCCCAACCTCTTTCCTTTACCCCCAACACACACAGATTGGGTAGTATTTGAGTCTTCAAGTGATACCACCAGAATCAGAAACTTGTGATAGTCTGTCCCAAATCACCAGAATATTAAAATTATTGATTTGGTTTTCAGAATGACATACAGATATGGAAGATGAACAGATTCAGATTTGATCAAGAGGGACACATAAATTATCAAACTGGGTAAGATTGTTGTATACTATAAACCACTATCCCCTCTTATACAACAGCAGCCCAAAAAAGCCTGGAGAAGCATTTAGAGGAATAACCTACTCACTATTTTGTTATTGCAGCGATTTAGAGGCAAGTTTATGTTTTGAAATAGAAATTATTTCTATTTTCAACATTGTAACCTGAAATATTGTTCTTATTTGTACCAGGCAGGCTTGTAGGCAGTCTCCTGGGATAACGAACATACGTTTCCCACACCATTCTGGGAGAACTTAACTGTTTTGTTAGTGCTAAATTTGCCATCCTTCTTTCCATTACAGAAGGAGGTGTTACCAACCCAGTCTCATTACAGCCTTCTTCTTATTTGATATTTGTTTATTCTTAAACCAAACCATATTGTTTATAATCTCTGGGATCTGGAAAGCCCCAGACTTTTTGATCTTCCTTCCTAGGTTTTCTTTTAGACCTTTGTAATTCTCAGGGTGGCAGCATGGGTAATATTCTAGTAACCTTTAATAAAAAATTAACTGACCTGAGATAACACACTTATTTGTGTTCAATCTCTTTTTAAAATAGCTGCCTTCCTTGCTGTATTAGAAATACAAAGAGCTGGTGGTCACAGTCTAGTCCACATTTGTGGTTCTCAAAAAAGCACAACACACTTTTGGTATGACCATATGCCAGCAAAGTAGTTCAGACACTGAAATGACAGAGGGTGGTTTTAGTCAGCACTGACATTGTTTTGTGATAACATCTAAAATTATATTGCTCATAATTCAAATAGGAAATACTTCATTTGACTTGAGGCACTGAAATTGTCTCAGGTCTGATCTGTCAAACCCATTCCACCTATATACATTTCTGTTATTCAAAATCATGGAAACAATAATTTCTCTGCGACCACCAACTCTTCCAACATCCCAAGTTTTGCTGAGTAAGGAAAAAGTCATTTCACACACACTTGGGAAAAGTGAGTGAATCTGTGATGTTATGGCATGTGCTGATAGCTGAAAATGCAAGAATGACAAATAAAAAACAGTGCTAACTGAAGACGCAGGTGTACCGTATCTTGGTAGAAATGGGATTTGTATGTCTATTAATTAAGGCTTATTACATGAAGATTGCCAAAATGAGCAATCTCCCCTTTTTCTAATGCTGTACATCATGTTGTGACCTGTGACTTATGATTGCAGTGACAGTGATTTCCAAAGTACTGTTTGGAAATTATTTAATTTCTAGTTGTCTTTCAAAGTGTTTTAAAACAAAGAGACAATCTCATGTGGTGACTTCAGATAATTTCCATGACTGAATCACTGCAACTTTGAAAACAACAACCACTTTGAGTGCTTTTAACCTTACCAAAGTCTTCAGGAAACCTGAACCTTTGTGGCTTCGAGTGTATTTTTTAAAAACTGAAGATTTAAAACTAAAATGTTGCACATTTTAGGTAACAAATTTTCACTCCACAAACAGCCTTGACACTTAGTGAAAGACCTCCAATTAATTCATGAAGATACCTCTCTGTCTCCAAATGATCCATAAATTCAATCCCTCTGCAATCCACTTCTGTTTAGGCTCAGATAAAAGGTGATTTTTGCCTTGAAGATTCAGGCAGTGGCTCACAATTTCTCTACTCTAGGAATTCAAGTTCTAATGCAAAAGGTCCACAGAAGTTACAAAGCAGCTGAGGGAGCCCAGGAGCTGGACAGCATTCTTGTCTTTATATTGCCATTTTGCAGCAGGAGATATTAATGTCACAGCTTCATTTTTATTGCCACCCTTAAAAACATCTCTAGTGCAGTGTTGTCTCTGGTTGCCTGGTTAGTAGATAGGTACTTCCATTACTGTAAACAAGTATCAACCATCGTCTCAGATTCCTTACTTCTATAATCAATAAAGCTGTACCACGTTGTCAACACAAACATTTGCTTGTACCAATGCACAGATGGCAGTGAGGGGAAGGCTTCCCATCAGTTTCATGAGCTCGGTGCCACTAAGTATTTGTACTGAATACCGAATATCACCAAGTTCTGTTATCTCCATTCAGGATCAGAAATTAGATACGTGTAATTGCTCCCAGGCTTCACTACTTCAGACTTGTCATTGTGGGAATGCTGAGCTGGTAACTAGTCATGAGTGCCCCATGCCAGATAGTCTGTTATCCCTTTTATGAAGTGCAGGACACTGGGTTGTAGAAACAGAGGAATATACAGAGGCATAACCTTGACTCAGATGAAAACTAAGTTAGGCATTTGCTAGTACCAGGTTATCCTGGTGAGTGACTGGAAGGAGGCAGTGCGGTCAAGATCTCCCAAGGACAAAGTGACTAACCTGCCTGGGGGTCTTTTCCCCATTGGTAGGGTCTGCAGTGCCTCACAGAGAGGGTCTTCATCACAGGAATGAAAGAGATGATATGGAAATTACTAGTCATATGGCTTCTCCCAGCACAGTCTCTCGCCTGTCCTATGAGAGGCTGCATTTCTGCATGTCCTACTATGTTTTAAAACATGAAGATTGCAAGGGTTCTCTGACTTCTTTTATGTCATGCCTTCAAAGCCAGACATTCTCACTGCTAAGAAGTGCTTTCTTTCCTTTGATAAGCTCCATTGTGCTGTAGAGAGGTATGGACACTTTCAAGAAACATACTTGACACCTTGAGAAAGAGACAATTTTAAAAAGTCCAAAAAAGCCTGAGGTTTCAAGGACTTCCCATTTGCACCCACCAAGTTGTTATTGTCACCCTACCAGCTATGCAGGATTTGTGTTTTGGTGTATCCTGTAATGAACTCATTGCGTGACGTGATGACTTGTTTCTCAAGACTAGAATTAGCCTCCTGTGCTGGGTTCAGAAGTGTTTCAGCTTCATTTGGGATCTGAGGTTTGAAGCAAGCCAGCTTGTGTTGACTGTTCCCAGATTAGCAAAGGTCTTATTTGATGTTTAAAGTCTGTGTCCACACACAGTTCCCAACAATATCTGTCTGTCTATCTGTCTGTCTCTCTCTTTCATCCATCTATCTATCTATCTATCTATCTATCTATCCCTTCATCCAGCTATCTACCCATTCATCCATCTGCCTATCCAGCAGTTTATTTCAGTTGTTGTCCTCAATATTTTTTTCACTGAAATAGCCAGGGAGAGGGTGGGGAAAACTTAGCAATTAAGCGACAAGACAGATCTCTGTGAGCCTAAAGAAGAGGAGCACACTGCAATGCCTGCTCCAGATCCCTTTTAGCTTAATAGCAGACCTGAGAGGAGCCTTCTCCCCTGCATGACAACTGGATACTCTTAGAGAAAGGGACTTAGGGAGAGGCTCAGGCAAATCAGAGTTAACGCTGAAACAATTTCTTCCACACAAATTTATTTGCTTTCCATAGTTCCTGGGGATTGGTCATACTTGGTGAAAGGCCCCTGTGTTGTTAGAGGCATTGTATTTGTCCCAGTAAGCATACTTCCCTTCTGCTCCCCCTTCCTTGCCAGTTTAAGGAGCTCTGCCAGGGAATCCCTATGCTGGTTTTGCTTCTCAGAACACCCCTGTCAAGGGGTTTTCCACAGGAAGAGCAACCAGGTCACGATTGTTTTTCGTAAAATTAGTATTTATTAATTCTGGCCACAACATATACCTGATGGAATATCTGATCACCTAAAAACACCCCTCTAAATAAACAACAGAATCAATTTTCCCCAGTCCTCTATGCTTTTCTCCAAAAAAGGTACTGTGGTAGGAGCTCTAAACAAGGATATAAAAGATCAAGAAAAAAAAAAAGGCAAAATACAAGCTTTATTTGACTCTTCAAGACAGTGAACAAACAGTAAAAGAGTGACTTCAAGGTTTAAATCGCTCTGGCACTCCAAACAGCAGTTAGAGACGTTTTTCCTTTTTAATTTTCCAAGCTGCTTTCGAAAACAGGGTTAAAAACCCCAGTGCTTATCTTGCTGTCATGTTTCAGGATCAGCCTCTCTCCTGGCTCTCTCCCCATGCTTGAAACTGTGCAAATTCTGTGGGTGAAGCAGACGCTCAGCTACGAACGCCTCCACCATCTCCGCAGCAGGCTTCCGATGGTGATTGCAAGCAGCGAGAGCGATGGCCTGCCAGGGCCACGCCGAGGAGAAGCGCTGTGCCCTTTGTGGCGGGTGGAGAGTGGCGAGACGCAAGAGCCGCAGCTGCACCCAGCCCCGGCTGCGAGGGGGGGAGGGCAGCGGCCGGACCCACGGACGGATGGACGCCTGCAGACACAGCCCGCCAAAACTGCGGAAGGTGTCTAATTAAGGCCCCCCTCCCCGGAAAGCTGTCGCTAGGTAAGCAAAACTGTTTAAAACATGTTCATCAATAAAGTGTCCCTCGACAGCAGGATGCGGCAGCAGACTCGGTGACAGAAGGGAGAAGAAGAGAGGCATATGGCCCCCAGCCCCGTCCCCTGCTGACAAGCTGCCTCGCTGCAAGCCCCCTTTTCACTGTCGTCCGTGTGCGCAGCAGATTGCAATGGCCCAACTTTCCCATCTGTATCCCAGGCCCGTGCCCCCAGCAATGTGGCAGCCATGCAGTTTTCATCGGGGACAGGAGCAGGGGAGGGGGAGGCTGCCGGGAGGGGAGGGGTGGGAGGAGGAGGAGGGGGGAGATATTAACAACCAATAATCACAATGCTATCCATAATGCATTGTCTCCACGAGATTACATGGTATATTTCCAGTGGGGATTAGCCCATCCATCACAGCCCTTTATTGGCCCTTTTTTTGTTGTATAAAGCCCAAACACTGTCGTAAAATTCTAAACCGCTTAATTGCTGTGCTGTAAAAATTTGCATATCAGAGATATGTCATTCCTTCGTTAAATGGTGCTAGGCATTTGTTACAAGGTCCTAACAATCGCGTGAGAGCACCTCGGAAAAAAGGTCACCTCTTGGCATTATGCAAAGATCTCAGCTGAATTCTAATCTGCAGCAATTATGGGATTGAATGTATCACAATTTACTGGATTTTGATTTTGGGTGATTCAAACTCCTTGGGAGCACAGACCACTTCTTCTGTCTGGTCAGACAAGGTAAGTGATGTGATAGTGGTGGTGCAGTCTCTGTTTCTGTGAGGTCTGCAAGCTTAGCTCTTAAAAGATTTCTTCATAAGACAAACTGTGTACCTTGATGCAAATTTTCCGTCATGGCCATACCTCTAAAGGTGATGTCTTAACTTCTTAGATTAATGGCAAATTCTGTAGAGACTACTAGAGCTATTGCATTGCCACTTCAAGTATTTACCATTAAAATAACCTGAAGTTAGATGTTTATGCATGTGTAGCAACAAAAAGGATCATGATCATAATGAGCAGCTTTTATATTGTACTTTTAACCTATGGTTCTGAAAGATGTGCTTTACAAAACCAAGAACATATCATTGCCCTGATTTTACACCTTCAGAAAATGGCTTTGGAGAGCTGGTTTAAACCAGAGGCACCCTGGAGACCATGATGGCAAGCACTGCTCTTGGCAGCCCTAGCAGTTCCTTTCTGCTTCTTCTGGGTCTCTCTTCCCAAGCAAGATAGAGATAGGTGGGAGGAAAGAAGTGGCTAACAAGGACTTCCAGCTCTTGCCTGAGTGCAGGACATCAACGTAAGAACCTCCTTAAGCCACATCAGCCTTTCAAAACCTTCCTCAATACATGTGGTTGGCCCTGTTCTCTAACTGAAATGAATGTCTTACCAATATTATTCCCCCTGGAGCAAGTGGATGAAGAAAGGTGTGTCACATAACTGGAATCTACTGCAGAAATTCCCATGCCTTCCTTGGCAGAAAGCAAGAGGCAGAGCAAACGTACTGCTGTTACTGGGATCAAAGTGACTGCTTTCCTTAAACGCATCTTGCTTGTCTTTGTGACCCAGCCCAGTGACTCCAGGAACGTGGTAACATACTGCATCACCTCAGGAAAAACTCGTCTAACACTCCTATTTCAGCCAGCCATTTATGTTTTACAGGAACTATTTTACATATTTGCTTCCCAGACATTTTTCTTCCTACTGATAGGTGCATTTTTCAGGTTTGTACCTCTTACCAGTGCTTTAAGCACTGCTATTTAAAATCAGCCTTACATAGTATTTAATCATCACACTATGGTGATTTTATTATTATTATATTTTAATCTGGCAGGTGGTTTATTAACCAGAAGGAATTCTAACAAGTAACCCAAATGTTCTAACGTAATATAAGCATTGTATCTTTGTTTTCCTTTTTAATTAACAACTAACGTCAAAGGAAATTTCTTGTCCTCCATGTGAACTCAGCCCCAGCCAATTAACTTTTTTCTGCTGAGTTCTTGATTAAGTAGGCCTCCTACAAAGTAGCCCCACATACCTTTCCTGACAGAGATTGCAGTCCCTGCCCTTGTGCTAATGAAACCCTTTCCCTCTGAGGCACCAATGCTACTGCTGGTATGGCTACAGATCTATGAAATGATCCACACGGGAAGAAAACCCTACAGAAAAAGTGACCCAGATACAGTCACATGTACAATTCACAGTGGTTGCCTGGAATCTCTCAAGCCAGCCTATTTTGCATCTTGCATCCACAACCTGTGTCTCTTTCCCACCATTATCTGTGCTTTACAGGAGCAGAAAAGTCAGATCCATCCAAGGTTTTCCAGCACTGCAATGACAGAGATGCAAACGAGTCCAGGGTCCCACACAGCAGCACCATGCATGACCCCAAGGACCATTTCCTTTCTTCCTCCTCCACCCTCCAAAAGCTTCCAGCCTCAGGAGCAGGGTCCCAAAATCCTAGGGACAGTCTGCAGAGCTCAGCAAATCCTGGATGGTTTTGTCAAAGGACAGAACTGGAGGTTGGTTTGCCAGCTGCCCTCCCTGAAGAGCTCATCACCCACTGACATTTATATCTGCCTTGGAAATACATTTATTACCACAGGCCATCTCCCAGTTTGTCTTCTGCTTCTCTCTCTTTTTCATGTTCTGCCCATACCAGACCCAGAGGAGCATTTCAGCTGCCTTCAATGAGGTTTGAGATAGGGCTAAGTAATCTCTAAGCGCAATTTATTTTACCCTTATTGAGCATTATTAATGTTTTTATTAGGACTGAACAAATTATGTAATAATGTACCCTTTTCTTCTGCTTGATTCATTATTCAAAATTGCCCAGACAATAATTTATGTGAATTATTCTGCTATTAATTTGCTATGAGCTTCTTGCAAATACACACTGAACAGTATCTGAGCTCTCTTGATTGGTTTCAAAGGTCTGCTGTATGTCTGGGACTGGGGTTGACCCTGATATCAGCAAATTTTAGGGAAAGTCTGCGTAAGAATATGGGCTATTTTCATTAATTTAGTACACAATTCATGTGAGATCTTTTACTTTGTTTTCCAAATGTTTTCTTTTCTGTAATTTAGCATAAATCTGTTTTTAACTGAATAAAGTTGAATCAACACAATCTGGGTCACATCAAAATAATTTCCATGTGCTTTTTGCACTGTTTTTACCAAATCAGTGGAAAGCCACAACTCTAGTTTAAAGTTCAGTCAATACTGCAAGTAAATAAAGCACTCAGAATCAGGTTTGCAATGTGCTAGTTTCACTCTGCACCATCAGCACCGTTTCCCATGGCTTTTGACCAATTGTTTAGCATGTGATGTTTTGTGATCTGTCCTAAAGTCTTTTGAACTCCATGAAAAAGTTCCCTCAGCATTCATAACATCTGTATCTATTCAACTTACATTTAAGTGTCTTATTGATTTGGAAGGTCAGAAGTATATCTGATACAAATTGCTGCCACACTACTGACTGCAGGTACAGTCTGACTTGCAGCACCTGAGGTCCAAGGTCCCAGGCGGAGCCGCACAGCTGATTAGAACAGCTGGAGAACCACTTAGTGACACAGGATGTTCTTTCAGAGGCCTCATATTAATTTCTGGGTGGATCCGTATTCATTATAATTCCATTAGTTCCTAGTAAATATGACTTAATAATCTCTTTTTAAAGAAATAAAATAACTGTAGTATTAAATGCATCTTGAATAAATAGGTGGCAACAGGAACTGGCCCTTTCTTAACTTCCTGGGACTATAAATATCAACATGCTCATAGATAGATTTGCATTTAGACACGAGACTCACTAAAAGCCTTTGAGGATACTGTTCATCCCTTTTGCACATATTCCTGTTATTATTAGCCTTGTTATTAAAAAACTTTTAACACACTAATTTCAGGCTTCACCATCATAACTGTGGCTTCTTCAATGCTGCTTGCTCAATGCGTAACAATTGGAAAGGCTGGAGAGTGAATGGGTCAGACAAGCCCAGCAAGGCTTCTCATCACATGTGTGAGTAAGAAACAGTGAGTTAAGGGCAGGGAAACTGCAAAACCCCGATATAAGAATAGATCACAGAAAATTAAGCATGTTATGGGCAGTAGAAGAACGCCTGTCCTGTGCTGCTACCTCAACACCAGCACACCCCAACAAGGCCCATTGACACTACTGCCAGGTTGGATGGGGCCCTGAACAACCTTATCTAGTGGAGGATGTTCCTGCCCATGGCAGGGGATTTGGACTGGATGACCTTTAAGGTCCCTTCCAACTCAGGCTATTCTGTGATTCTGTGAATCTGCATGCTGCAAAGCCCATTTTTCTGCTCCCACTCCTTGGCCATTCAGTGAAGAGATCTTACCACAGCAACCTAGGGCACTTTCACCAATAATTGACTGGAACTGAGTTCATTAGGTAAAATGAGGAGTAAGCAGACATGGGAGAGTCATGGCAGTCTCTGATATGGAAAGGAAAGCAAAACCGATCCCTAATCCATCAAAGCACGGGGTGTGGCAAAGGCTCACGTATTACAGCAGTCACCAAGGTGTAGAAAAATAATAATAAAGTTCCACAACTGTCCTATTAACATACCAGATTTGATTTGGCTCCATTATATTTCATCAAATAGGTTACAAAGCACCCAGCATAAAACATAATCATAATTGTAATCATATATTTGACGATTTAACGTGTACACCATAATGTACCATTAGTTACACAAATAACTAATAATTTGCTAATGACAATATTATGTTAAGTCAGTTTAGGGGCAATTAAAGTGAGTGATATTTACATATGCCTAATGAATCACAGTCGATGGCAGATTAAGAGATTCTAATGAATATTCATCCAGACATTCGCAACCAGCTTCACAGTTTATAAACTGAATTATGGTTGATTTGCCCTTTTAAAAATGAATATGTGAGTATCTACTGCATGGGAAGAATGAACAATTGGGGCTGATTGTAAAATTTTTTTTAAGCAATGTACTGGTCAGGACACAAAACATTTTTATGCACTCTCATACCCTTGGCTTCTCAGCTCTTTTTATATCACATATCAGCATTGATGAACTATCTCCATTTTCATTCCTACCCACAACATGAAATATAGGAATTGTTTTGTGTTGAATTAAATGCATTAGAAGTTTCATGCAGCCTCACTAATGAAACAATTACACAGGTAGCCTGTTTGCCCTAAGCAGAGTAGGCAAACTCTCTCTGCTATATGCTAGCAACATTCTGCTTTTAAAGGCAGCCTTTATGAACGCTCACTCGAGTCACTGACCAAAATACCACTCATTTAAAAGGAAGCTGGGTAAGGTTCTCATAGGACGAAATTACTTTGCCACATCCTGTGCCAGAAGTTTCTACTACTATTAATATCAATATCTGTAGCAGTAATAATAATAGCTAAGATCAGGAGATATAGCTTTATGGTTGCGCTATCAGATTTCAAAGTGAGCTCTGGTACATGTAAAGCATTTAAAGTACATACACAGACTTTTCCTAGGAAATTCCTCTGAAGTGTTGGTGTGGTTCTGAAGTAGTCCTTCATGAGGCTGGTTCCTGTGTCCTTGCTGCAGCACCACTGCCAGCAGCATTGCTTGGATAGTTTTGCATAATTTAGTGTGGAAAGCTGAAAAGTAATCTTCATTGCTCTCTTCCAGAACTTTGGAACCGAAATCACTAACAAACAGTTCTGTGAAGGGGGAGTTCACTTGGCTTCATTGAGATCAAACAGAGGAACTCTGCAAGCCTCCTCTAGCAAGAGTCAATCTTCAGTAGGCAAAGAAATGTCATTAAGAGTATTCAGTTTTACTTTGCACAATTTGGGAATTTTAGATTTATCACTGCCAGACTCCACAGTGATTTGGGAGCTCAGAGAGTAAAGGTGTTTCTATCAACACCTTATGCAGACATCTGGGAGCTGGAACTCAACGTACCAGTAAATCTACACAGTATGGTGTGACACTTCATGGAGGGCTAGCTTGAATCCTGAAAGCAGGAGAGACATATTTGGTTTTATCCAAGTTGTCCTATGTCCAGGAAAAGTCCAGCTACAGCTGGGAAAAGTGCTGCTGGGAGTCAATCACAGGATACTGTAATTGCAACACAGAGTGAAACAACATGTGGTAGTAATAAACAACTTCACTTTCCTGTTTGCTCTGACATAATCAGGTTGATAGGGTTAGCCAGAAGTCCTGTTTTCCATAAAATTACAAAAAGTTTGCTTATTTTCAGCCACATTTCTTATTGAAAAAATGACTTTAATTATTCAATGAAAACGCAGCAACAAACAACATGAAGTTTTAAAAAACTTCTTAAAATTCAGTAAAAATAATTAAAAAAAATTAAAACATCATTCATGTTTTCACTTCATTTTTTGTGACAATTACTTTTCAACAAGAATAAAATTCCATTCAGAACTTTAGTACTTTCAAATAACAGAGATTCCACAACTTCCTCAGTTGCCTGTTTCTTTCTCATTTGCGTTTACTTAATGCAATGTTTTATAAGAGGATGACCAGCTAATAGAGCATGAGAAGAATGTTGTAAGGTTGGTACTGACTTTCAGAAGTACTTGAATTTATTACCATTATGTGCCTTTGGCTTTTTTCCAAGGCTTTTCTTCTTCCCTAAAACAGGTCTGTTTCTGAGACACTAAAATGATAACTTCAACCACGCTACTTTCAAAATCTCTGTAACTTCACCCTAGGAAGCTGTTCACTAATTTTATTTGAAATTTATTGATCTCCCATATGCTAAGGCTTCCACAGTCTACAGCCAGCAAGAATAGTTTATTTTGTCCTTCCCTCCATATCTCTCTCTCCTGAAAGGAGTTCAGCTGGTAATAACTTCGAAGCTCCCAAAGCCTGAACTTTACTGCCATCACATTGCATTGAGATCATTGTCCTCACATTATTGTTTCAGCTTCAGTGCATCTGCTTGCTTTACCTCTGTGAAGGAAGGGAACCTTCCTGACCATGAGTACAGATACAATTTGTACCACTCATACTGCTGGAAATGGAACCATTTCAAGAAACTTCCGTCCCTTACATTTAACAACCTTGATCACTCTTACCTGTTGCAATGATCCATAGAAGTGTTGTGAATAACCTGATGTGCTATTCAAACATTGATCCCTTGTCAGCTTAGGTAAGCTCTGCACTTGTTTCCAAAAGCATAAGGCTTTTACCTTCTTTGCTGTCTATTGTAGAAGTTACCCATCTTTCGCTCCCGTCCTCACTGCCCAAAACCACGGGCTCTCTTCTTTAACCTTTATTCTCAGAAGCATGCTCAAGGAACCAGGTGCAGTGTTGGTTCCCATTTTAGGATTTATTGACATTACTATGCATTTCTGGATTGAGAATAGTTCTAAAATACATGGATCCAAATTTTTCAAATTAAATACTTCTGTGATATTTCCATTGTCACACATAGTGCAGACTTGTCCCATCTTGCTGATCAAAACCCATGTTAATGTCTGTGAGAATACTGTATTTATGTTCATAGAGTGAAATCTTATGACTCATGACAGGCACAGCCTGTAGCCATGTCTAGCAGCACCTGTTAACTTCAACAGGATCAGGATTTCACCAAGGAATCCCAAGTCCGCTATTGCTATTTCCTGTACTACTGAAGGGTTAAAAAGTCACAAGCATTTCACAGGGTTACATTGTTCATGGACCCTGGACACAGAAGTAGGTGATTCCTCCCTTAGAAAATGTATTTCCTAAAAACTCCCCCCTCCCCCCCGACTTTACACACATTTGGTGGTACAGAAAGCCTCAGGGCTTCTTCTTAAAATGCAAATTGTAATAATTAGGGGTTAGATTTAAAAGAAGCAGTGAAAAAGCCCTTTCGAAAATCCCTGACCGAAAAGCAAAGGCTGCTTGTCTTACACAAGAACTACCGAGAAAAGAATCAGCGTGACCCTATTAAGTAACACAGGAAACATAAAGGAAGGTATTTGGGATCTTCCCTATCTGATCTTATCTACCACCTTTCTTTTAACCTCTAATTTGCAAAGGAGCTGTGGAGAAGGTTTGACAGTATGATCGCAATTTGCTATAGCTTATGGTAAAATAGGACCAGAGCAAAGGTTACAAAACAAACAGTGGATAATATCATCTGCTTGGTGAGTAGTTTTTACCTGGGTTTGAAGTGAGTGAAGTCTCCATAATTACACCTCTTACCCTGAACTTACGGAGATCTCTGTGACTAATGACCATACTTCATCCCTCCCTTCAGAGCCCACTGCAAGACCAGGACCTAATCAGTTTCCCACATAAAGAATAGGAACTGCAAGCTCCCTGGTATTACTCCTTCTGCAAACTCCTGATTCAGAGAGATGAAAGAAGAAAAAAACCCCCCTAGAAGCCAAAGAGAAGAGCTTATTTGGCTTAACACTGGCACTGAAGATGAGCACTGCTTCAACAGGTGCAGTCCTACAGCTTTCCCTGTCTCCTACAGCAAATAAGAAAACTGATAGGCATTTAATGAACCTCATTCTAACCTGTGAGGAATAATCTTCCAGCTAATCTTCAAACTGGTTTCCATCCATCTAGCAACAGTGGTGTTTAAATCTCTTGTTTGCACTTTACTAGCTGCAGATTGTAAATGTTTCATGAGCCGCTGAGCTTGCAGCATTACTATTTTATTAGAACATTGAATATCTCGTGTTCATTGCTGTCTTACCAGCAAATTTTATCTAAACAAAAATTGCCTCCATACTTCTTGTGAATGACAATTTGGTAGTCTGATGGATGCTGTTGTTTCAGCTTGTTTTGCATCAACAGTTTGAAAATAGCCCCTCTGCCTTGCTGAGACGCGGTGGTGCACCTGTGCTAATGCCAATAAAAATACATCCACATCATGAACATATTCAATTTTGCTCCCGCAGAAGGGGCAGTGGTCCTGACAGACTCTGGTCCTGATGTTAAGCACACATGAAAGATTCTCCTGCCCCTGAAATGCAGAAAAGGTTTTCCTGAGTTGAGTATTCCTCATAGTGTTCTCCCTTCCTTAAAATGGCACTGCAGCATTACTGAATTGTTAAACTAGACTGGTTCAAAGTTTAGCCACAACCAGACTGTTGTAATGTCAAGCACTGATGGCCAAGGCACACGACCACCCTCTTGGTGACTTGCTCAGTTCTCAGAAATCACACATATCCTTGGTTAGGCCTTGTGCTGCTGACAAGAGAGCTGAGGTCACTGGGGAAAATCTCTTGAAGACCAGGCAGCTGGAACAGGCAAGAGGGGAAAGATAAAACCGCAGAGATGTTCTGGGTGCACAGCTTCTATGCAGCCCTACTGAAGGATCCCACCAGCCCTGCAGCTGATACAGGGGAACAAAGCTGGGGAGAGCCAAGCAGTTTGCAAATGGAAAAGGGAGAGAGGAACAGCCCTCCCTCCTGGTGGAACAAACCACGGGTAAATTCTCTTGGTTATCCCCTCCCTGTGGGTTTTGCCATGATGAAGGATAAGCAAGTACCAATTCTCTTATCTGGATCTGAACTTCAACAATGTGTGTCTTTATCCACATGTAGGGTCTGTCCCAAACAGCTGCTTAAATCCCAGACCAGCCTCGGCCCCCTTCTGCAGTATGGTGGAAGGAGCAGTTTACACCATTTGCTGTTTCATTCTCTTTTATGTCTTAGACCACAGGGAATGGCTGATCTGGAGAGCTGAGTTCTCAGGATCAATGGATGTATCGGCACAACCAGCAAGCCATAACCTGCTCTAGCACAGCAAAGGGTGCCAGACCATTCTGCCCAATGTCCTGCTCACACAACCACTCCCACACAGTTCTGCCCAGTGCCAACAACTCACCCACCAACACGTACAAAACCCTTCCTCTGATCCTCGTGTTTGCAAACAACAGAGTACTGAAGACTTTCATGTTGAGATGACTGTTGAGGGGTGTAATGTCCTCCTTTAGTTCTGGAATAAACAACTGTGGTAAAAGAGCTGCATAGGACTGAAAATGAAGCTCTACAAGGATGACACAGTCAAGTAAGTGGCATGGGCAGTAATGTGCTCAACTTGCAATACCCTCCCTACAGAAGCCGCAGTCACCCTGTCCACCACAGTTTCCCTAATCAGCCACTAAGCACTCCCATACCTCCTACTTCCTCTTCCCACTGCCTCCCCCCACCTCCACCATAACACTCTCAATCCTCCCCATATAAAGCATACCCTCTCCTCCCACTGCTTCCTTCTGTGTGACCTTGCCACTCGCCCCATATCTCCTGTTACCCTTTCTGATACTCTGCTCCATCACAGGAACAGCTTCCTCCTGAAGGTGTACAAGGCTGTAACAAACTGACCCACTGGCACTACAGGCACCCACCAAGGGTATTCTGGCAGGAGCAGGACCTGCTTTGAGTCAAACAGTTGGACACTAGGCTATATGAGTCTCCTAACTCATATAATCAGTATAAAAGCATCTTTTGAGTACCAGCCAGCCACTCAAAAGTCACAGGTGAGAGGGATGCCTACCCCAACAGCTCAGGGACAGGTCAGGCAGTAACAAGAGGAATTGATTATTGGGCTGCAAAGCAAAGGAAATCCATTTTTCAGGATGGGTTTGGTTGCCTTCCCTTTATGAAGGTCCTTATTCAGTATTAGAAGAAAACAAATCTGAGATTCATTTCACATAGTGGTTTCCAGTCTGGTTTTCAAGCAGCAGTTGAAATATGCATGTAAGCAATTGGGAGCTTTCTGAATGGAGTAAGCCTGTGATTCACCCAGACCCACAGTGAGCAGCAGGCACACAAACAGTATGACATTCACTGGAGGAAGCTGTTGCTTCCTAGGCAGTGTTAGGAGGCAGTGCTGCTACTGCTATCCAGGGCTAAACACCAGTACATCCTGTGAAAGGATGTGTTTTGCTACTTTCCTAGCTATTCATTCGACTCTTCAAATTATTCCCAAAATGTCTATCTTGTCAAAGAACTGGCTTGATTTGCTCCCATCTGTCACCATAATATCCTTGATGCCATTATTTTGGGGGGACTGAGGTTGGCCTTTCTATATTTACTGTTTCATGGCTTGGAGCAAATGGGGGTGTGATGTTTTCCTCTGTAGAAAATAGAGCCCAAATTGATCAGTAACCTGAAATTTCCTGAGAGCTTAGCATCTCCTGTGGCATCTCTGCTGCAGGTGATATCCAGCCAGCCGACCTGTAAAGACCAACACAAATTTACCAGAAAGAGGGAAGGAACGCACCTCAAGTTAAGTAAATGTCATGGAGCAGACTGTCAGGAACCGGGTGAAACCTGCAGCCATGGTCTCCGCACCCCAGGTCTCTGCATCCTTCAAACCTCACTCTGTACCCCCGCACTCTGCAACCCTCACCCTGTGGCCCCACCCTCTCACTCCGCATCCTGCATCCCTCATCCTGCACCTCTCATCCTGCATCACTCACACAGCATCCGTGCATCCTGCATCACTCACACAGCATCCCTCACCCTGCAAACATCACCCCACGCCCCACACCCTGCACTCTTCACCTGGCACTCTGCACCCTGCACCCCTCAACCTGCAAACCTCACCCCACACACCCCTCCTTCACCCCTTGCCCCACACCCTGCAACCTCTCACCCTGCATCCCGCACCCGGCACTCCCCACCCCCTTACCCCGCAGCCCTCACCGGACACCTTGCACTCCTCACCCCGCATCCCACATGTTGCAGCCCTCACCCCACACCCTGCACCCATCGCCCTGCACCTTGCACCCCTGTCCCGCACCCCTCTCCCCGCACCTCTCTCCCCACACCCCTGTCCCGCACCCCTATCCCGCACCCCTATCCCGCATCCCTATCCCGCATCCCTATCCACGCTGTGCGCTCCTGCAGCGCCCCCTGGCGGCCGCGGCCGGCTGCCGTTTCTGAGCGCGTCGGAGCCGGTTGCGGCGGGGCCGCACCGTGAGAGCCAGCTGAGCGTGCACCCTGGTTCTCATCCCCGGGTAACACTTGTGTGTAACGAAAAACATGTATTTACAAAGAGAGGCAAATCCGCTTCCTTTTTTTTTACTGGAGGCACAGGGAGTCAGCCTGCTGCAGTGCAATAATCCTTCTCCACTGAAATATTTATGTTCTGCTAAACACAGAAGTTGTAGAAAGCCAGACGTCCCTTTAAATCTGCTCAGAAATACCGTTCTATAAATGCTTTGTTCTCCTGCGGTGGGGAAAAACCCTTTCCACCCACTCCCCAGACAAAACCCCAGCAAAAGAAAAATCTCTAAGGGCTGTCTTCAAGGAAATGCTTCCAGCTGCTGTTGTCTTTATTAAAAGAAGTAAAGAAAGAAACAAAAAAAAAAGACCCTTCCAACTCCTGGGAGAATCTTCAGCTATTAAAACCACATACCCATTTAGCTCCCAAAAGAAGTCTTTCATAATTGCAAGCAAAGCCCACAGCTGAAGCAGCCTCTTATTGCTTCTCCCCGGTTAGACTGCATGTGACCGCTGTAAAACTGACTCCTAAGTGTCACTTTATGGCTGAGGCTACAAAGGAGTTTGGTGAATGCAATAAGTAACTCTGCATACCGCTAGCTGCTGGAATCCCCAGCACTCTCTTTTCTGCACACGGAACAGGGAAGTTAAGGACATAAGAATTAAGTCCTTAGAAACCACATCAAATGAGAGAGAGTCAGCTGGCCAAGAGGCAAGTTCTAGTTGTGCAAAGAGACTTGGGGGATAGCTCTGTTTGTAATAGTATGCCTGAACACAGCTGTCTGACTGTAGTCATGATTTCTTGCTACTACTTGCTGGATGCTGGACAAGGTCATGAAAACCTATTTGGTTTGAGAGAGGCTCTCTGAAGCAATGTCCTACAGCAGGATCCAGCCTGCACAGCTATTCTGGTACCCAGTACACAAAAGCAATGATAGTATAACTGTCAAGTTTCCTAGAGAGAAGAAGGCAAGGTGGCAAGAAACAGGGAAAGAAGAAAAGAAATCCACAAGAAATCCACAGATGCTGGCTTCATCTTCCATGAGATTAATGTCCTTTTAACATCAGAGTGTGTGCTCAGTTGCTTGGATTACAGTAGTAAAACTCAAGATAATCTGATTAACAGTATGCAGTTTTCTGGATGAAACCCTGCAGTTCTTGGCCAGTCTGGGAGCCCTGGTGAGAAGGGTGAAGTCCTCACTTTGAAAGGTTGCTTGTCCCCTTCCAGAAGCCTCCATGCCACTAGCAACAATGCTGCAGAGCATCAGCAGACACGGTACCCTTACAACTGCCTAGCTCAGATCATTAGAGAAACCTGGAGACAAGTGCAGTTGCTCCTCTCTGTCACCCTCCCTGAGCGACAAAGCGGCCAGGGCTCATCTTATGATGGTATCACCTAGACTAAGAATACAACCTCCTGCTTACTCAGAAACAATAGTTACAGTTGTCAGGACTGAATTTATAATGTTTATGTGGTATGTCCATTGTGTAAAGTGGTGGTCCCAATGTATCTTTCTTCTCCCTGCCTTGCCCTCATGCATCTTTCTCCCTGAGTCTCATTCAAACCACGGACTTGCTTAAACATACATTCATGCACCCATGCCCCTTGCAGGCCAGCCTCTCTAAGACCATTTCCTTGCCACACACCCAGTCCTGGAGGGGGCTCAGCAGAATCCCCACAGACTGCCTGTCACTCCATGGTAGGCTTCCTTCCACACAGCCATCTGGCTGAAATGCTCTGTTCGCCTCTGGTGTTGCGCATATGCGGCACTCAAGTAACCCAGCCCAGTGGCAACAGTCTCCCCAGCCCAGAACCCCTCTGTGAGAAGAAAAGCCTGCATGGCAGCGTGGGTTAACATTGAAGTTGGCGGGCAAAGCATCTTCATGCAGGTGCCCTTTCCTGGCAGAACTTCAGAGCTGCTAGGATGTTGCTGGACTTCGCACCTTTGCATGAGGCAGCAAGAGGGGTACGAGATCAAGTAAGGGAGCCAGGA
>VZRW01002442.1:3808-35077 GCA_013398125.1 Aegotheles bennettii | reverse complement strand
GGCCAGAAGAACAACTTGTGTAAATTAGCATAGCTCTATTAACTCTTCATGCTAAAATATAAAGCAGGGAATCTCTGCCACATCAAAGTGTTTGAGTGCTGTCATACAGATGACCACAAATGGTTCTTTCCTGACCTCCATGGGAAGGGGAGCACCCAGCTAAATGTGGAAAGTAGGAGGGCTTCCTTTGGATTATACAAGGATGTATTGGGATCCATTTGGATTGAAGTCTATAAGGCTCATGAGTATGTAACTTCTTTGATATCAGGGATGTGTCTTTGATCCTTGGTCAAATTTGCAGACTTGTAGTGCTCCACCTTCTCCTGGGATTGATGTGTATATGTTCACAGGTTGTATAACCGCTGCTCTAATTTATTTTAACCTTCAACACTGCTTGCAATACTATTTCCTAAATGAGGAAAGGAGGGACATAGAACTCTTTAGATTTGGGTTTGAAAAAAAACCCCAAGCTAACCAACTTCCCTCTGTGACATCTCCCTTCTCTTATCTTGCACTTCTTCCCCATCTGAACAAATTATGTAGCTGTTGATAAACTTGTAGGTTGCAGCCTAGTAAAAACTGTGCCAGAATAAAACCGGAGTTTTCCAATTATCTTTTCAATTAATAGTCAGCTCTAAATCCCATGTTCCTTTTCTAACAGCTATGATTTTTTCCACAACATTACAGAAAGGAAAAAAACACCCTAGATCTTAAATAGGCCTGACATAACATAGCACACATTTACAAAAACTACTTAATCTATGTCTGAGTCTGAGGTGAATTTTGTTACAACAAACACATAAAACACTTGATTTAGTTCTTGTTTTACATGTTTTTTAGTTCTTATTTCTCTGGCATTTGCCAGTTGGCCAAGCAAATCTTTAACTCACACATACATATGCTAGCACAAGTGTTTTAAAAAAAAATCCTTGATCTTTGCAAGCTCATAAGTATATCTGAATAATAATAATTAATAATATTCTGAAATCTCAATAAAGACAGCTGCAAACATCAAAGATAGATGTAATTTTAAATGCTTTTTAGTACAGAGACCAATGAAAGCCAAAAAATGTCACAAAACTAAAGCAAAAAAAACCAACTCAGCAGCCTTCAACTGTCTCACAAGAAGGTAGGCTGAAATAATATATTTTTACACATTCGCTTTGAATCTTAGAATTAAATCTGTCCAATCATGCGCTGTACAGATGTAATAGGAGGTTTTGATGACTCTTGCAAAACATTAAGTAGTAATTAGGAAAGCTTCCAAACCTACCCAACAAATTAGTAGGTCTAGGAAACTCATGCTGAACTCGGCTTGTATTTGTTTGATGTGATCGTTTTTTGTGAATATACCAGGCTTTTGAAAACAGTACAAATAAATTTAATATATAGCAGAATGAGTTTAATGATACAAGAGTAATGTTATAAATCAGAAGCTTTAAAGAGGGTCATACTTACAGCTACAGCTTTTTCCATCACTTTTTTTATTTACAAGCAGAGTAAAGATCACATTTTTTTTCTAATGTATTTGAGAAAGTCATGAATGTTCATGAATGTTTTTCTTGTTTCCTAGTGACATTTTTACCAGTCAAAATTAAACTATTTCTTTTGTGCTCATAACTGAATCACTATGCATTATTTCTTGCACAATTTTTCTGCCATTCAGGAGAACTCCTTATAATAAATGGGATACCAATAAAATGCTTGCATTATCTGATATCATATTTCTGATCTCTATGACAAATTTTTTTTTTTTTTATATTTTACCCATTGTTAAATTTTTTATTAAGAAAAATAAGGACTAGACATTTTATTTTGAAAAGACTGTTCTTCATTGCGACACAGTGACCTTAAAAAGGTAGACTATGTATTAACTTATGGAACAAGTCATAGCATGACCCATACCACAATCATCTCTTTTGAAGTTATTTCCCTGAAAATACAGTGAAACTGTATTTGAATGGGTTTAGGAGGGTGCAGCCTCCTAGGAGGTGTTCCAGTAAGAGGTAAGTTAAGGAAGGGAAATTTTAAAAAAGTATAACAGAATTAACACCTATTGTAGCTAATTCTGCTTCATCCGATATCAGGAAGGGCTCAGAACCACGCATCATATACATGATGGGATGAAAAAGAGTGAAATGGATAGTCTTGACAAACAAGGCCTACTTGATTTCTGCTTGAATGAGAACTCTACTTTTCTTTAAAATGATAATTTGGTATATTCCATTGATTTTTGAGCCTTTTCAATTCTTTTCCAAGCAGAGGTACAGAAAGACGAATAAGGTTATTCCAGTATAATTTCTAGAATTCTATGAAGACTGTTTTCACAAATCAACAAATCTTCCAATGTACTTTCTAATGTGATTTCCAGACAATTATTATGTACATAAATTACCTGAAATCACAAATTTTCTCTCTATGGTGTTTTGACAAACTTAGGAGTATTGAAAATCAACAATTCAAGAGTCAAAGAAATAACACCCAGTATCATTATATTTTTCCCTCTTGCTAGCTGACTATATCGGCTTACATGAAGATATAAGCTGACCACCTTATATCTACTGTATTTGGTAATGACATTTTTCACAGTTATAAATCATCCAATGTCAGTTCTTTCAACACCAGTGTGAGAGCATAAACTGTACCAACAGAACCAAACTCTATCAGTTTTAGACTCAGCTTGGAGGTGGTCAAATTTATATACTCCATCTTCTATTAGTATGGAAGTGGATCCAAAATATAACATGCTCGAGGATAAATAGAGTTCACATCACATCCGTGCACTTATGATGAAATGTGTACTAGACTTTGCATTAAAGATGATATGATTTTCAGTTTTGATTCAGAAACTACATTCACATCATCCATGTGAAACTTTATATCAATGAGACATACATTGCTGTGGTTTAGACTATTGCATCTTGGATGTTATGAGTCTATTTGCATAACTTCCACTAAATGTGCTTGTGTCATGGAACAGTTATGTGGGAAATGGCTGACTCGAATGTGGGAGACAATCCCTTCTGTTGCCAAACCACAGGGACTATGGCAGGAACAGAGGGACAGGAAAGAACAAGATGCGAAGGCATGTTCTTTGAATTTGCACTTCAGAGCCCATGGATGTGGAAAACTGGGCATTAATAATGTAAAGGGGCAGAAGACACTTTAATAAATCAAGGTCCCAGAAGTTTCAGTCTCTGGGCAGTACAGTCTGGAATGTTTTCCTCCACAAATTTCCCAGGCCTAAACCTTTCTGGGCTCAGACTTTTGATGTATTATGTGAATTACATTCTTATGAGAAATTTCTCTAGTATATTGACATTGGGTGGGAAGCAATGAATGAAACATTATATAAAACCAAGAAACTGACAAAATGAGTAGCAGAGTCTACGTGATCCTAAGACACAGACACAGACTGCTGCCAACAAAAAGAGAAAAGAATACTTTTATGTCAATGGTGAGAGGCTCATCCAGGATGATGGACAACTGGATTTTGCAAATGTCAAGTTATACACGTCACTAGGATGCATACATGAGTAGAGAGTGATTTGAATGCTCTGCTGTTGTTTTCCACATTAAAAAAACCAAACTCAACAGCAGAGGTAACAAATATATCAAAGTCATGATAAATACTACTAAATAATAAAAGTCACAAGGAATTTGGATTTGCATCACAAAGAACACAAATATTAATTAAACTCAGAACTGTATTTCCTTGTATGTTAGTGTAAGTCCCTTCTGTCATGTTAGGTTTTGCACTGACTGTGGAGTGTTCGGGTGCAACCAACTGCTGTGTATGGAAGTACAGTGCTAGAAGTGTGTTTGATGAAATGCTTCTTGCAGCTAGAATCATAGACTAGTACAGGCTACCTAGACATTGAGTTCAGTAGTTTGCAGGCACCTTTCCAAGATGCCTTAAGAATGTGTATTTTGTTTGCTTCCCACATGCCAAAGGTTTTTTTACCATGATATTTATATCATCAATAATACCAAATAAAATACTAATAGGGGTCAACCCCAAGAATGACCAGCATGTGCCTGGTGAAGAAAATGAGAAAAAATCATACCATTTTCCACGGTAATCAGAGTAACCAGGAGACAAGTAGATAAATTTCCCATGTGATGCAGTAAACAGGTGAAGCATTCTGCTTCAAAGAAAGTTGGAGAAATCCCAAAGGGCCTAACAAATCCTATTTGAGAAAGGTTTCTTCTTGTCTTGAAATCTTGCTCAAATCCTGAGAGATTTTTAACACTCTTAGGAATACCAATACACTGTCTCTATCCAAGATCAATTTCTGATGCAAAAGAAGAAAACTACATCCTCCTGGAAAAAAACCTCTGTCATGGGAGATGTGGGGTAGGTAGGGAGGGGACAGAAGGAGAGAAAGAGAAAAAGAAAAATAGGAGAGAATTCCTTTTTTGCCACCACGGGGAAGCAGAAAAATCTGTAGAGTACATACGTCTCAAATACCATAATTTTTGTTCAATCTTTTCAAAGTGCTTTGGGGTTAACAACAAATTTGTCTGTCCAGTGGGAAACAAGTGCCAAAATGTCCTCAGAGTGATTTAGTTGCCCACTAGTACCCTGAGGGCTTCCAGTTACTCATGGAAAGGGTGAGGATCTCCTTTGTTATATATGTCAGTCTCATGCAGATTCTGTTGATAATGTAAATCATCCAAAATTGTTTTAGGCACTTAGATTTTTTCTATGTACCACAAGACATCTCAAAGATCACTTTTATAGTGGCACAGATTAGTTTCCATGCAACTTTCTAAGTCTGTCTTGAAACTATTATGGTTCCACTTTCCTGTGTGAAAGGAAAGTAACATCTTATAGTTAGAAATAAGTTCTTTTCTGGTTTAAATGTAGTTACGGCAAATTCACAACTGTGTATCTTGCACTTATGCTATATTTTCATTTAAGCAACTGGACTTCTCAAAAATATACAGAATGAACATATGCTGTTGCCTACCTCCAGTCTCTGGTTTTGTAGGTTAGGTACAACAAACTGGTTTTAATCCCTCATCCTCAGCAGACTCAAAGGCCTCCAAATATTTTAGGTGTTTATAATTTTTCTGGTTTAAATCCTTTGAATATGAATAGCCAGAACTGTATGCAACAGTACAATGAGATTTTACTTGGTAGACTGGTACGGGTACATAGCTGTGTCTCTTTAAAACACCTTATCTCCTGCATTAATTTTTTTCACAGCCACATTGACATAGCAACTTTCAGTCATCCCATGACCAGGATGCTTATACTTCCTCACCGCAATTGATGAGCACCTCAGTAATATTAAAAAGCCCTGTTATTAGTACCCGAGTGCATGACTTTTCATTCTGTGCTCTGAAATTTCATTCCTTGTAGACATTCCTGTCTACAAGACCACCCCGTGGTTCCCATATGATGATATTTCCCCAGTAACAGTAGCAGTTGCTTTCCACATGCCTACAGTTTTCACCCTGAGATTTCCAGCTAGGCTTTTTCTTTCTAAGTTGAATATTTGTTGTGGGTTTCTGCAGGAGGGGCAGAGCAGAGAGCCTGGCACACGTGTTGCTCCCTGGCTGTCTGAGCGAGCGTGTGACCCAGTGCCAGCTCTGCCCCCCCACTGGGGCCAGGAGTGCAGGTGTCCCCACTTCTGTAAATCTGGGGGTGAGAAGGTGTGAAATATTACTTTCATATCTGAAGAAAGAGAAAAGGCTGAATGGGTCTAAATTAAGGGTTTTTTTTCTGCTGTGAATGCAGTTCATGCTAGTTTGAGTAGGCAGAGACCCTTTCAATGCAGATCCCATTTCTGGGTTTGGGGGAGGGTGCACAAATGGATTGTGAAGTGTTACAACACTTGAAGCAATACCCATGATTAAGGGAATGTGAATAGCAACAGGACAGACCTGAGGGCCATTAAACATATTCTGCAAAGGACCACAGTGTCTGGAGAGGTAGGCCATCATGCAAACAAGACTTCTTATTCCCTGCTCTCTCACCAAGTCCTGTTTCCTTTGTTACACCCTTTGGGGTTGCTACATCCCTTTATTTTGCTGCCAGTAATGTGGCAGTCGGCATGGATCATCCATGTATTTCACCTATGTATGACTGTTATTTATTCTGGAATCACCATACAAAGCGGAATATTCTGAATATTCTAAAGAATATAATCTACCAGGCTGATAATTCTCCCCCAGGTAATATGCTGTTTCAATTTCCTTTTTAGTTTCTTCCCCCCTTATCATTCCGATATTAATGGCCATCATCTCCATCCTACATGATTTACTATGGGACACTGTAGGAAACACTTAAGATGGATTAGGTTCACTGCATTAACCTTGTTAAAGAAATCAGTTATTTTACATAAAAAAAAATAAAAATCAGTCTCACAGAATCTACTTTTGATAAAACTACACTGTGTTTTATTATTTTCATTTGGGTCTATGTCCTTAATGACAATTTTCTAAAAAATTCTGTTTAAGACTTTACACAGAACTGAACAAAAACTTCTGCATTAGAGACATCACTCTCTTCCTCTCCACATATCACCTTCATGCCCTCGGTGAAAATACAGATACTGTTCTGCCAGTGCCCATTTCTAGTTTCCACCATTACATTTAATTTTTTGGTATGCCAAAAATGCACTCTCGTATTTTTTACTAGTACTTTCAATTTTCACTAATGTCCTCTTTCCCCAGTGCTTTTTCATGAAGCAGTGTAAGTTAGGCCTGACCATTAGACGTTGCAAAACCCTTCTTTCCATTTTCTGATATTCACTATGAAATCCATCATTCACAATTTGGAAGTGGGTTTAGTGAGAAGCATCTAGAACTATAGTAGATTCTCTTACCCAGAGTGAGTCACCAGAAATTGGAAGGGATCTGGCAAAATTTATCTGCCAGATTTTCACAACAATATCGAAGCTTTTGGAAGGTTGGCCTTTCAGTGAGGCTCACACACCTAAAACGAGAAATGTTTAACTCTACACCACTGATTATACATTTAATAGGTACAAAATTTTTGTCTAGAACAACCTCTTTTAGACACCTGTGATGTGTTATTTTTTGACTTGTTATTTACCTCATAAATATAATGTAAAAACGGGCCAATTTTGCTAAAATATTATGATACTCTGCACACTTGTAACAGATGGATTCCCCATGGTGAATCAGTAGAGGATCAGTAGTTTATATGAAAAGAATACTTACATATACTCCTGACCAGTACCTTACAACGCATTATGTATAATGCAGTTAATTATGTAAATTCAAAATCCCTCAGATTTTAGCCTAGCAGAAAGGATATATACAGTTAAAATATGATCCTATAGGTCTTTCAAACAAAAGATCTACTTTCAATAAAAATGTGTTAAATGTGTACTTATGTATGTTTATTCCTTACATCATTTCTAATATACATCTGTAACAAGAAATTATTGCACTTGAAAAGAAACACAATCCGCATGTAAAATGCAATAGTCAGGAATCAAGGTAATATATGTGGCTGGTCTTCGTAATCAGAGTCACAGGATACAGTGTTTTAGAAATATGAATATCTGGGAATCTGTCTAAAACTAACCTTTATGGAGGATTTCTTTCCCTCAACACTTGTAACAAACATATAAATTAATTATATAAATCTCTCTTCTTCTATCAGTCTGAAAGATCACATATTTAGAGGCTTCTAGAGGATCATATATATGTTGTAGGTCAATCTTAAAACAATGAGATCTGTTCCTAACACTTCTGCATATACAGTGTTAATTTCACTTTAAAAACTCAGCAAGAACAAATATTTTCAGGGTAAAAGTTTCAGTCTATCTTGCATTAAGCTTTATTTTGTGAGTAAGGAGGACTGAAATGGCTTACTTATTGCTGAACTGTGCTAATGAAAGTTTATGCATGTTGTCTTCCTTGACAGCTGAAGTGAGAGTGTAGACCCCTAACATGGCTGCTCTCTAACACAGTGAGTAAAAACAGCTTAGATCCTGTATTTCTCAGAGTGTGCTAAAGTGCATTTGTCTGTTCTTTCTGCACAAACAAATGAAGAACTTCACATTATACGTCCATAACTGGCTTACTCATACAAGAGAAGGAATTATATGTCAGGCATGAAGCACAAAGTGGATGACCCAGAAAGGGAAATGTTACAGAGAGAAGATCCTCTTTTCTTTTTCCATTTTTTTTTAAGATGAAATTACATTAGAAAACCTCTGATCAGAGATAAGAGAAAAAGGCAAAACACATTTCGAGTTGAAAGATTGTGAGCTGAAGAGTTTGGTCACATTAAATCTCTGCTATGAAAACTGAGGCAAAAAAAAGAATAATAAAAAAGCTTATAGAAGTGGTATACACATAAAAATAAAACAGGAATAGGAAAGGATTGCAGGGCCATGTAGGTGGAATTATCCATTTAACATGCACGCACAGTGACAGTGTCTAAGACTGGGGTAAATGACCTGCATAAATACCTGGTTCCTGTGAGCACTAGTGATACTGTCACTACCAAAACAGGCACAAAATCATGTTTGTCCCTTATCTCTCATTGATGATGAGCACCTGGAAGTTCATATTTAGCTGTGCTCCAGTAAAACAGTGAGTATTTGTTAATTACAAAACCAACAAATCAAATTTACTGGTGATTCCTGCTGCCTGGAAATGGTATTTAGAACTGACTCCACTAACTCTCGTTGACAGAGAGTCATATTAATTCACTGTAAGAAATATAAAGCATAACTTGCTAGAAAGCATCCAGGACTATTGCCTCCAGTTAATTTTAAGGAAGCCAGTATTATTTATTTATTTATAAATTTATACATTTATACATTTATGGAATGGACGTATCTGTTCCAGTAAATACTCTAAATGCAAGTGTCCCACTTTGCTGTCTTAGACATAATTTCTAAAATCTTTCCCAGGAGATAACTATAGGATATACTGATCCAGGCAGAAAAAATATTTTTCCCCAAGGCCTGACTGCAGATGAGTACAGTGACAGCTGTAAAAAGTCTTTATCACGGCTTTTCCTTCAATAATGTCACACTTAAATAGAAAGGAACAAAAACAAACTTTGCAAAGGCTAAGAAGTGTTAATGTCACATAGCATTAAAAGTGCTATGAGCAACATTGAGCCACCAGTGTTTGCTAAGAGCAATTAGTAAGATCTGGGCTGGTGAAATCTCAGGAACACATTAGCTTGTAAAGTTTCAAAGGACTAGAAATAATGGCTAACACTGATGCTGTAGGTCTTACTACTATGGAGCAAGGTGGGAAAAGAAGGGAAAACTGAGTTCTCAAAAAGTTCAGGCTATTTAACTAGTAGCTAAAAGGACAGAGTACTCAGAAATTGTGCTTATAAGGAATTGACCCATCACTACCTTCACTGACTATGGAGACTGGAGCACTATTGATAAATTTTCTAAATTAATAAAAAATTGATAAGTGAACATAATTTTTACCTGTAATGAAATACAAAAGCCATGTGATATGACCAAAATAGATAAAATAGAAAATGTTTGTTAATTATTTATTTCTTCCCTTGGTATGCTTGAATATCTCTTCCTCTTTCTTATGATCTATTCTTCTCAAAACAACCCTTTTTGCATTGGTAAGGAATATGAACACATACCAAGAATGTTTCAAGGTTGCCTAGATGAGCATGGTTTCTAGATTTGACTATGAAAATTTTGTATGGTTCCTGATTTCAGAGCAACCAAGCAAACAAAACCCGGTGGTTCAAGGAATGTAATTATTTAATTATTTGAGAAGGACTTTCCTTGAAAAACAAAGAGGTTTTTCCTGCTTTGTTTTGAATCTATTTGTTAAAGACCTTTGTGTTTAATGGTACAGAAAGAAGGCTTACATACTTAGGAAGCATTGTCCATTATAGATACAGAAATACTATTAGTGATAGACAGATCTAGTTGTGTCTGTTAACCATTAGAATATATAACAGATAAAAAAGGCACTTGTTTTGATCAGCAACTCTAATCTTACTGTCAAAAGACTGCTGAAATAAATGTATTTTATTTAGAAAACTACCACGAAGCCTAATTACATTCAGATTATGCAATTCTCCCAGTGCTAACCCATCTGTGGTTGAAGTCTGAAGAAGAAAACATGTCTTCTGTCTCCAGCTGGATCCTGAAGTTCATTTCCTTTGTTTATCACTCAGCTTCTTCTGAGGTCAGCATTTAGGGTCTTCTTTTCCACATTTCCCAAACACAAGTCCCTCAGAGTAATATTCTTTATTTTCAGCTAAAACTACCTTTAATAAAGTCAGAGATGACACCTAGAAATAAAGTATATGAACAGAGGTAAAAAACAAGCAACTGTGCTAACTTAGAAGTCCCCCCAGAAAATCTTACTGACTCAAGGTTAGTAATGGGTTGGAATCTAAACTAAACAAAATGATCCCCCCTCCCATGCCCTCTGTAAAAACTGTCTAACCATCAGTCTGTCACACTTTCTTTTGCTGTCAGACTCTAGGATTTATGTTTGCCAAGATAAGCCATTTTAATTTAGCAGAGAAACTTGGATTTTCTCAAGTTTCCCAGGGGGAAACAAAACTGAAGCTTTTCAATAGATGTAAACCTATTATTACTTTATTCCTGTCAGTGGCTCTGAAGCAGTGAGATTAATACTGTTAAAATTATTCCAAGCATTCGTAGACAATTTGTAATGAAAATTTCCCTTGATTGTTTCTAAGTGTTTTTTTTTTTGTGCCTTCTGCAGACATTTTAGACGTTTTAGTACAATAGAATGAATGTCCTGCAGTTGCATGTGCTGAAACAGAGTAGCTTAAGCAGCTATTGTTGAATATTTATGAAGAGACTTTTCAAATAAGTAGTGGTAAATTTTACAGAAAAATATGCTTCTAAGGATTTAATGTAGTTGAAAAACATACCATGTAACCAATTGTTCAGGTGTTAAACACTGAAATAATCAATAGAAATATTAATATTTTCAGTTAAAAGTTAGTGAGCAACCTATATCCACAAACCAAGATTTTGCTGAACATCTAATCGTTCAAACTCAATGGAATTTCTTGAAACTTTGTAAGCAAATTCAGTAAAGTGCAAAGAAATGCAACATGGTACCATGCAGAAAACTCTCTCTACAGAGAAAGGCAAGAACTGTAAGAACACCAGGATGCTGAATCCACAGGTTGTTTGAAAACAGTTGTTGGGCCAGAAGAAGTTAATCTGGGCTGTCCTAAAGAACCAGTCTCTGGACTGATTTAATTTAATAGTTCTGTTCATAATACTGGTACAATAGTCCAAGAAATACATCCAAACTGGGGTACATGCCTTAAAGAGGATCAAATTAGGAAGCATTTATCATTGCACAGTAGGTTCATTAACAAGCTGGCTTATTCTGAATACGGGTTATCTGAAGAGAAAGTATACAAAAGTCAAGGTCATGCACTTTCAGGTAACAAGAATTTCTGTGGCAAGCTATGGACTCATCAGTTCTGAGCATGTGAAGAAACAAAGAGAGGTAAGTATTTATTTAAACAGAGAATGATTGTAAGTATTTATTTAAACAGAGAATGATTATAAATTACTAATATAAACTGTCTGTGAAGCAAAGCAAATTAAAACCTAGCATGTTTCATAATATATTCCTGTAAAGGAAATATTGGTAATCTGTAAGGCAACAGTGAGACCTTATCTGGAAAGCAATTCTGAACTCATATTCCAAGAAGATAAGTTTATTTAAATTTAGTTCAGTCTTCTAGGATGGCCTTTAAAAAAATGTTTTCTTGTTGGACAATAAAAATGGACAGTCTATCTAACACAGAAATACTAAAAAACCCTTGATTTCCTCTGCCTAACAAATGAAGACTGTATTCTGTAAATACACAAAATGCAATGCACAACCAACACCACAGAGGGAAAATAATTGTTTAAGATAATATAGAAATAAATCTACATAAATTGACCATGATTACTTTAGGAAATCATATGAAGACAACCCTGCAGAACTGGGGTTCTGGAAGAGCATTCACAAAGAGGTAGTTGGGATAAAAACAAAAAAAAGAGCTAACTTCAAGTGATGTTTAATGAGTTTATGAAAGGCACTATCCAGCATGGTTTCCAACACTATCAGAGTGACAATCAACTGCCAGGAACTCTCAGTGTACTGATATAAATTCCCTAGGTTTTGTTCTTTCATGTGTTTTTGTGTAAAATGTAAAAGACATATTCAAGTCCACACACATTTTTTTCCTATTCACCTTGTGAAGTGGGTGTTTGTAAAGCAGATATTTACAGCAGGATAAAAAAGTCTGCACATATGTCCATGAAGAGACTGCCTGTAGGGCTGCATAGTACTTCAAACTGTAAGTTCCTTTGCTCCATTTTATGAGCTTAATGTTTCATTTTTAGTTGCTGTGTTTATTTTATATCAAAGTAAATACGGGCGCCACTGCCTTTCAGAACTACAACAGTCTGGTGTTTCATTATTACTAATTAGGGAGTTTCTTTACTTTCATGCCTGTCTATAACTTGTATTGCTGTTAATGGGAATTCTGTTTGTGCACTGACCTGAGAACAGACCCCTCAGATATCATGCAAATAGCTTTACAGTTGACTGGCCATTGGTGACCAACTGCGCAAACTGATATCCTCATGCAATACTTATCAGAAGTTGTGACTAGACTAGAAAAAAAACAAGTTCTGAAGGTCAGGGTAAGGGGAAATAAGTAGTGTAAATTAGGATAAAGGCACCACGAAGGCATTAATTCAGTTCATCCTAAGTTAATGATTATACTTAGCCCTCCCAAAGCTGGCCGTGTTGCATGACGTTTCACCCAACCTAGGTAACACAGAAAGTGGAATTCACTCCTAAAGAGAATTTAGATATCTTCTGTAGGTTAGTTAACCTGGCTCCATCCACAGCTGAGGAGGAAAAACACAAGGAATAAACTTCTTCTTGGAAACATCTGTCTTTTTTTTCCAGTAACAGGATGACCAGTACAGGATGTCTTCCTTTTAATGATGAGAATCATGAGCTGAATCACACTCAGAGTGTGAGAGACTTTAGAGGGATCTTTGAGTCACAAACTAGTTCTCTCTTTTGTAGAATAAGACTGAAAAAGTGTCAAGAAGTCTTATTATCCTTTTTCTGATTTAAATTATTAAAAATGCATTAAAAAATGCATTTCTGTTTAAGTAGATAATTTCTGAAATAGTAAATGTTGGTTAGAAGACAGATGATTAATAGAGGAATACAGTATCTAAACTGGAAAGAATAATTTTGAGAAACTGTTGCTATTCTAAAGGCAGACAGTTTATGTAGTATTAGCATAATTATTTATAGCTAGGGTACCAGAAATCAGTAATTACTATGGAAATAATCTAGATTTCCCTGCAGTAGCCTCACATGATTTCTCAATAATAAACTACTACGCTCCTTTCTCCAGGCAGAGTGGAAGCAGTCCCACAGCAGTAAATAATGTTCTTCTCTATTAGTGTTATTATTTTGTTATATCACAGACAGGACACAACAGCAGTTGTGTGAATGCTGTTTAAAAAAACCCAAACAACAAACCTCTGAGTTTGTGATGTGAATGCCCTATAAGCCTGCTCATCATCGTGAGCCTGAATGCACACGTAAGGCTTATAGTGAAATGTAAGCCTACAAAATACATGGAAGAAAGCAAACTTTGCTGACCTAGAATATGGGAAATACAATCTGTTCCCTGTGCAGCTGTTGAAATTATGAAATGAATCAATGCAAAATGTAACTAGGATGCTGGAACTGAATTTTCAGTTTCATCCTTTGTGTGTGTTAAAAGTAATAAATAAGCAACTAAAAAAGGAACAACAGACTTACAAAGAAAGGAAAAGTTTGCACAGTAATTAATTTTCCTTCCTGTAAAGCATAACTACTTACGTATATGATATACAAATTAATTACTTTTTCATTCTAATGTGATGGCCCCTATTGTTTTGTGATTCATTTTCTTCTCACACCGTTCCTTTTTGACTATGAGAAAAATAAAACCAAAAGGCTTCATTAAATAAGACCGTTACAATAAAAGCTGAAGTACTGTAAGTCATGGTAAGAGTCCCAAAATAGAGTGATCATATGAAAACAGCCCCAATGGGAGTTGAACTGAAATAAGAGCTCTAAATAAAATGGGGACAAAAATGTATTTGCAATATAAATATATCTAACTTAGAAAAAATTGTTGGAGATGCATTTTGCAGCACAGAGTGACCTCTAATTTTAAGTACTTTTCTTGCTCTGCCTGAATTTGAATACCTTAATGTTCACACTGGTGGAAACCTGGGACATAAGTCCAATTGCATATATATACAACATATGCATGTTATGATTTTGTCTCCTGAGTGGGTTTCAATGGGATTTGCTTCCATGTGTATGTAAGTCCTTTTCCTCTCTTGTCCTATTTCTTTCAGTCACACAAAGAAACGAATCCCCAGTGAACTTAGTCACCTGGTGACTTTTGTTTTACTAAGTAGCAACAGCTACAGACCCTTATTTGGCTTGGGTTTTCCCAAATGCTGGACCTGTTAACATTTGTCAAACACAGGAAAGATAAAACAGCACATTAAATTTTTCTCAGTATGAAAGAGATGTGCAAATAACTGGTTCAGAATATGTTCTGAAAAGGAAAGCACTGTGGCTGAAATATAATATTTTCGCTGCGTTTTTTGGTGCATGATTTTCAATATGTTAGTGGGAAGAAGTAGTATTACCTAACTGTGATCCATTTACAACAAGGCAGCCAAATAATCCCTGTTTACAAAAGATGCAGAGCTTGTTTTTGGAGAAAAGAATACCATCCCACTGCCACAAAAGCTGAGTGGTGCGTACAGTTAGTAAATCTTTTCTTAGTTGCAAAATTAGTGTCAAATTGTTAAGGTCATAAACTACGTCAGCATAAGTCACTCTCATTAATTTGATGGGTGAAGGTAGGATTTTGAAACAGAAGGCTTCTCATTCTAGTTTTAATTTTAATCAGCTAAATAATGAGATGAGGGCAGAGTTGCTTAACCAGGCCAAGGAAAGAAGAAAGCGGAATCATCTTAAAACACCAATCCTGGATTTAATAGCCTACAACAAAACACTAAGCAGGTCAGCTTCATGGTTCAACAATTCCTAAAAGCCCTGTCTATTTCTCAACAGCTTATCAGCGGCCAGTGTGTAAGATCTCCCAATGAGATCTGATTTACAGCACTAAAGGGTTTTGCTGCAGAAATGAAGGGCAAGAATGGTACACTGTTTTCTGTACGTTCTGTCTGTGCACACCTACATTTAAATAACCCCAAACCCTCAGAAACTGATTTGGCCCTCAGGTTAAAGATCTCTTGCATTTTTCATTGACACAAACAGATCACAATGCCTGGAAAGCTTACGTAGAACTCATCAGTAATCTGGTTTGTTTTTTCTGAGTCAAAGTCAGAGTTTATCTTGTTAAGCTATCTAATTGAACACAGCCCATGTGATACTGCAGGACTAAGTGCATTAAATGAGGAGGCAGTAGGATGGAAGGGGTGTGTTTATTTCTGTGCAGTGCTGGAAGGGTGAAGCTTCCTGGAAATACCTAAATTACCTTTGAAATATCTGTTTTTGTGGCTGGAGTAAAATGATGTCCAACTTGTATAATACATTTTCTTTACACACACACAAAAGCTAGTTCAGTGTGTCCTCATTGTGAGATGGTATTTCACTTTAAGCAAAATGAACATGTCCTGATCTCCATTTGCCTGGGGTAAATCTGAAATATTTTTTTTTTGTTGTCAGAGGAACAATGGCAGACTTACATTGAGGTAACCATGATCAAAATCATACCCCAAATGGCAAGCAAGTTAAAACCACAAACAGCATGATTTAAACCACAGTTGCACAAACCAGGCCCTATGCAGATCTCAGTAAAGTGAATTACATATAATAACACTTACAGCTTCCTAGTACTATTAGATTTGCCTTTTTACATAAATGCTTAACTTATGATACAAAACAGAGCTGTGTCAGTTCTTTTCAGTCTCAGCACATTTGCTATTAGCATAAGAAATGCTGCTTATGGCAGAGGCAGCCGTGCTTGAAATTTCTGAATTAATGGATTTGATTTCCTCTTGAGACAAACCATCAGCCTTGCAGTAATGGAAATAGATATAGTTGGTAAAACAAATAAAAAGCTGGCATGCAGATAAAATGGGTTTCGGTTTAAAATAGTAATGTTGTAATTGAAGTGAACAATTACAGGGTTGTTCCAAGGCACAAAAGAAATACCATGAAAATGAAGTAATGTTTTTGTTAAGTATAGTCATTTCATGAAAATGTAGAGCTGCAGATGTCATCTTTTGGAAAAAGGAAAACTATAGTTATTCTCCTTAGTTGAGATTCTCTGGTACCATTTTGTTAATTTTAATAATAATTACTAGTAATAAACCTAAATTTCACATGGGGGGAGGGGAAAGACAGAGGAAGAGCAAAAGCTTTACATCTGGTACTAAGCCACAAAGGCTTATTGCCTTTCAAGGGATTTTGGTTATCAAGGGTCAGAAGCCTGCAATAAGAATTTTTAGAGGGCAGAGGGAGGGAAATAATTTTCTGTTGGTTAGAAGAAAGCTCTCTTGTCTGCATCCTTTATCAGAGCTATAACTTGTGAAAGCCTGAGAGGGAAGAGAGGAATGCTGACCATGCTGGATAATCACCAACAGCAAACTACGAGGTGGGGGAACAGGGGAGAAACACGCTCAGAATCAGATCTCTTTACCAAAGACATTATCTCTAACTGAGTCACACTTCTGACTGGCTTTCAGCTATGTACACCGCTGAGGAGAAGCAGGGACTTTCAGCGTATGAGACTGTTTCATGTTAATATATAAAAGTAAAAGTAATGAAGCACACCAAGCACCACCAATGTAAGTGTCACCTCAAATCTGAGAGTGCATTCATTAACTCCACCGCAACAAAATGCTCTGCTGTATCCTGTATTTCCTCTTGCTTTGTATGCGTGACAGAAAATGTTCTCATCCTAATGCTTGGTAGAGATCTATTAATTAACAGATCATGATTAATGACTTGACAGTCAGCAATGCACACAGCTCTTCTTGTAAAGGATAAGCAGCAGGATGCTACCTGGCACAGCAAATGCTGTCCACTCATTACATTTCTATCACCAAGAGTTTGCATTTACACCACCATGCTGCACAATGTGAGGGGTTGCTGATGGCTCCACAGCTGTGCAGCTGATACACAGTTAATGTTTCATAGCTGTACAGGCTTTGTGATTCCAGGAGCAAGTTTCTAGGTGTTTTCTGTCTCCTGCCCTATTGGTGGGAATACCTGTGGTGAGGCATCAGGTGCTGGTGGGCATGAACTGGCCAGGCTCCAGCCCAGCCATCCGAGGTCTGGCAGGCAGCCTTCTCCAGGTCTGGGTCACTCACCGAGGGCTGCAGCTGTGTCTTCTCCAGGACAATTTCATGGGGGGACTCTAAAAGCCATGGTTTGTTATCATTAGTTATTTAATTATATCAGCTTCTAGTGTCCTGCACAGTATTTCACACACCCAGGCAAAGCTCCAACATATAAATTGTTTTCTACTGTAACTACTGTATCAGGCATGTTGGTACTGCAAGATATAAGAGCAACTTATTTACATATGTCACTCTAAAGTACTTACACTGAAATTTTACTGCTTTCTTCACACTCTCTCTTGCACTTACATAAATACACCCACATAGTACAGGTGGATTTCAGAATCGTCAAGTGTTTCTCTTCCATTAAGAGACATTTTTTGAAACAAATTAACACAAAATATATCATGGTTTAAATGTACTTATTATGTGATTTACTGTTTTAAAAGCTCTTCTGAAATGTTTTAAACAAGGTGATGTGCACCCATGGAATTCAATATACACTTAATCTGTGGAGGAAATAAATGTCCGACATAAAGATTTAAAACTTTATTTTCCTCCTTTGACATGATGGCTGATGACACATAAATGTACTTTTTTTTTCCCTTTGACAGAGTAATAAAAATCTCATTATCTCTGAATAGGCAGCAATTTCGTTATCTAATCTTTTTACCAAAAGGTTAGTTAATTAATCAGAAACAAATCCTGATTATTATTTCAATAGAATTAGAAAGACAAATCACCAGAGTACGGCTAAATAGGGCAGGCCTGTGGTTTAACCTGCTTCATTTACATCCAAGTACAATGATTGTCAGGAGCTTGCAGTGAGCAAACAGCCCCGAGAACATAAGCCAGCAGATGGTTTTCTCTCGTCTCTAGCCTTTCCTCTCTTATAATGCCTCTGATCCCATTACCTCACTGAATCCGTTACCAGGGTAACTGTTAAATTGCTGTGAAAGGCAGGGTAATAAAGTAACCTGTCACACTGGCAATAAAAGCAGCAGAATTTTCCTGTTCACTGAACTTTTCAGCTCATCAATACTCACTTTATGGAGAAATTCACCACTACACACAGGTCAGCTGCAGGAATTGTTCCATGAGGCTTTTGAAAAGCAAACCAAAGTTCATGTAAACATGGGAAAGGTATAATTAAAGACTGGATTCAGAAATTCACACAGAGCTAATGCTTTGCTATTTACTGTAGAAGGTTAGTAGGAGATTAGAGATATTCAGGTTGCTCCTATTTTTAAGCATGCTCTATAAATAACCTTTGCTGCAGGCAGGAAGGTGATTAATCCAAAATCATTTTGATAGTGTTTAAAATCATAACCTCCGTTGCATCAGGCTGCTTACATTTACCAGCTGTACTCTGACCTATTTGTTGAAGTGGATTTTGTTATCATAGCATAATCCAATGCCAGAAGGTTTCAGTTAGAAGTATTTTCCAGCATTTGTCTACGATCCATTGTTTTACAGACCTTTGAAGCAAGTTTGATATCTTTAACAGGTTTTGCAATACGTAGCTGTTTCCATTACTAAAACCTTACTGAATGTAATCCTAGAGAGAGAAAAAGCATACAACCACTGTGCTAGTCTTCCCATCTGAAAACACATTTCCCAGTTTTCTAATGTAACATATCCTACTGTAGTTTTGATCCAAAAAAAGAAAAGCAAGTTTTCTTTTTATTTATTTTTAATTTTTTTTATTTTTTCCTAGGAGTACATGGTAAGAGGTTTTTCCATAGGCACGTGCATTGTTTGCCACTGATCAGAGCTGAATTCACACAGATCACAAAGAACATGTCAAGTTGGAAGGGACCCTCCAGGATCATCGAGTCCAATTCCTGTCACTGTGTAGGACACCCCAGGAGTCACACCATGTACGTGAGAGCATCATCTAAATGCTTCTTGAACTCAGTCAGGCTTGGTGCTGTGACCACTGTCCTGGGGACCCTGTTCCAGTGTTCAGTCACCCTCTCCGTAAAAATACCTTTTCCTGTCTAACCTAAAACTCCCCTGATTCAACTTCGAAAATACCATGTGAAAAAACCCTCCTGACTTGAATTAGGGTCACAAGAAACTGTAAGAACATGAATGAAAAAGAGAGTGTATATCTAATCCTTGTTATTAGCCATTTGCAGACTCTACACTTTCAGCTCCATTTGGTAATGTCATTAATTATACAGCAATAACCTTGAAATATATTGGAGTTTGCTTGTTGAGATAACTTCTCTCTCAGTCTCCTTTTTTAAAACTTGCAGATGCTTACAGCTTGTTACGAAAAATTGAAAGCATTTATTTGGCTGACAGTAAGCATGATCTACAGTGCCTATTCCAGCTGCAGGCCATAAAAGAGAAGTGTCTTTAAATAGGAGCCATGTTATATAGTCTTGAGAGTATGGATTTAAGGTAAGACTGGGTGCAGATAAATCTTTGCGCACACTGTCTTCAACTTTTAGATAACCACGTTCAAAACAATACTTTTTGTTAGACTGCTGTGGTAGGGGCTGATTTTGCCCTTCTGAATGAAGCCACGTTTGCTGCTTTCTTGAAACTTCTTAGAATTCTTGGAGCTGTTAGATATTTCCACTTCATGCAGTGACCTTTTTTCACAATATAAGATTTTATTTCCTTGCACAGGTCAGGGTTTTTCCAAATGCTGGAAATCTTCAGGGGAAGTTTGTACGAAGAAGAACAAGCCAACTGCACACAAAACTATAAACTCAGTCTTCAGCAGAGATACATTTATTAACCCACTTAAATAAGAATTTCTGCTAATCTCTAACCTAGGATTAAATTGGACCATTTTGAGAAATTCTGTGTTTCTCTGATAGGTCGTGTGCATAGCCCTCCAGTTAGAGATAAAAGTGCAAATATATCTCCAATTATGCCAAAACTCTTTCTCTTTCCAGGTGACTAGTACAGGAAGCAATGTTTCCATGAGATCTACAGATCGTTTTGAGAGTGTAAGAAGTCTGAGTAAGATACCCTGGGTAGAGTCTTCACTCCATATCCTTCTGTTTAAATAGTGCAAATGTCAGGATGGGTGGTATGCACTTAGTTTCAATGAAAGGCTTGAGTTTTTAATAGCTGCCTTCGTTTTAATTTAAAATTTACTTTGAACTGTGTGCATACTGGATTGTTCGCGATTACACTTTGGCAGAATGTAAACACAAATGAGATGTTGACATGGATAAATTCCTTCCTTTGAATATGTGTATGAATATTCATGAGCAACATTTGTTAGCTCATTTTCCCAGCTCTGGTTTGAATGAACAGAGCAAGGTTTCTGTGCTCTGCGTGAGCTAGTATGGAAAAACCTTTCTGCCACACATATTATGGTGGTGTAGAGTAACCGTCTTCAAATGACAGCTCTCCACCACAGTTTGATTTCACCATCGCTGTAGCTGCAATTACATATTCAAAAGACATCAAGAGTTAACACTGGGCTGAGTTATAGCTGGCTCCATTTATATTGGCACACCTTAGATTTGCCTCACTGAAAATTGTAAAGTTATGGCATCAGAAAGAAAAAATGGTGTCAGAAGAGAATTAGAGCTGTTGTCTTTGAAAAAGAAAGAGAAGTAATTGTGTCCCTCCTTCCACCAGATGCTGTGTCCTTATTATTGTCCTCCTCAATAGCACGTTGTGACTAGACTGGCTATACAGCGTGTAGCCCTTTTCTCCTCAGATTAAATTCATCCCTGTGCAGTGGAGCATCACCAGCCACGACACTACATAAAACCCTTGCACAGCTCTTCTTTCAGCCCTTCTGTGCTGCACAGGCCTTGCACTGGCTTTGCACAGGTATGGATTGCACCTTTCAGCATTAATTTGAAAAGACGTGGCTGTGAAAATACCACAGGCTTCGATCCGCCAGGCCCTGCTGGGAATTTTCCAGCCTCACTGAGTAAAGTTAGCTTCTGAATGTCATTGTTAGCCATCAAATCAGAGCAGTTTGCTCTGCAAAAATACCCAAATATTTCCCGTTTCTGGTGAGATCCAGACATAACATCTTCAACATTTTTTCCGACTTCTGGTTTGGTGATCAATTAAGGCCTCTGATCCATCAGAACCAAAATTCCCACCATGCCTTCTCCAGTTTCTGACGCCTATTTTGGCTCTTTTGTCTGTTTGGGACAGGAACATTTTCCTTAATCCATTTCTGTTTTTGAACATTTCTCACTGTCTGTCATAGCTGACAGTAACAAAGTTCAGTGGAGAAAATGGAGCATAGAAACAAATTTAAAATATATTGAACGACTCTCTGCATACATTATAGTGGGCCAAACTCTATTGAGAATGAGATCCAGGGAGAAAAAAAATCCCAACATTGCTGTAGATTTCAATAGAGTTCTATTGATTTGCATCAGTCAAGTAACCAAACTGCAGCTACTTATTTTGATGGAGTGAAAGAAATGGGAAGGACATCTGTCTCTCAGGGTTACTATATGGCTTTTTTGATCTTACCTATATGTATGATTGATCCTGCTAGCTTATATTTTATGCATCTCTCATCCTATGACAGTGGAATAGTGTAGAAGTGCATCTTCCTTTGTTTTCATTTTTAACATTTTACATCGTGTTCCCTGTATTGTCCTCTTTTCATCTACCAATTATAAATGTATATATCTTATATCCAGCATGGGCAATTATGTATGAAAATCAATCCAATCACTTACCCTGAAATGGAGGTTTATGATGCAAGCAGTTTTTTGTAGTCCTTCACATTGCCAAACACTGGGGTGGGGATGGGAGGGGATGCAACGAAAACCCACATCAACCCTGCATTTTTGATGTCGCTGCTGTTTTGTGCTGTGACTTCATGCTCCCTGAAGAAACAAGATGCTTCAAGCTGTGCCTAAAACACATCCTCTTCAAACATTGGGAATGATTATTTCAGCAAGTTTTAGCTTTCAGCAGCAACATATGTAGTGGCAGCTGTGCAGTAGCGCTTTGAGACCAGGGGTACTTTGGAACCCAGTAAGAAAACTGTAACTTCCTTGTAAAGAGCAGGAAAAAAGAATTTTTTCTCATTCAAAATTGTGCTGAGACTTGAGAAGCTTAAAGGACTAACAAAGCAGTTTACTTCACCCATTTGGATCCAGTGGTCTGATCTCCAAAAATTTTAATAGATTTTTTTGAAATGTACGTGAAAAAATATGAGTAAAAGTCTTCCACAATTTTAGCTGGCTGGTTTGCATGAAAGTTTCACACCAAAAGAGCAGAAGTGTCTTTGATCCCCACGTAACCTCTTCTCTTCAGCTTGACCATTCACAATTATCTGTATTATTTCGCTTTCTATATGTTAACAGAAAATTCATGGTCACAGCCTGAAGATCAAAGATGAAGTTTAATCTTCAGATTGTGCTGCTCATAAACCACTCAAGCGCCACTCTTGCTCTCTGTGACAGCAGCAGAATCCTTGATTCAGTTAAGGGTTACAGTCAATGGGGATCACATTTTAATCTGTGTACAAACAAAAGGATGAGACAGAAACACGTACCCATTCTAAGGATGATACTTTATTACAGTGCAACATCAGGCAGCATTGCAATAATACAGGCTGGTTTCGGAAAACAGATGAGATTAAATTGTCTCCTAGGTTATGCCTGCTTGTTATGTACAGACTGGCACACGTACTGCTTTGCTTCTATGTCATTTATCTGGCTCACAAAGACTCTGATCCACTGCACAGTGCATGATCACACAATTTTCAGTGAGTCTGAAGGATTCCCAGCATTATGCAGGATTATACCATTATTCTAAACATGAGAGGATTTTTCAAATACTACTTGGATATGAGATATTATTCAGGAAAGTAATTCCATTGAAATAATCAACATTTTTGCTGAAGTGTTAGTATGTTCACATATCAGGATGTCAGGAATCAGTTTCTGCATTTACCCTTGCCTTTCTAACACTCAAGTGTTAAGTGTTTCTTCCAAGGTCAGTTTAATGGAACTTTGCAGATAGCTGGTCTATCCGAGGCGATGACAGCCTTCCACCATGTTAGTGTAGGACTCCTTTATGAGTCATGCTGGCATACCTCAAGCTCCTTTATTACTATTCCAGTTTAGGAAAACACTTAAACACATGCTTAATTTCAAGACGTGGTTCAAATATCACGGGATTTTGGCATTTGCTTAAGTACTTTCACAAACTGATTTACTGAACAGTGAGGGAGGGACAGCAGCAGAAAGACTATTTCTGGGAGTAATAACAGCTCTTCCCCAAACAAATTCTGTATTTTCAGCCCACTCAACTTTCTCCCTCCTCCTTCCTGCTTTTCACCCCTCTAAGTGCAGTGGTCTAAGTGCTGTGACAGCATTTGGGTGATGGCAAGCATAGAGGCAGAACAAGCCAACAGAAGTGTCTCCCTGCCTCCTCCCTTTTTCATTCATTTCGGCCAGCTTCTGATCCTGCCCCTCCACTACTGAGTACAGCATCCTGGTCTGTTGAACAGGGATTTTCCTGTGATGATTAAGCCTTTTTTTTTCTTTTTTTTAAATATGCAGGTTCATTGTATCAAGTGAGGCAAAATAACCTGACATAACTGTGTGACGTTATGAAGATTACAACAACCTCTTCTGGGAAGGAGGGCAAAATGTCTTGACACCAGGTGAGAGGAAACAGCAGCTCATTCAAAGCTCATATCATCTATAAACCACCAGTAGCCCATTAGTCAACTACTAGAATCATTTCAACATACCTCAGTAAAAAACTACATTACTTTGGTATCTAATGTGATTAAGGTTCTAAGCTTGTAGTTTATTAAATCTCTGTGTTTCCTTCTTGTCATTTCCTTTGAATAGTGATTATATATATATATAAAAAGTAAATTTAAACAGATTAAGTTAAAATAAACTGGAATGAGCTATCAAAAAAGAAATAGAATATATCCCCTGAATAATGATGTTTTACTCGGGAACAAGGACCTTTCACAAGCTGCATTTACAAAGCAGCTCCTATAGTTCTCTTAAGTTACTGACATTCCCCACAGGGAAGGCTGAATGGAAAGGTATGTGGAAAAGCGAATGGTTTGCTTCCCACTGGTATAGTTAGAGCAGGCTTGGAGGGCTTCCTTACAGTGGGTGCCATTTAAAAGCCACTGTTTGTCAACAGGTACTGAACAGTTACGGCAGTTGTTTCCTGCAAAACTCTGGTGTTTCAGACACAGCTTGGTGACAGCTCTTGGCAGACGCTGACTTTTAAGTGGCAACCAGTATAATTATGGCATTCATGAAAGTGAGAGATGAACAGTGCTGACTGAAAAGGAGCCAGGTATCATATCATCTGGGCTAGTGTCATACTTGCTTTCCCACACCACACTGCCAGCTCTGCTCAGCCCTGAGCAGCAGGGTGTCTGCTATCCCAGTCCTGCGTCGCTCCAGACCAGAGGCTGCCAATTTTTTTTTTCAAACTTTACAGTGGGTTTTATAATGAGATGATTTTGAAAGGACAAGGATGAGAGGTCACCAAGCATCTTTCCATGCTTAGCGTCAAAGCAAAACTCGTCTGATCTGCTCTTGTCATTCTGTACATATTTTCCTCTGGTCTGATGGAGATCAAGAAATTAGGAGGCTCACAAAGATGGCATGAATCTGGGTGGATATAGGTCAGGCAATGCATGTCAGAAAGCAAGTCACTTTACAATAGCAACCATTTGTCAGATGTATTCTGTTCCTAAGAGCAGGATTTAGTTCACTTTAAGAGCTAAACTTCACATAAGAGCTAATATTCATATATAGGAAGGACTTTGTCATATGAGCTAAAATTTTACAATTTAAAAATAGTTTCATTAAGAAGAGTCCTATTTAATTTGCAAAGACAAGTTCTGGATGCCAGATTTAATGTCATGTATTAATGTTATCCTTGTGTGTTCATCGTCTGTTGTGGATGTTTCTACACTCCAGAAGAAAAAAAAAAAAGAACACTAGTTTATTAATGAAGAGTATCCTCTGTGCTAAGGGATTTAATTAAAGCTTCATAGTCCAACTGAATTTCAGCACTTCATTCTTTCATCACACTGTGAATGTAGCATGATACAGTCTGTCATCATGCTAATGTTCAATATGTGAGTAGTTGTGCATCTGAATAATTTCATTGAAATCAATGGGCCTAACTCGCATGAGTAGGGTCTTACAAGGCTGGAACATACTTATATTCATACTGAAACCATGACTTCCTTGTTCACTACTGCTTAATTTCCCTTATTAATCTGCTGGCATCACCCCTCAGTTTCACTGATGCATATCCAAACCAGGGAAATGAAGCACTTTCTGTAATTTCGGGGGACTCCAAACAGTCACTTAAATGCAAATAATGAAAGTCTGCTGAACTGAAGACAATTATCTGAGGAGCAAATTCGTTGTTTCATCTATAAGTCATTATTTCTGTGGCAGCAGAGAAAATGAAAACTAAAATATTTATGGCTCCTAGTACGATACATTTCAGTGTACTCCTTACTGCATGCCTTACTGCATGTTACACCTTCCCACGTTTAGCAATGCAAATCTGCATAAGAAAAGCAGTGCTTATTCAGGATTGCTGGTATATGAGTTTATGGATAACCAGCACAGGTTTCTTTTCTGCACAGATTGTATTGTTAATGCACATTTGGCTCCCTTTGACAGGTGCATGTCATGGGGAAGGGCAAGGATTGTGTTCTAAATGCTCATTTTTTTTCCTGTGATTTATACAAAATGCTGTCTGAAGAACAATTTTGCCCCATGGATCTAGGTCCAATAGATACATACAACACATGTTAGCCTGTTTTGTCTATGCCAAGTATAAACTGTCTGTGCATGAGGGCACATACTATCATGAAAGTTGGCACCATAATCTTTGTATGTATGCTGTCATCAGATGCTTATTTATACGAACATAATAAAGGCAAATACTGCCAACAGGGGATTCCTTACATAGTCAAAAGGCACCATGACAGCCAGTATGCCACCACCTGTGAGACCCTAAACAGTAAAGGAGAAAATAAGACCATCACACAGTACAATTAACCTAAACATCATCTTTTGAAAAGTTGGGCTCTGTCACAATTGTTTTCTTCAGGAAAGAAAAAAAAACAAAACAGAATTGTCAGAATGATTTCAGTATGGAAAATCACTTTGAGATTCCTGAACAAAGTAGCAGAAAAATGATGGGAGAAAATTTTGTCTTAAACTTGTGTAATCTACTTGTCCTGGTTAATTATATCTTCATCTTCTCTTCTTTCAAAAAAAAAAAAAAAAAGGGAAAATAAAAGAGACAAGACAATAAAAATAAGATAAAAATAGCTGACATAAACAAAATAGGACAAGAGACACAGAAGTAGTGATATTCAGGCTCTTTTTCAGATGACGTTATGAAAAACAGGACTGATTAGCTAAACATACACACACAGTTAATTTGTTGTTATGTTATACTTTCAGTGCTATAGAAATATTTTAGATTTATTATTATATTTTATGACATTATTATTACTCAAATTTGTAAATTTGAAAAAAAGTCACCCCACAGCTCTCCACCAAAAATAAACAAAGTGTCTATTCCAACAGTGCCTGCAACCAATTATGCCAATTTAACTAGGATACAAGACTAAAATTAGGCAGAACAGGAGGACAGATTAAAAATAATCAGTCAAAAAATCACTGGAAAAAAAACCCAGAGTATAGATATGCAGGAGAGGGAATTTAAGATTTAGAGATTTTGTAGATGCTTTTAAGCTTTGATTGAAATAGTTACTCTGACAGCATGTCTCAAAAAATTATATACTATGTTTCTACTGTTTTGTTGACAAAGAACTAAAGTTAATCCCATAGCACCTGAATCTGATCTGTGTGGAAAGTTCCAAGAGAAATGCTTCTGCTCAGCAGGCTCGTGTCTCCCCCCACATTTTGCTGCCCTGGGAAAATAATAATAAAAAAAGCTCCTTGTAGCAGCAATACAGCAATCATGCTGGGTCATGAAACTAATTATGTTTTGTGATGGTGGAAATTCTCCATTTCTGTGTGAAGGGGCACTGCTGCATGATAGATGAACGTTGAAAAGGCAGTACATTGTGGTCTTTCATCTCTGTCACTGCATATTTATTCTGACTCTGCTCCTAAATTATTCATTTTCTTTGAGCAATCAATATTAATAATCTGGTTTGCTCCTTGGCATTTTCAGTCACACTTCTGTTTAACTGACTGTAAATAAAGGTCACTTGGAGGCTTCCTGCTGCTGTACTGAAGGTCCTTGCCTAATTAATTCTGAACACTTTTTTTTTCACTCTGACTCTGATTAGCAGTTGCAATCAAGTTCAGCAATTAGCTGCCTCCTTGCACAGTGATTTGCTCACTCCACCTCCCTCTATAAAGCTACATTGGGTCTCTACTCTACAAAGGCATAAGGAGGAATTTAAATTCATTTGGTTTGTATTCCCTGACAATGCAGAACAGATCAGATTTGTCACTGCTTGCACATAACCTTTGCCCATCTACATCATACCTACTAATCATCCCTGATCCCCCCAACAGACATCATAAACGTAATAAACAGCCTCCCCAACAACCTGCTTGTGATATGCCTAATCTCAGCCTCTTGCATCAACAAATAGCTATAGCTCATCAAATCACTCCTAGTTATTTAAGAGCCCCTGTGGTTTAGCTTGCATAAAATGAATTTTTAAAATGGGGTATGCTTCACATTTAATGGATTTATCCTAGTCTGCTTGGGGCCTAGGGACAAGCCCCAGATTTAAACACCCTTGGACACCTGATACCAGTTCACAAGATGACACAGATTTTACTCACGCTAGAACTTGAAAAATAATAAACTCTGTGAACCCTTTCTGTCTTTAATTCCTAGAACCATAGAAAGGTTGTTGGAAATCTCAGTAGTGTGATAGTTATTAAGAGAGACTGTAGTCAGGAGGGATACCTAATTTGTAGTTGGAAGTGCAAAGTGGAGACAGTTTCCTCCAGTTACTCTTCAGCAAGTATGTATTTGAAAAGCAAGGAGCAAGAGATAAAGAGATATAGTAAACATTGTAGTAATATAGTGAGCATTTTTTACAAGGCTCTCTAATTATTCCTAGTGTTGTCCACTCTTATTATTACATACTAGGTAACAATTTCCAGCAATACAGTTTAATGAAGTATGTCAGCAATAAAAAATTTAGTTTCAGTCTTGTTCATAAATTCATTGATTTAAATGCATCTAGTCCAAACAGTGATTCCATATGGATAATTAATTCAGACAGAGCTGTTTCCATTGTCTGAGCAGAAAACTAAGATGTGTGCACAAGAGAAATCCTTCTTTAGCTGAAGTCTGTTTCAATGCATTCAGTTATTCAATGAATCTACAGGCAGATTTTAAAAAGGTAATAGAACTGTACCTGTGAGAAAGTCTGTCAGTGCTTGTATCCACAATGTTTTCTGTTAGTATTACTATTTTGTGTATCCCAGTCCTTGACAAGAAAGCAAACAGCTGGGCTGACAAACACCACCAGAATGGAATTAATATCTCTGAACACATGTCAAAGACCCAGCAATACTCTAGAGGAAGAAAATGATAGGTCTAAATTCCCACATATTGGGCATAAGGATTTAAACTGTCACCTACCTTTCACAACTCGCCACAAAAATGTCTTCATATTTCATTTTGGTCTAGGATTTCTTGGAGCTTAGGGGAGTTTTATATTGGTGGTTCTAAGTGCCCTGTAAGAGAGATGGATCAGAACTTAGTCTGGCTTCTCTGTACTTACAACTTACTAAGCATGTAAAAGTAGTTCCTTAAACCACAGCCCATTTCAACTGCTAGCACCTACAGAGCCCCTCTTCTGACACCAGCAAGCCAAAGCATGAATGCCCTGGACAAGCAAATTTTCTTTTTCCTTTTTGTTCTGGCAAATGTGTTCTTTTAATCTCACAGGGGATCTGACAGCTTTCCGCAGCTTCTAAAGCAATTCTTTAGCAGTTGTTGCAAAGTGCTGTAAGCAAAAGGCAGCAAAGCTGACTGGTGTTTACATGCAGAGACAGGCAACCAGGGCACTAAGCATAGTCTGCTTCCTCAATGTGTAATGCACAAAACCAAGGCTAGAAACAACAGTTAAGTCACTCTTGGACTGATCACTTAATGAACATAAATAAAGTAGGCCACTTGTCATGATTATATAGTTGTGAAATACTATATAAAACTTCTGGTGCTTTGAAGTATAGGCACGTACACACAGTTGAAGCACTAGTAGCTGTAGTGGTTAGGGCTGTAAAACTCACACGCTCAAAACAGATCACTCATTTCTAGGGTGGCAACTTTCAATGTTTGGTCTTACCCCAAAAGTGAGAATCTTGGAACAGTTCTAAAGAAACCTTTCAGTTATTTGAGATTTATGACAGTGAAAAGCATTATTCTCATTGAAGAAAATAATTTCCTAGGAAAGAAATTATGAAATATATATAAAGAGGAGTATGTGCCTAAGGTAATATGAAAGGAACCCAAAGCTATTGTTACAGAGTCATTAATGTTTGAAAACCTGCTGTGGTGAATTGCTCTTGAGTCAGAATGTATGTGAGGTACATGGCTTTCCTTCACCAGCTCTTTCCTGGTAGTTGTTCTGAAGTTACGTGTAGAGACAACAGGATAACTAGTTCTTGCTTGTTTAGTATCTGTTGCATGAGATCACATACCATTACTGTTTTTTCTATAAGACATAAAATATCCATCAAGTTTGGAGCAAAGCGCTCATGGTAGAGAAACATGCTGTGTACGTAACCTTGGAAAAAAGATTTAGCTCCTTATTTGTGTAATAGCATTTATAATTACTCATCAGGGAAGTATTATTTATGAAAGCCTTCCTGAACATAATGCCTTGCAAACATGTAAAGGATTAAATAGGCAGTTGTTGCCTTATGCTTGGAGGAACAAAGCATGCTGTACACGGAGAACATTTTTCCTGCTGGCCCAGGTTTTGCGTCCTTCCTCTGAGCCATGTGCACAGCAGTGTCTGAGACTGCCGAAGCAGAGGAAAAGCAGAAGTGATGGGTGGTCTGGAAGACACTGTCTGCACCATATCCTTTCTTCATAAGCATAGCAGTTATTCAGGCAGATGGCTCACTGGAATGACACTTGAAATCTTACTCTCTGTTGGCAGTTCACAACTCATTGAGATGTGAATTGACCCTTACTTTTATTCCCTGTGTGACTTGAGAACACTTTTATACCATTTATTGTGAATTTTTCCACAAAATATTCAACAACAGAAATTTATACCTATCCTCTGATACTATATTGTGGAAATTGTGGGAAAACCAAGACAGCCCTGTACACAAAGAACGCCTAAGGATGAGCTCGCTAAATCTTGTGCAACTCAGTGGGAGCAACAAGCCTGTTTGTTTATCACAGGGTGCATCTGAACAGGAGGCAGGGACCCTTGCTCTGGTCAGCAAGATAAGAGAAAACTTGCGTAGTTCTTTGCTTCATCAGGGGGCTATGTTGTCCGACAGTGACCTTTTCCTCATTGCCTGCAAAATGCATATTAAAGCTGACATCCCTGCATATGCTAATGGAGATTATGGAGAACATGCTATACATGTATGACCATAGCACTCATCTCTCCATCCACATCATACTACATGTCACCTGAGGGTGGGAACCTCATAGCTTTGGGGATAAAAGACAGACAAAAGGATCATTAAGGGGGAGAGAAGAACCGAAAGGCAGACAGACCAGTGGCCAGGCTGTGTTCTCTTCCTCCACCCCAGGCAGGGATGTCTCTCTGGGTAAGCACCGCACCTTTCACCTTCTGGGGGGAAGTATCCCTGGGTTGTATTACTACTGTTATTACCAGCATTAATATCAATTAGTAGCACTTGTGCAGTCAGTGCATTTATCAACAGCAATTCCAAACTTG
>VZRW01002441.1:522828-678534 GCA_013398125.1 Aegotheles bennettii | reverse complement strand
CTATGATTCTATGAAGACATTTCTTTTCTCTTCCTCTCATAAGCATCTTGCTGCACAAATACCTGCTACAACTCAAAAATTGATGCTGCTCAAGTTCAAGTCTCTTCCTCTGTTGTTTCTGGACATCACAAGACAAAGCTCTTTTGCAAGTTTGTGTGTAAAAAGTAAAGCAGCCTAGTGTTTTTAGAAGAAAAGCTAAGAGAAGATAACTTCTATTTCCCACATTTTGATGTATATAGCTTGAAACTCCAGCTCTGCACACAAATTGCCAGAATCTGGGTTGTTTTATCCTAACCTTTATAGGTAATCCTGAAAGCCTACCTAATCAATTGAAGATCATAAAATATTAGACTTAATACTGCAAAGTGCTGCTTTATAATTTGCATAACAAGCTCTTAAATAATTCAAATAGCAAACATATCCTGCTACTCAGTGATGGAAGGTTGTTTAGATCAGTTGGAGAATGTCAACACATGCCACATCTCATGGATCTACCGTGTTTCAGGAACCTTATTAAGTTAATTGCTGGTTTCTGACTGCCGAGAGCATGCTGGGAGCAGAGTGATCTTTATTAGCCTTTCGGGCGTTTGCAAACATCAGCCATTTTGCCCCTACTTGTATCTACCAGGCACAGCATGGAGAATGTAAATCAAATTGTGAGACAGTAACTGGTTTTGGCACCACCTTTGCATTAGATTCATTTGTGCATTAAAATAAAGGTTCTAATGTCAATTGTTTTGCCCGTTAGACTTATGTATAATACCATATACATATATATATAGTAAAAGTCTAATAAGAACAATCAAACAATTACATCATTTTACACTGCATATGTAATGCACATAGAAATGTAATCAAACTGTGATGCCTCACATTTTCCTAATGGAAGCACTTTGAAGGCCATAAATAGACAAGAAGCTTCAGAGTAAATTAGCAACACAATATAATTTTCGTTAGGTACCTGCCTTGTAATGTTGATGTGCACAGGTGCTCTTTGTTCTCATGTATGCTTTAGACCAATGTTTTGAGTTCTAAATACCCCAAACATAAGTTCAGAATTTCCGTTTGCTGGCTCTATTTTTTAACTACCTCTTGATTTCAAAGAGTCCTAGAAGAGAAAGAGGAGGGGGAATAAGAAAGAATCTCTAAAATAATTGGAGATTAAGTTCTATCTATCCATTCCTGGCCTGATACAAGCCTCCTTGAAGTAATCTAAGAATTTTGAAGATACTTTTGTGGTCTTTGGCTCACATGTGTAGCTCTAGTAATCCTACATCTTATAGACCACCCAGTTTTCAGCTGATGTGTTATCTAGAGATAAAATTCAGATACAAAGATATGGGCAAGTGAAACCATTTAGCTATAAAAATCAGTAAATGCTTCTATTATCCATAAAACTGTATCCTTTAATCACACAATCAACTTGCAGATAAAAATAACAGTTGCATTCAACAGTGTTGTAAATATGATGCAAAGCTCAGTTACTTTTCAGAAATCAGCTAGTGTAAGAAGAAAAAAACAACATTTAAAAAGTCAGTTCACTATAGGCATAGAGAATTATCTCTTTTGCCTACTCTGGACTCATCACAGATTTCCAGTTTGATTTTTGTAGGCGTCCATGGAGCACTGTATTTCATAGCTTATCTCTTCATTAACCACCACAACAGCGGCCGGTGTTGTTGCATAAATATTACAAACACATTTTCCAGACACAGCTGATATTCTTTGGAGTCGGTACTACACATCTGAGGTGTATGAAAAATTCTAAATCACATTTGATAGCTCTCAAATAGACGTGTTTCATTTAATTAAAAAAGCCATTTTAAGAGTGAGACAGTTCTCCAAAAAAAGTGTGACTCCTCTTTTGTGCGCACGTGTGTATAAATATATATATATGCACGCATATGTATATCTATACACACATTTGGATGAGCATGTGTTCTATACTGCTTTGAAAGATGCTAAATGTGGAGACTGTAAAAGCTGAACTGAATTTTGCAGTTCTCTGAAGACAGGGCCTCTGTGAAGATAGGACGAGTAAATTCTGCTGCATCTGATACTTTTGAAAACCATCATTTCCCATTACAGCATATGACTGAACACACATCTTACCTCTCCAATTATGCCAAAATTTAGTATTTTTGTAATGCACACAGTGTGCATGAACCCAAGACCTTTCCAATGACTAGAAACAGGAATATAGAAGAGCTATTTACTGCTGTATCACCAGGCACTGAATAAAGGCAAAGGTGCAGACATCCCAACAGCTATCTCTCAAGTCCTTTGACACAACAGCCTAACATATATTTTACTAATTGAAACCTTTTCACACAGAGATTGCAATTGAAAGGTGCTATAATAATGGTCTATTTGGAAATATCCCTTTAAAAAACAAAATTCATCAAGTACTTTCATGTCCCTGAGTGGGTACTTGAGGATTGAGCAGCAGATGTAAAATTTACCCTGAAGTGCCTCAATCAGGCCCTGGACATGTAAGAAATGGGTAAAATGTATTATAAACCCTCTTTGCCAATGAGTAGTGAGAGATTTAAGGCTGCGGCTTCCAGCCTGCTGCCATTCAAATGACAGGTAACAAGGTAAAATCTTGCATGTTCCTTTCTGTGGTTACTTTCTCCACTGCAGATGACACAAAAAAATCAGTCTAGCAACATGCATGAACTGCAGCCATGTTTGATGTCTCGTGAAGAATTCAACTGTGATTATTTTGCTGCAGTAAAAATATGTTATTTATCAAACACGCTCGTCTCCTTTCCAGGACTGCCAGCAATAACGTTATGCAATGTTACAGAGCAAGATGACAGATCTCTGGGTCTCGTGCCAGGAAGTGATTTCTGATAACACTGAGAACGAAATATAAAATCAGGAACTGGGGAGATGCAGAATTTATGCATCTTTTGCATCCTTTACTGAAAAGAAGATAATTCTGAAACTTCAGCTTTAAGAAACCATGGGCTGTGGAATCTAAAATATTAGGCACCCAGCAGAGGTTTTATACAGTAGTTTCCCCTAATCTCAGAAACATCTGTTCATTTTTAAAAGTAAATCTGTACACAGTTTACATTTCAAGAAGGGTCAGATTCCATTCTTCAATTTCCTTTTTGTGTGTGTGTGTATTTTTTATTGTATTCACAATCAGTGTGGGTTTTATTCCTGCTTTCTTTTTCCTCCTGGTGCTGCCTACCTCCTTGAAATAAAGCTGGGTCATTTTCCAATCAAGTCATGTGTAAATGAAAGTGATTCCACAAGTGTCAGCATGTGATATTCCCCTCTTTGTGCAAAGCTGGGAGCACCCCGAGCAATACAAAAAATAAAACACCTTCTGGAGACAAGGGAAGGGATTTTCCATGTGCTCAGAAGCTGCAGGACTTCCAGGGCACATCAGCCAATTGACTACCCATTCAGTCTACTTTGTTTCCTTTCATGGCACAAATAAGATTTATGACAATTTAGAGCTGAGATGAAGTTTTGAAGTTTCATTTGATTTTTTGGCTTCAAAGAAGGAAGGCCTCCTAAACAGAAGCACTGGGTTCTTACCACACAGAATTGATTTTTCTGGAGTCAGCTCTTCCATTCACCAACTTGACTGGAGGCCCTTTTTCTAGGAATGCCTTCCTAGTAATTCAAGGGCTGGCAGTGAGCACAACGAGATGTTTCCTCCTAAGTTTCTTTCTTTTGTCCTAACCATTGGTATCCATGTCCAGATTGCCCAAGGCACTGAGGATTTGGTTTTAAACAAATTTTCAAAGCAATCTGGTTGTGTAATAGCTATAGAAGGGCTGTGTCTCCCCATTTTAGTTTAAGCTGCAACAACAACAACAAAAAAAAACAATTAAAAATGCTGGACATTCATATATTCTGTTGATAATCAAAATGTGTTGTCCTTGTGGAAACACAGCAGCTCAACACAGTAGAGAGGAAAGAACCTGCTTACACAGGCTTTCTGCTTTTAGAGCACTTAGTGAGTGATGCTGTAGAATTACTGCTGGTCCCAGTACCCAGATCCTGTTGGCAGTGTTAGGGAGCACCCCAAGAGTGTCAGAAGAAGAATGGAAACAAAATCTTTATGTGACAAATTGCTTTATTAGTTTTGGGTTTTTTTTAGATTTTTGCTTGATTATTACCTTCTGGAGCATCAGTTGTCATGGAAGCTAATGGCTTCATGAAGAATTAGGGGCAGTTAATTTTTAATAGCTAGGCAGAACCTTAAACTGGACTGCTTTATACATCTGGTGTGGAGACCTGACCTGTGCTGTTGAGCAAATAGATTGTTGAATTACGGTTCTTACCGGCATTTGTGACTTTATTCTTCTTTACAAATTATAGCAATATTGGCTGGAGTTTATCAGCTGCTGAATGACTATGGCTAGATCCAAGTCTGCTAGAGTTGATCACATCTTTTGGGGCTGGTGCAGACAGATGCAGCTGATTTTGGTCATCATTGCTATGCTGGGCTCTACAAGCCCAGTGTGTGTCTAAGCAAGTACACTGAAGGTATGCCAGGACTGACCTTGTAGCTCAAGGGCCCTTCACCATAAAAGAACCAAGTCTTACCAAGCACACCCTCTTCTGACTGTCAGCCGGTGGGTTCCAGGAGATGTGAATCCACATGTTGATCGCAGTTAAGCACTGACAAATCTGTAAGATCCTGTATTTGATAATGAGATGTACAAGTAGGTATAATCTGCTCACTCCTGGCATTTCAAACCACTCTGTCTTTCTTGTTCTTCCAGCAGCCTCCTTGTTGAGCAATATCAGGCAAAGGACAGAGCTTGTAGATCTTTGCCTGCAGGAACTTTAGAGATGTAGGAACAAATGCTAAGAATGCTCAGGCTTTAGGGAAAGGCCTGAGGTCCTTCAGGACTTTAGCATTTATCCCCAGAAGCTTTTTGGAAACAAGACAAAAATGTTTGGCAGTATTGAGTGAATCAGATACTGCAAAGCAACCCAGAAAGATGAGTGTTGATTTACCTGTTCCTCCCCAAAGAGAAGGAGGGGACACACAAGGGAAATGAGATGTTTTTCTTGATCAAAGGCCACGGTGAATGACTGCAGTAAAATGTATCAACTTTCATGTTTTGTGGAGTTCCTGTGATGGTTGATGAGAAATGTAGAGGTTTGGTTGTTCTTGGACAGCTCTGTGACCTTGGAATCATGTTCATAATGAACCATCACAATGGTAACCAGGAACTGTCAGTTTAGAAAAACCTAATCTCAAGTGATTTTTTTCTTCCCCTGTTGATTGGACTATTGCATATTTCAGAGCAGATAACTGATTCCCTTATGCAAGATGATGTTCCTAGCAGAGGTCTTCAATGATCAATGTTTTATTATGTTGGAAGAGGAAAAAACAGTCTGAATAACATAACCTGGTTGTATCCTGTATGATTAAAATGAAGATATTTTATTGCTGATCCTCACTCCTGTCTGTTTTTCCTAGTGATACGTAAACTCAGTCCAGATACAGAGAAGATTAAAATAATGGGTCTGAAAAACAAAATGCAGATGCAGTGAATCTTGAAAGAGACCTTCCTTGTTTGAATTAAAAGTATTCATATTGATTGAAATACCAAATCTGAATACTTAAAAAAAAAATTTAAAGAAAGAGACAGCCTTGTCTAATGCTCAAGTTTATCTTGGACAAAGGTAATTTTGGCAGAAATTTCCTTATGAACAAATCTCAGTGAAATGTTCCTACTTACGACTTTCAAACCCCTGTCGTGGACACACAGTACTGTCAATGGAAAAAAAATAATTGACAATTTTCTGAATGGAAACTAGAATAAAACAGAACTTTTTAAAAAACTCTCTCTTCATTTCAAACTTTTCTAAGAATCCCTTGTGTTTTTGCAGGCTGGATAAGGAGATATTTGTATTAAGACTGGTTTTACAAAACCAAACCCAGATTAAGAAGGTTGATGAGAGCAATGTAAAACCACCCTAGTTTGCTCAAAACTTTTATCTGTTTCCCTCTTCAACTCTAAACTTTTGTGGATGAGATAAAATAGAAACTGAATCCAAACAAGCCGGTTTTGCAAAAGCTCCTCAGCTCTTCTCTAAAAATAAGATTAAAGAAATCCTCTAGGCTGCAGGAGATGACTTTATCTTGTTACATTGCAAACCTCATTCCCTTACTTTAAATCTTCTTCTCTCTTGCTAAAGATAACTAATAGGGATGCTGAGAACCATTGTATTCTGTTGACATCTTTAAACATAAAGCAAGATATCAATATCTGGCTTTTGAGGGGTCTCTCTGCTACCGTTCTCAAATATAAAAGTTTATAGTCATATCATTATGAGAATTACGTATTTCTACACATACTAATGGAATTTACTTTTGTGAATCTTATTGAGGAACCCGGGACATCAAGGACATGACTATGATTTATGCTTGTGTAACACCCCTGACTTCAGCAGAGCTATATGTGATTTTCTCTACACTACCCTAAAGCAGACAAAGGTCCAGAGACACCAGGGTAGGACATGGACAGGAAACAAAATTCTGTGCCTTTTTAAGATAATTTATACTAATGAAATATGTTCATTAAAATCACATTCTATTACGAAAGAAAATTATGAAATGGTGAATTTTCTTGAACTATATTCACTTCTATGTGAGGTGAACATTGTGTGGCAGGTCTAGACATTTGTCTGGACATGTTCTGCATATTGTTTATAAGAATTCTCATTTTAAAAATATTACTGATGGGAACAGTTTGCATAGAGATGTCGATATGCAGGATTCTTGGCAAAGAAGTATCCATCAGGGAGGGAGGAGACAAATTCTTTTTTCATTTGCTCCAGTGAAAAGATAATGGAATTACTCTGGATTTGTAAATACCTGAGATTGATTCTGACTCAGTATCTCTTCTAGAGCTAGAACTTACGGAGAATGCTGACCAACACAATAATTTAACAAGAATCAACTAAAATCACCTAGGACTCTTGAGTACTTTCCCTTAAAATGTTTTTCTTTGCTTTTATTTAGTACTGTATGGTGAGTCCATTTCATGATTCGACACCTTGTGAGCCAAGTGCATCCCTGCTGTAACCAGATCTCTCATATTTAGAAAATTACTTTGGGATGAATGTGGTCTCTTGTGTTTGCACTAAGTATAATACAGACACTAAACTGTGGATTATCATTTCCTAGTGGGAGATCTGTGTCTTGTGATGAGATTAAGAAGGATGCAGCTGTGAATGGGACCAGTTTGGCTAAGTTGCCCTAAAAATTTAACTAGAGTAACTTTGGGTTGTGAAAAACTGGCTGTGTGCTGTGTTCAAGAATAAGCTCCCACATAAAATCCTTGCAAAGCATGTGCAAAGCTCCTTTGTGGTAAAACAGAGCTGTTTTGACTAGCCATATATGTTTCCTGTGTAAATCCGCCACATCCTGGTCTATGGCTCACTTGCATATCAAGTTTTCATGTGAGTCAGATTCCCAAGGCATCTTTGCAGAATAATAAAGTCATACATGACCATGTAAATGATACCCCTGAAAAAGCCCCTTGGTCTTCTTTTCAAAGTTATTTCCAAAACCAGATTTACACATTCCAGTTTCAAAAGCTGCTCAGATAATTGCCAAAACAAGAGTGCTCCACTACACTCATCTCTAATTGGTAAAATCTGACTTTTGTCTTCCTCTGGCAATAGTTTTGTGTGTCTCTGAGAAAAGGGGAGATTTAGAGGATACTGGTGATATTTATTTTGAGATGGCATTTTTTCATCATTTTAATACAACAAAATTAAAGGCAGTATTTCTGTTAATTTAAATCATGATTTGTGCTTTCCTTTTATCATTACAATCCCTGAGAATGCGGAAGATACAAAATCAGTATAATACATTAGCAATAGATAATACAGTCTAAATAAACATAATAAGCTTTCCTATATGTCTCTAGACCAAACCTTATCTAAAAATACCCTAATGAAGCTGAACCATCCAATTACTTGTTTCTTGGAGGAACCCTTTATTAATGACATTGCAGTGAGGGAAAAACATTAATTATTGGACACAGTGGGATCTTTTACATTCTGTCTGGTCTGGACAGCACCAATTAATACAACAATAATTATCAGCTAGCATGGCAGGTTGGCTGAGCAGAGCTCCTATCTGCTGATTGGGTGGGGAATGTGGGACAGCTCTCAGGCTGTGCAGATTTCTCAGACCCCTTTTATTTTTTGCATTGCTATGTGAAAACTGAATCCTACGGATATTAAAGCAGGTGGATTACTCTATTGAAGCAAGGGCTGCTCCTACGAGAAGGAAAGCACAGGTGCCATCATGTGAGAAATGCCATTTTCTCCTTCATCTCCCACCCACCTGCTGTCTGACTTTCTGTCGTTTGAGATTTAACATGATTGCTCTTCTGATAAGGTGAGTATGATGGTGCAGGCTTTTACAGCTGTCTGCTTGCTCGCCTCCTTGTCCTCTCTCCAGCTATCTTAAAATGACAGTTTACAAATGCAGAAGCAAATGTTGACATGATTTATTGCCACACTACTGCTGCAGTCTTGAATGCGGAATACCTGTTCTCGATCAAATTCAACTGGAGGCAAACACCAAGTATGGGAAACTTCAGCTTGAAAGTCTGCAAAAGTTATAAGTGAGTGACTAGAGGGGGAACAATGGAAAGTGTTAGACAACCTGAATAACAGGCGTTACTACTCCACCGCCTATAATAATAATAATTCACCTTTTATCCATTGAAGATAAAAGGACACAATGTGGGAAAATTAAGCTGTATAGACAACTTGGGGATATCTCATCTGAGATCACACACCACTTCTTTCTTGTGGTTATCATGATTTTATCAGAGCCACTTTGAAGTCTATATAGCCTTATATCTCAGTTATCTACATTTCATCCTGTATGTATTTATTGCAGATGGGCCTAAGCTGCTAAATTCAGATCCAAATCCAGATTCTGATTTTGAACTCCCTAAGGTCCATAGCTAGCTTGAAGCTAGGGCTTTGGTTTGGAATCATCTCTATTTATGGGTAAGAAAAAGGGATTTAATATATGCTCTCCCAGACTGCACAGCTCTATATATGTGCACACCAAGTGACTCTCACTAACACTTAAATCTAGGAAAAACAGAACGTGGCTATATAATTAAAAGCTGCCTACACTGTTATTTGTATTTTAAAGAAGGATGAATTTATAAATGAGCCTTATCTTTGTGATTTCTGAGTGCTTTCCTTTACAACTCTAATGAGCTTTTAAGCATGTTTTAACATCTGGAGCTCCATCACAGAGACAGACACTCTCAGCTTTCCCTTGCATACCGGTGATACCTAAGGACAAGCAGTGTATTTTACAAATCTTTGTGCACTGGGGTCTGTTTTCCTGTGTCACCTGTAGCCTTGACTCCAGCAGCAAGCAAATGATGACACAGACGTAAATAGGATTATAGAAAACCAGGCTGCCCAAGAGGAATGAGTGTCCCATTCACAGGGAGGCAACACCAACCAGCCACACCAGGAACAAACTTCCCTTGTTTTGAGACAAGACCATGTAGGATAAGCAAGCTCTCTGTGTCTAAAGGGAACCAGAAACACTTCTACCCTTTGCCTAATACTGAAGTGCTAATTAAGGCACTGATATCCTCAGAGGGCAAGCTCAAATCTGATGATATGTACAAAACACACACTCTTCTCCCTCTCTCTCACACACACAGAGGCAAACCATAGTCAGACAGACAGTAGAAGCAGAAATCAAGAAAAACAACTGCAGAATAGTGTCCGAGAGATCAGGTGGCATTCCTTTGTCAGCAAGCTGGCTGGTTATATGGAGCCACTCTCCCATCAAAACAGTATCAGTTGCTAGTGACTCTCTTAGCATGCTGTATAGGGACAAGCCAGGCTCTCTCCCTCTTCTTGTTCCTATTAATATGATCACTTGATTAAATGGTAACATATTAATCATACAGTAACTTAGAGAGACTTTAGAGTGGAGTCAGTATATTATCGGTGACAGTCTTTCCCTGTTGTTCTGTGATTTGAAACATTTTGTACTAACATCTCTTTCTCCCACTCTTCTCTATCACCTGGGCTTCCTAAATCTAACGAGGCGATAAAATGCTCTCCACCAGGGATAATCCACTTTCCCAATATAACTTAATTCCTTAAAGCTTCACATCTGGAAGAGACTTCCAGAAACTACATCTCAGCACCAGGGAGCTGGCATTTCCAGCTCTGAAATACCATTCCTTGAAAATAAAGCCCCTTTGTCTGACTAAAGACACATTGTGTCTGGAAATGTTGAGGAAAAGGCATTTCCACGGCAAATGTTTATTTCTGATTATAAATATCCTGCTAAAATTAATGACTACTAATAAAATGTCAGTGAAACTGGATAGCTGTCATTATATGCTAGAACCGAATAGGTATTTCTCCCTTCCATAAACCCTGGAACTTCTAATTTAATGTTGTAAATGTGATGTAATACTTCTGTCTGCAATAAATTGTAAGAAGAGACAGTTTTTAAATGATCCTTAAGTCTTGTTGCAACATATTTCATCATCCACAAAACACAGGAATGCTACAGAGAGACAGTTTATCAGGAAATCTTAAAAAAATTTATTTGCTGGTAGCATCGTCCCACCAAGTCCACAAGGACTCTGCAAACCTTTCCTTGCCACACACAATCACCTGTTAGAGTACAGAGAAGTAAGTGGCTGAGGGGTCGGCTCCTGAAATCGCCTGATTTACCAGCACTCAGGGCATCCCATCATGTGCAGAAGCCAGTCACTGGCCTCAGGGTAAGACGTGCTGTCAGATCACAGGCAGAGGCATTGGGGGCCAAATCATGATATATGCAAGTGTAGGACCACTAACAGAAGCCCGTTTGGTACTCCAGGATTTTAAAAACATCAGCAAATCTGTCTGCACACTTCCTTCTTCCCGTCAAAATGCTATGAACCAATGCTCCTCTGGGTTTTTAGTCCATGCCTTTCTTTAATCCATGAAGGGCATCACAATCCAAAGAGGAGAGGGAGGGATGGGAAGGGAGGAGAAGGAGGAAGGCAGGATCACAGGGAACGCAGAACAAGGCTGGATGAAAGGAGGGTGCTGTGTCATACCTCATTTGTTGGCCACAGTACAGCAGATGTTGGAAAGGACTAATTGAAGTTATCCCTCAAAATAGGCAGACTGTAAAAGTCACACAACAAGACTGTCAGGGACCCTGTCCAGTGTCATCGTCACCATGGGATGATACAATACCATAGGATTTCTTGGTATGTATTCTGCCAACATCATTAACCTGCCATGCCAAGATACTGGAGATAACCCACGTTCACATATTTTCCCTTGGTCCACAGTTGGAAATGAGATTCTTTGGCAGTCCGGAAGCACCGTTCTGATAAGTATCCACATTTTTTTAATTCTCTTGCTTTGATCTCCCAAGCAATCCAACCTGTTCCCAAAGATCCCCCTTCAGACCTTTAGCTCCCACACAACTGTTATTTCCAGTAATCCATAAAAAAAGGAGAAAAAAACAGCAGCTACAAGAATTAAGTCAAGAGTGTAACCTAGAAAATAAGTAACAACCTAAACGGGAGAAAGTTCTTATCAAACCTTTTCTAAAAAATGAAAAATGGATTGATGCAAATATTTTAATGAAAAAAAAATCTATTCTTTGTAAATTCTTGGGCTTTTCAAACAGACACAATTTTTTCATTTTCAGACTATTTACCTCAGATGCATAGTAACATGTCTCATGGCTGACATTGTGGCTTCATTACCAGGTCTGAAGCAGAGGTAACTCAGAGACAAATCAACTCACAGCAAAACCAGATTCTGAGACAAGGACTGAACTGAAGAAACTGGCTTCATCCAGTTCACCACAGCTATTTTTTAAGACACAAAACATGAAAGACTATTTATTCCTAAAAAGAGAAATATTTTCATTAAAGCTGAAATGTACTGAAAAGGCCATCAAGTATAATGTTAATTTAATGAGTGACAAAATTTGACTCAAAATTTCTTGAATTTTAGTTGTCTAATTTTAGTAATGAGCCACAATATAAACAACAGCACCAATTAATTTGTTTTCTTTTAAGAAGGCTCATGCTGTACGTAAAAGACTGTTGTTCTGTCTAGTTAAACCCTCATGCATTAAACTGCTAATAATTAAACTGTTACGACTGACTAATGAACTCTGCCAACTATAAATGATGGTCTTGTTAGATTCACTGCACAGCAAGGCTGCCTTTGTACTGAAAAAGTTAAAGGTTAAAGAGCTCTTGAAAACAGAAAGCAGCATCTAGAAGCAATTACATTTTTTTCCTGGAAACTAATAGTTGTACAATAATGTTTCAATTCGCACTCTGAAAAAAAAAATTACTATGAGCTCCATTCATCAGAGCAAATCTGCAGCTTTCTACACCAGGGCAGGTTGTTAATTTGGCTTCTGCATCCAGCCTACTCAGCCTATAATCTAGTGTTTTGCAGAACCTTTTATTGATCCTGCTCATGGAAACTAAAAGGGCAAAGTCTCGAGCTTGACTTGTGATACCTGTTGAGTAGCACTCACGACAGAAAAACACTATGAGATTGAATTTCAAAAGGTTTATGTGGCAGACTTATTTGGATATAGTGTTTGTTTGCTGGTTGTCCCTGTGCATTGACTTCCAGACAATGCAGTCTTGGGCAAATGAAGGAGACAGAGCTGGAACTGTGTGCCTATAAGGAAGCCTACTTGATTACATCTGTGACCACAGCTATGCTGATTCACAAATACCTCCCAGGTGAGCAGACATGGGATTCCGATGTGTCAGTCAACGAAATAGTGAGTTTCAGAATCAAGCCTTTAAACTTCATGTTCCTGGAAATTAAATAGAAACTCTAACTATCTCCCTCTTTTTAAAATTACCTGATCTTGGATTAATCGTTAAAAAAGAGTTTCTATACATCCTAGATGAAATATGACTAGTGGTCAATGAAGCTAATGAGATATAATTGAGCATGTATAGAAGTGCTTAGGCTCAGAAAAAATAAATGATAAAGTGTTCTCTAAGTGTGGGCTTGTATTCATTCATCAATTTATTATCCACACAGTATTATTAATTTGACTACACACTGAAAAGAAGCTTCTCCAAACCCACAGTAACTACCTGTCCAGCCACATTAAACAAGATGTGATCCCTAGATCCCTGGATGTGATTTAAGCATCTCTGAGTGGACTGCATGCAACAAGCAGCCCAGTTCTGACAGTGCAGCTGGGCAGCTGCAGCACAAAAATACTGTACTGTACAAAATTTTGCAGCACAAAAATACTGTACAAGATATAAAGTAGGTGTTGAAGAAGAATGGCCTTGTTCTTGATTTGATTTTTTTTTTTGTTCACATTGTTCAGTTGCTCAAATGATCAAATAAGTCACTTTTTAAAGTGTTAAGAACATAGAAGCCCAACGCTTAGATCAGCACTAGATTGATAACACTGTGCTTCTTAAAGCAACCTCCTCAAAACCAACAAGTCTTCCCAAAGGAAAGTACCCATGGGTGAATAGTTGCAGTCAGTTCTGGCTGAGATATGCAGAGCTTGCTCTGATCATGGGCAGTCCTTGGGCTACAATGTGTTCAGATACAGACGAGCATTTGGAGTCATTAACAAAGCTCTCAGCTATCTGTTGAACACATCCTGAGTCATGGCAGATGTAACTGCAGGGTTCAGATGATGTGACTGCAAGTTGACATCTGCCAAACCTCTTTCTTTGGATGACCACCTCTCCTGAAAGGTATTTCTTATGGGAGTCGAGAAGGTCTGCCTACTGCACCTGATTTGCTGGTGTATGTGCTAAAACTGTATTCCTAACATTAGCCTGACAACATTATCTTTGGTATTTTTGCCCTTTCACTGTTCTTTCTATCCATTCAGTTATGTGCAATAAGAAAGCAGCTAAAGATTTCCCTTGACTCTTTTTGTATTTGCCGTACTTGAATTACTGAGAGACCTGTGCATTAGAGGAATACTGAGTCAACTGGATGGCTATCAAAATAATTTTTACTTCTGCAAAAGAAGGGCTGTTACTTAGATGCCACTTCAGTAGCTCATATAGCGAACATACTGGTTGTTGGGAAAAATGTTGGAAAGAGGTTTTATAAAATTTCCAGAAATTCCTTCCAGCAGCAGACTTATCATACCACCTGATGGGTCTACTTTTTTGTGCATATTTGTGTGTTATGAATATACAAAGACACATATGTACATGTTGGCTGAGATTCAGGAAACGGTCAGCATGATAGGTCATGAAAAGTGCAATTAATTATGTTGCTCTACCTCCTTTACAGTAGGGCACACCTCAGTGTTCACAGACATTTTTTGAGATGCTTACACTGATTGAGGAATGATGTTATGCTCCCAGTGCCCATTTCTTTTAGAATTAAAGTCCAGCAAAAGCTATAAAACGATATTTTGTTTTTAATTTTATCCCTGTTAAGAATTAACCAATATAAATCTCCAACATCAAACCAACATAGCTTTATAGCATCAGTGCTTCTTGTGGTATAGTGGAAATAATAATAATAACTATAATCACAAAAGATAATGGCATTCTTTGGATGATATTAAAAATAATTGTGAGTCACCGATATTACATCCAAGAAGAGATTCACCATATCCAACAGTGGAAGAAAGCCACCTGCTATTATTCTTTAAGATAACTCTACAGAGAAGAGCTTCAAATGAGGCAAAGAACACATTAAACTCATAGTTTGAGGGAAAAAGTTGTGTGCAGCATCAAGACAGTAACTGGGAGTCAAACACTAAATGCTCAACTATACACAGTCAATACAGGGGCAAAGAAATATACTTATTCTCAATTTTATATAAAAAGTGTATAGTACTGATGCAAAACAGGCACACGAGAGATGATTGTGAACGGGCTATCAATGTGAATTATATTAGGAACTGGGTGTTCCGTTTTGAAAGTGAACCTTGTGAACTGGCTCTTTTTCTATGCAATACTGAAAGGCGAGAAGGACATGGAGTCTGATTTTTCTACTCGGAAGATGGTCATGCCACCCTTCTGACACTCATTCATATGATCTTAATACATTTGTGGCAGGAAACTGGGAAACTGGCATAGAGAGCTGGGAATATACGGGATGTCTGCAAGGTTTGAGTAACCCTCTCTTATTTTCATCTCTGCAGGTTTTCCAACACTGTGGTCTGGGACACAAAGTACAGGCGACACACAGAATCTGCTTGGTCAGCATTTTATTATCAGATTTCCAGCATAATGTTGTAAAGTCCATGGAACAGAGTGATTTGGATTTGCTTTATTATACAATAGTGGGGTTAAGACAAGTCTCTGAAAGGCAGCTCAGCAAACAATATCTTTTGAGCTCTTTCCTGATCTATAATGCTGACAACCTGAAATGAACAAAAGTGTTGTGAGGACCTCAGATTGGATATTAAATAAAAAAAGATCCTTTAAATGTTAGATACACTGAATGAAGGAGAAAAATAAGATAGCAAAGTATGAACTCACTGGAACCTCTTGGTTTTGAAAACTGTCTTGATCAATATTGGGCTTGGTTTTGCCTAGGAGAGAAAGTGGGAAAAAAAGAGCAGAAATAAGGTTTGGCTATGGAAATATATTACATGTGAGAGAGTAGGTAGTAAAGAGGCAGAGAATACTTGCAGGGAAAATTGTCATACATAGACCTAGTGTGTTGGCATGATGGAGAAGAGAAAATACTTCTAGATGCAGATAGTAGAGTATAAAATATATTTCATTCACTTCTATTGCCCAGCTTCCATAGAGTTGTCTCCTCATTTTGATATCTAACATGACAACATAGATATCAGCTACGATGTAGTTCATAAAAACAACAGTAAAAAGAACCAACTTTCATAGGAAAAAAAAAGAAGATCATTATAAGTACTAGGGGAAAAGTTTTGTGAATTCAGGTTAGCTTTTCAAACATTCAGACCACCACTAAAATAGCAGCTACAGTTCACAGGGGCCAGAGCTACACAAATTCGAGCTCTCTCTATGTGGTAAGTCTAATACTTTCTTTTCTTATGCTTTAAGGACTTCAAATAGGGTTTGGGCATTTGACTCCTTTTATCTCTTTCATAGAGTTCTCTCTGCTTTTAAATCCCTAAGTATCTCTGTCCTCCCCCTGCCATTCCTTAACAGATCCAGGACAGCACAAATAATGCCTCTTGGCTTTGAACATATCATGGCAAATTTCACTGACAGAGGGAAGATGTATGAGCAGTTATCTGGGATAGTTTTACACCAATCCATCTATTGTACGCTATGTTCACAATCTTGGGCTGGAATGAATTTCAGGCAAAGTGCATCCCTCGCAGACCACTTAAAAATAGAATAGGGTCTGCCTGAGGGCCCAGTCCTATCTGATGCTAAGCACCTTACAGCGTCAGGACCTTGCTGAGAAATATTTCCCTTAAATTTCTTCAGGGCTGCATAGGGCTTTGTCTCTTGACAATGAAAAGATGACAGAAAGATGGCAAGAGTTTAGGTGGCCTAAAATCCTACACAATTTGAGGAAAAAATCACCCATCTGCATAAAAGTATACCAAGTCAATATGCAGAAATGAAGTGTATTTAAAAGGAAAGGAAAAAACCCTCTCCTTGAATGATGACCCCACAGGTTTCTCTCTTGTTTCTGCTATCAGGTTCTATGTGCAGGTTTTTTTGGGAAGGCAGCACATGAGGGGACTCATCTGAATAAAGCTGGACAATTTTGATCTGCACCTGCAGGACTGAAGCTTTTGTAAGGTATTCATGACAGAGGCCTGTATTTCTTCTTCTGTATTGTGTCTGTCATTCTTTTGAACATGGTATAAAACAAGAACTAATCATTGCAATTCTAGCATGGAAATACAGTCATTTTAATTTTCTAGGTATTCTGTTCAATCACTGCATCAAGACATAGACTATTTGGTGTCTCTCTAGTGTTGTTCTTGCATACTTTGCCATAAATTTTAGCCTTTGGTGGGAAGAACAATGGTTATAGAAAACCAGGGACTGCTCTGCTATTGTATTGTAATTCCAAATGCAGGAATCCTGTGTTTCAGTTAAGACAGATTTGTATAATTTTAAAGCTTGAATCATAAAAGTTGTGAAATGCCTGCAGTTTATACTGTGAAACACTTGAAAATAGAGCAGGTTTTTACAAACATTTTTGTAACAATGTATATTTAAACATTGATGAAGAAAACACAGCTCATGTTTTGGCTATAAGTAGATTTAATATGTTCTAGCATTTAAAAATTATTATTGATCATAAAAGATTAAATGCCCTTCGGTTTCAATCCTCTTATTAAAAACAGCAAATTTATTTTTTTGAGCGTGGCAAGTAAGTTTGAACCAAAATGTAAATGCTTAACAGACTCTGTGCATATGTGCACACAGGCGTGTGATGAAGGGATGGGGCATTTTCCCCAAAGCTTCAATTTCAACTTACTCATTTGTTATCATTGTTCATTAACTATGTGGTTGACCTAAGATGAGCCTGAAGGATTACAGAATGTTTGTCTAACTATTTAACAGAAGCTTATAAAATAATAGTATTTGTTAAACACCTCAGGTTTCCCTCCCACCGCCACTGTAATCTGAAACATGAAAGCACATGGATGGGATGAACGCAGAAGCAGTGATGCTTGGTTGGGTCAGATGTGTCAGTTCAGCTTGATTTGAATAGGTAACCCAGTCCCCAGTGTAACTACATTAAAGAGAGTTTCTGAGAAACCACTGTCAACTGTCCGATTTCATGCTGATTTGTTTCTGGATGGGAGCTGCTGTTTTTCATTGGGTGGTTGAGTAGCTGGGATAATCAAATTCATGTCACCTGCGAGCATGGGTAGGCTGAAAAGCATGACTAAATAGGGAGGAAAGGCAGGATAGTGTTTCACCATCACCTATGTCCTTAAAATACTGCTTATGCTTGCCATTACATTTGCTGTCTGTGTAGTTTCTCATGGGAACACTGACGACTTAAGGCTCACAAAAGCAAAGCCAGCAAAAACTGTGCCGAGAGCAGAACCCTGACATACCATTACCTTGTTGATCATCACCAGTTTAGAGCATGCCTCAACAAGGGGATGGGGGTCTTTGTGTCAACCTTCCTCATGCCAGCAGCCCAAAACCCAGTGATTTTTGGTCCTGTTTGGACAGGAGCAGTGGTGCAGCCCTGACTCTGTGTTCTTTACTAGTTCCTAATGACATTGCACTATTTGTTGCTGTCACATGTTAAAGAAAGACATAACCTAATTTCTACTGCTTGATTAAAAAAAGTCTCATATCTTAAAGGAGAGGAGAGCTCCAAAAATTCAACACTCAAAGCCTTTTAGAATAGGAACATGCCATATAGAAACTACCTACATTGCTTCTGTTAGGATCTAGTGGATGTGCTTAGGTTAACAGACTTGCCTGCTCAGACTCCTCTGTTTGCCCTTTCCTTGTTAGCTGAGCCTGAACACAAACTACATTTTCCCTGCCACACTGCAAAATATTGTTGCACCAGCCTGTAACAGTGAAGTGGAAATTCAGAGCCAGTCCCAAAGTTTCCTGCTATGGTAGATCCGACCTCTCTTTCCAGATTTCAAGCAGGCTGGAAGATCATGTGCCCTAACCCTTCTCCTTCAGGAGCACAACTGGACACATCACTGAACTTACCGGTAGGGTCTCCCAGATAGAACGACATTTCTGAGGGAATGGTAAAAGCTGAGACCAAATTCCAAACTTCTCATTTCACCATAAGCTTTAAAAGACAGTCTTGTGGATCTTATCTGTGTTGGGACTGAACTCAAAATTTACTCAACCTGGCTGACATGAAAGGACAGCACAAGACATATGTCTTCCCAGAAACCAACTTTTAGAACTTCTTGAATATAACTTTTTGGTAGTTGAATGTTCCTTGCTAGTTAAAGAGGTACTTCCTTTCTAAGCCCCTTTATGAGTTTCCAGAAAAAAAAATAAAATTACTCCTTTAGGCTGACACTTTTGTAGCTTTTGGAAAGTTTGGTGAAAATCCATATGGTTGATTTTGAGCATGCTTAAAGAATTGTTTCAGATGTTTAACTTGTGCTTGGGTAACTGAAAACAGTTCAAACTTGGCATGAAGTCTCCAGTGAGAAATGTGGGCTTGGATAAGTTGGAAAAAAAATTGGTTCAGAAAGAAAGGAGTTATAAACAAGTGGAAATAGTATGCTTCAGTTATCCAGATGTATGCCAGGCAAGCATAGACGTCTGGATATCCACATGCTGAAACAAATGCATCTGTATTTATTTAAATGTGTGATGTAATGTTCATGTGCAAACATCTCAGTAAATGGTAGGCATGTTAATTTTTCCCATCTCACAAAATAAATATAGACAATACACGAGATATACATATATGTACAGCTTAGAAGTGTCTGGCTGACCAAGAAAATGACCTAGAGCTCTTGGACGCCAATGAAAAGACTGTTCCTGAATGTAATGGAATATGGATTGGAGTCCAATGCCCTACAATCCTGTTCGTGTATTAAAAAATAGAAAGGGTAAATACACATGTAAAATGTTAAAAACCTCATCAATCCTTAAAAGTTTCCATTACACTATCTCAGATAATACTCGGTGCCAACCATGATGAATTAAATGTTTCCACAGCCAGCAAAATCTGTTCAAAACCCAAAATGTAATATATGATTTTCTTGATTCAGAATTTCAAAACACAACCTTTTAAACAGAGGTTCAATCATCAAATCCACAGGAGAAGTAGCTCTGGGTTTTCTTGCTGAAAAAACAAATTACTTGGGTGCCAAATCTTCATCTGCCTAAAACTGGTGTCGCTCCATTGACTTCCATGGAGCTATGCTGATTTACACCAGCTGCATGGCTGGCCCATAAATATTTTCAGTTGATCTGGATTATTTTATATATTATATGAATTTTCTTTATGGATTACATAGCAAAACATTTGTTCTCAGCTTCCATAATGTCAGGCTCTGAGAATTTTTTTTAATGTGGGACAATTTGTGTGGTTCTGTTCTTGCCCAACTCAATAGATTTGTGCTCGTAACATGATTTCCCTTCACATCTTCCCATTTACACACTCATGGATATCCTAACAGAAGAATTACTATCACTCCATCTATCCATCATAAGTCATATATTGGTATGAAAGGGTGAAGCTGCAGCTGCTGTGGGAAACACAACACTGAACATCAAGCTGTGGGTCATGTAAAAATTTCCACCATAATGCTACAGTAAGTGTATTTCTTTGTGTCTAGTTCTGTTAGTAGGGTTTTAAAGTTAATCATGCATGTTATTATTCATCAGGGAACTTATGCTGGACACTTCACTCAGCACTTTGACACAAAGGTAAATAGATCCCATGGATGCTGAGTAGTGGAATAATGACATTTTCTTAAATCTGTTACCTTCCCCTTTTGTAATGGCACTTACAGCGGGTCCCCTTTTCTGTGCAGTATTTTGTTTGCAGTAGCTCTGTCTGCCAAGTACAATGCACAGGGTTTGAGTTTATTATGGGGTTAGTGAATACACTCAGGCCTTTCATCACTAAGCCTCTGGGATGTGGTAGGCAGGTGTGCAGCCACCTCTGCAGTGCCTGTTCAGTGCAGGACAGACACCACGCAGCCAGTCTTGGCATGGGATGGCTGGAGATACAGGCAAGGAAATATCCTCTTGGCAGCCCAGGAAAAAGCAATCCACCTTTCCAGCTACACAATCCCATTTAGGATGCAAGTAAATACAAAATACTTACTTTGTATTTAAAAAGGATGCATAAAAATTTGATTCCTGACTAACACACATTCTAATAAATGCAGGATCATTGCAGAATACAACAGTTTGCTTAAAACCATCCTACCACTTTCTTGTGCTTTTTCTTTGATTAAGTATAGTCCATAACCTTCTGGTCTGTAGCATGTTTAGCTTGTGTTGGTCATTTATTAATCCTCAACAAACTATTTGTCAGTTAAATGTTAAAATAAAGCATGATCAAAGGAAGCATAACAAACTTGCACAGGAAAGAGATTATTGATCCAACTCTCAAAACCTATGCAACCATCTGATAAAATCCTCTTGAATCCAAATTCAAACAGTTACAGACTGAGATTGAAGTATATGGTCTGGTAAATTGGCAGAGCCTGAGAGCAGTTACCAGCACCTGCCCAGATGGTACCTATCTTTGCTTTTATAAGCCCTAATTTCATTTACAGTTTTCTAGAAGAGAAAATTCAAAGCAGCTACAACTATTTAATATGTGTAGACTTTCCTTTATATTCCAGAGAAATTAATACTAAAGAAATTTCCTCAATCGTCTTAGCCTGAAAGTGCCATTTAAAAATCCAGCCGGACTATCAGCTCTGTTTCCTTAATACCTTCAAGGCTTCGTGGCATTAAGTGCATGTAACACCCCACGAGGTAAGACATATCATTGCTCACACAGTACATGGGGGAAACTGAGGTATGGGGGGGGCTGAACAATGCAGCTAAAGCTACACAAGTTAGTTGTGCTTTCCTGTAAGGACAAACACCCAGGTCAGCCTGGTTCCCAGGGACTTGTTGGCTGGACTTTCCTCTCCCAGGCTGCAATATCTGCTGGGGCACAAACAACACAGAGTACAGACTGTCTGCCCACTTTTCATTGATGCATTAAGATAAAAGCAAAGCTTGCAAGGGTTAAGGGCTGTGAAACTCAACATTAAACAGTCCAGCAGTTCCAGCCAGGGTTAAGACAAGCCTGTGACACTGGGAGACACAACGGGACTCTCCTTCTGTGCTACATATGTAGATGGGTATTAAGGACACGCATCTCTCCTCATCTAAAATCATGAATTTTTATGAAGTAAGCCCTGCTTTCCCATAATTCAGTAGGGTGCACTTTGCAGACCCTAAAGTGCTGTCACTACAGAAGGTTTCATTGCTTGCACCTGCTAAAACATTTGAGGTATTTGAGAGGCAGTGAAACACATTTGCTTTTCATTTTATCTGACTTTGAAAATCTTTGAAGTGTTTAATAGTAGTCCAGAAAAGATTTCTGCCTCTTAATCATTTACTTGTAGGGCACATTCTCCACTGGTAGCCTGTCAGGCAGAAAACGAGTTTAGCCCAGTTTTATTAAGTGCCACATGCCGAGTCAGTGTTCATTAAAGGTGTTTTAAGGTTTGAATTATGTAATTTATGAGAAAAAGAAATACAAAATTCCATTGTTTTATTAATATGCAGCACAGGATATACTGCTAATAACATACTTTTTAAACAGAAGTTTTATTAAAAAAAATGCTTTTATAGGGGGCTACAGATAGGCTTTTAAAAATCTCTTTTCCCCTGTTCAATAAAATTCAAACATTTTAATTCAATCAACATAGATTTGAAAAAAGGAACTATTCTTAACCTTTCCTTTCGGTCACTTTTCTTTACACACATTGTAGACAAAGGGGGAAGATAAAAAACATTGGAATATTTTTTTCTCCTTTTTAATAGAAGTGACAATATACGGCATTAAAAGCAAGCTGATGCTGAAGCCTGCAGTCAGATGCTAATTCACCCTTCAAATAAAAGTGAAAAAGAAAATAAATTATAAATGAAAAAAAAAAGAAAAAGAATATAAAAACTCTGCATTATAAGCCCAGGAAACACTACTTTCCAGAATTACTTTAGATTGCCTTCACAGATTCACAGGTAACAGGATATTTTAACAAGATGAGGGCTTAACTAAATCTTTTGGTAGCCCATTAAACCATTTTTATGGTCTACAGTGTTTTAATATTGTAAATAGATTTTCTTAAGCTTATGCGAAAAACATAACTTATGAAATACAAGGAGGAGTACATTTTTCTTTTCAACCTATCTGGCTCAAGTTACCCGAGCCCAGTCCTGGAGACCCAATGTAGTCTTGATCCTGCAGCTAGGTCTGGCAGGAAAGGTCCCTGGCCCCTGAGATAAGATGGCATCCCTAAAGGGCTCTCCTTACCCCCTCTCCATGACAAAACCCCCCACCAGCAACCCATAATTTCACTTGAAAAAGAGATTGTGTGAGGCCTGAGGAACCAAGACCAGTGGAGTTTAATATGAACTTTTATTACCATGGGAAAGTCTTAGTCATCCAAACTTATACCAAACTGGGATTCATTAACCCCTTCAAGGCAGGCCAGGCTGCAGTCGCTGCACTGAAGAGTTTGGTTTGTTTTCTTCTGTTTCATATACTTAGCTTGTTATTTACTCTGATGGTCTGACAAGTGCTGATGCTTTGGGTGTATACGCCCTGTCCATAAGGCTGAGCTGCTGGGTAGCTCAGGTTGTGCAAAATGGGAAGAGCTGCTGCCTGCAATCTGTTCTGACTGCAAGTCTAAGGAAAAATAAACATTGCAGATGCGATGTAAGTCACCAATTTTGGAGTCCCAAGTGACTAATCCTGCTCGAATTTTGGTAATGTGATGATCATGTGGAGTCTTACCTCAGTTCATGGAGGGGGAGGTATTAGTATCAGACTTTTGACATCTGGCTGTTTCCAGCGAGCATGCTTGTTATGTGCCTCATACACAGCTGATGGTCTATGCAAGGGACACTTAGAGTCATTAGTCTCCAAAAGACTGCAAAATTCAGTTGCTGACACTAAATAATTGGTCACAACAAATTGTACAGAGAATACAGATATGGTAGCAAAATGTGCTGAATAGGAATAGCAATTATACTTGAGCACAATCATTAATTTCTAAATTTAAGTTCAGAAGGGGGAAAAACTCATAACTATATTAAGAACTTGTTCATTTGATCCAGAGCAACATTTTTAATGAATTCTCTCTGCAAGCATGAGCCAAGAACTGTTAAAAAGCCTTACCCTGCAGAAAATGCACTTTTAAAAACCTATTTGCTCTGAATGAAATGTTATTTTTACAGTGAGTCCTCAGTTTATGACAGACACATGCTTGTAAAAGCTGCCATTGTTTATGTGGAAAGTGAGAGAACATACCCCCCCCCCAAAAAAAAAAAAAAAAAAGAGAAAAATTGGCAGATGTTTTACCTTATAGCATCCTAGACACTTTTAAGATGGCTTCCCCAGCCCTGGCTTCAGGAAGGAGTGACAGACACAAGCAACCTCACTGACTGCAGTATGCATGTATCTAGCTAAGGACCTCAGGCTGCAGAACTTGGGAAATTTGGGGGGCAGAGCAGGGCATCAACTTTTGCTCCAGCTCTTAATGATGGCTGTCAGAGACGACCTCTTTAATTGCTGAGGCAAGCTCCTTTTGAGAGGAGGGAAATGTGGCGAGGTGGAAGCTGTACTGCCACCACTGACTACAACCCACTGGGGACACGGAGGTGGGAGGAAGGAGGACAGAGTCTGCTGCTTCTTCTTGTGACACTTGCAGAACAGTCTACATGATGTGGCCATGTCCAGACATGCTTGGAAAGGATTCTTCCCTTGGGCACATGTGTAAGGTGCAGAAAACCTATCCATTAGGCACATCACCTCATCCCCGGAAGATGGGAACATGCCTTACCTCTCTGAAGTGGTAGGGAGAGGGTGTTTTTAATTCAAGTGGAGGAACGAGCTGCTTCAGTTTTATTACAGAATCATGCTAGTAATACATCCAGATTACTGAAGCTCACAGTAAGGAAGTCAATTTATAATGACTTTGCCATTGTCCTGTTGCTAATGTGCCACATTTGATTCTCCTCAGCTGGCTTTGAAGGTCTCTTTGAGGAAGGAGGAGATAGCACCCTTGCTTATGAAAAAGGCAAATTATACCCAGGGGCAACATCGTTGCACAACAGGAAAAGGCTAACCTCCTCCCAGGAGACGTGGCCCCAAATTAAATGCAAGTAATTTCCTGACTAACCTGTGATTTCTATCTGGTTGTGGCTTCTGGCATACAGCTAAGTCTCGGGTTCTGCTGTTCTGTTCAGCAGGTCTCACACGTGCTTTCACTTTCATTTCCAAACTTTAATACAGAACAGCCCATCCACAACCTGCTGCTGAGGCAGCGGAGGCCACGGATGCTGGCTCTGGGTTGTGCAGCCGAGGGCAGGAGAAAGGATTGTCTGCTTGGGGGGCAGCCCACGAATGGAGTCCCTCAGCCACAATTTCAACGTGCTGGCAGAGGAGGTAGGAGTGGGAAGAAGAGCTACACGTTCCTGCAAATGGTTCCTTTGCATCCTATATGCCACCCAACAGGGTTTTGGTTCTAGCTGCTCCCTTCCCTCTCACCAACCTAAAAATGATGGACCTACCATAGGTGTTGGGCTGGTAGAACCTATGCTAGTAACTTCTCTGCAGCGGGCAGGTCTCCATCTAGAAAATCACTGGCACTATTTCAAAATTACTTTTTTACAACACCAACAATGGAACTCAGCGACAAATTGGAGGGGTGAATGCCCCTTAGTTGGCCAGACATCAGCCTTTCTGTGGTTTCTTCTAGGAGAAACTACTACCTGGCAGTAGGGAACAGGAGACACAACAGCCTGCAAGCTCCACTGGGCAAGCGATGACAGATTTACTTTACTAAAAGTACCCTACTATAATTTATCCCAAATACCTGTCTCTCTCTTGTACTTTTACAGCATTTGGGGATAATCTCTATGGACACTGTAGCACTTTTGTATTGAGAACTATATGTTGAGATGACCTGCACAAGGGCTACACACTGAAATAACGTACACAGAATTAGGGTGAAGCAAATGGCTGACCCTCTTTTAAGCAATGAGTATAGTGGTTGAAAAGCCAATGGTAATAAATGCAGACACATGCCACAATCATCTCTAGAAACTATCTAAAGCTTAAACGAATGTGTGTATGTGGCAAAACAAGACAGCATCTGCCTTACTGCTCCTTGATATCAGCAAAGATTGTAAGTTGAATTATTGAATAATTTTTTATCAATTAATTAATAATTTAAGGATCTATACACTCAAAAATCTTTAGAGTAGGTCTAATGTTTTACTCAGATCAAGCTAGAACATCAGCCTTTCAACATTTAGGGCCCAGGGTATAATAATTTTTTATGCCAGTGTTATGATTTCTTTTGGGAGTAATGTTTTGCCACTGTTTTTTAACCTGAATATCTAGTGTGTCTTCAGCCACATCAGCAAAAACCTTCTTTCCACTGGTTATCATAGAATTTTCACTGGTGTATGTTCATACTGGTTATCACATAAAGAAAAGACTGTAACATAAAGAGACTGTATCATTTTTATTATGCTGATATAATCAAAATAATAAAACTTGTGTGTGTAAATGATAAGGGATATTAGTGCCATGTTGTTGAGAAATTGGCACAGGAATGGCAGTGAATTAAATACATCTGGGAATAAGAATCTAATTCATATAGTAAATAATAGGTTGCACAAATTTAATCAGTTGGAGAACTATTATATACATAAGTAGATATTCTGGGTGTGTGAGGGAAACATACTTGATGCACAGGACTTAAGTGGTGAGACTGCTCTGTATTTTGTTGTGAAAATGCCTATCTGTTTCAAGTCAAGGTGATTTTCAGGTTGGGGATTCATTCTAATTTCTAAAATAACTGGCCTATATCAAAATTCCCATTTGGCTTTTGATTCACTGCAATTCAAAACGTGGGAGGTTTCCTTCTGAACATCTCTACCTTAGGCCCAAATGAACCCTAAAGTCCAAGTAGAAACAGAGGTAATGTTGCCAATTTAATCCTCATTTCTGATTAAAACCATGTGAGAAATGACCAGTTTAGGCAAGGTTTCTTCACAAGATTAAAAATAGATACCAACCTGGTAAGGAAGTTCAGAAATATTTTAACACTCCCAGGAAGTGCTTTTTGTTTAGAAGAAAACCAAACAACAACCAGAGTTTTAATAAGAAACTTTTACAAAGAACATTTTCCAATTAATTTTTTGAGGAACTTGCTTTGTGGTTTTTTTTTCAGTGATTGCTAATGCTTGCACTACAAAAAAGTTTTATTATGTTATAAGTTATGTAGCTTGATATATATGTATAAAAAAACCCTCTTGACAAAAGAAAATATTTTTTCTTAGCTTTTTCTGATTCTTGGACTTAAACTTTGGCTGGGGTGAACTTTTTTTTTTTTTTGGTGAAATGTCCCTGTTTACAACAGGGTTAGTAGATGTTTCATTTTTCCCGAGTATTGCTTCAGAGGAAATGCCATAGCATTGTATTTACAAGATACCCTGAACTGTCAGTTTCCTTGAAACACAATGTATTTAATACAAAGCCATTAAGCCTTGTAAAACTGTCAAAAATGTAAATGACACTTGTAATAAAACCTTGTCGTGTGACCGGCTCTGGCTAATCAGGGTTGATGATATCACTGCAGCTGATCACGGCTGGTGCTATGTACATTTCGACAGCTTTATGACCTGCATGGATTTGTGTTATTAAAATTGTACAGTTTTGTAAGGAATTTGGGATTTAATAAAGCAGCAGAGAAACTACAAAAGGGACAATATATCCCACTAAAAGTGAGCCAGGCTTTAAAAAAATAATATAAACAGATATAGTGCATGAGCACACGTGTGTGTGTGTGTGTGTGTGTGCATGTGAGTAGGGAAACCAGGAGAGGTTCTCCTTTCCTAACTCAGCCAGGGTACGGGCTGCTCGTATAAACCACTTTTATGTATTTATAGCTCGGCAAATACCTTGCATCTGCGAGACCATAAAACAAATTACAATGTATCCAATTGCTTCAAGGTGGCGAATTGTGCTTAAACTTAATGACTTGTACAGATTATAGGAGAAAAAGCATTACCTCTTTAATGTCTTGTTTAATAAGTAATTCCCAAACAAGTATAGTAAGTGGGAGGTTGGGGTTTTGTTTTGTTTCTTTTTATTCTTTTTTTTTTTTTTCCCCCGGAGATTTAAATGGAGAGGACCTTCACCCCTGCAAACACAAGGTAATGCACCATTTTATTTATTTTGCAATACTTGGAACTGTTCCCCAGAGCACAAACATGTCAGAAAAGGAGAGACGAGGATACATATTCTCCCAATCATCTATAAATTCAACCTAATGGGGCAGATATCAGAAAAATGTGTTGGATTGAAGGCACATAAATCACCCCTGGTTTCCTGGCATGAGCTGGCACTGTGTGCCTTATATTTCAGCCAAATTATTCCATTTGTTTCTGAAGATATTTTAATCCCTCGTGACCTCAAACTTCCCGTGAACCAGGGCCTGAACAAAAGGCCGCCCACTGTCTTTGCAGTAAATCTGTTGTCTCCCTTCTAGGCCGGCAACCTGGGATCATAGATCACCCCTGCACCGCATCTTGCTTCAATTTACTCAATTAACTCGAGTAAAGCACTTGTAAGTTTGCAGATGTTGCTTTATTATCAAGGCCTAAAATGTACACGAGGGTTCAGGAGCCCGAGGTTACGGGAAGGTTGTGTGAGGGGGAGGGAGGGCCGCACAAGGCACCGGCCTCCCAGCCGCTTCCTCGGGGCGGGCAGCCCCGGGCCCTGCACTCCAGCCAGCTCCACCGGGCCCTGAGAGCCATACCAGGGGCTATCTGATGTTATCTCACAGAAAGAGAGGATAGAAGTAGGTATTCCACCTCCAGATAACGTCGTGATTAACAGATGTTTAATTGGGCCATTCGTCAAACGAAGAACCTGCCTCAAAGTCAGCGAGGCTAAGTAAATTATTTCCAACCCTGCAGGTGTTGGACTGGCAGCTCTATTACTCTTCTGGAAATGGGCTTTAGAAGATTTTTATATGGAAAGATAATTTATTTCTGTGAGGTATTATATTGTGCCTTTATTTATGTAATATGCTTTCAGGTTTGAGTCCAGTCCTCCTTTATCTTGTGCACTGGAATGAGATGGGGAGGGATGGGAGGAAAACCAGTTGCCCTCTCACCACATCATCCAGATAAAACCTTGTGTCACTTTATTTAATCACTTCCCAGCAGCCCATAACTGTGAGGGAGAGGACAAATAGGCAAGAAAATCTTTCAAAAGTAACTGGTTCAGTCGATACCCCCAAACCCACCAGCAATGCAAAGGCATAGAATCATAGAATCATAGAATCATAGAATCATTATGGTTGGAAGGGACCTCCAGGGTCATCAAGCCCAACCTTTATCCCATGGGGCGTATGGAGGCAGTGGGACTCGGGTGTTGCAGGTCCTGTTGCCAGTGTGGGGTCAGGAGCCTCCCAACATTTTATGGTCTGCTGGTATGAGGTTATGATCTGGATTCCTACCTGTTTATACCTGCATTTTTATTTTTGGTTCATGCAGTTTCCCCTCCTTTTAAGCTTTCACTTTGATTCTTAAGTTCAAATGAGCCCTAAGACTCAATCAAAAAAATTCTGGAAAGTAAAAGAGGTTTCAGGTGAAAACCACATTAAAAAGGGTAGGTTTTCTGTGAGGTTGCAGCAGATTATAATCAGTCAGATTTTGTTAGGGACAAGGTGCATGTTCATTTAAAAGACCTACAGACTTGGAAAATTTTTAACAAATATAGGACCCAACCTCTAGCAGGGTTGGGTGGCCAGAGACCCGTTTACTTCAATGAAACTCCATCTGTTTACATCAGCTGACAATTTGACATGGAAACTGGACCTCAACACACTGTGAAATCAGTTACTAAGTAAGTTCAGTGTCATTGCAGATTTCCCAGCCAATTTCATTCAGGTGTAATTATAAACTGATTTTTAGGGAAGCTCAACTTAATAACCATTTAGCCTGCATTCATTGTCCTCCGCCTAACTGACTTAGGGTGTTTTTGTGATGGTTGTAAAAATACCTAACTGTAATTTCTGTGGACCATTTTCTTCCATCTGCAGCTTTTTCCTGTTGGTCTACAGTTGTTGCAGTAAAGGAGAAGTCTTTCGAGCTGCTGTGATGCCCAATTCTGCAGTGCATAAGGGGACTGGGGAAACTCCTGAGCAGCCTCTCCATCTTCTTCATTAACCTCCATGAAACAGTGACAATCTAAAACCAGGCCTTTACCCTTGGTCAAATTTCTACTGCAGGACGTATGTAGAATTACTGGGGAGTTTCTTGCATGTTGTCCAGAATATCCTAAGCCTATATTACCTCTAAACTGAGGAGCAGATTGGGCTTTTTGTGTGCAGCAAAATGCTTGCTATGAATGAATAACTGAGTAGCAATACCAACACCAACAGCTATGAGGTTTTACCTTGCCTGTAGTCTAGCTTCATCATCACAAGGCAGTTGATAGTGTATTTGGTGCTAATGCTTTTTGTGATCTTCATGACACTTACAAGCGCCTGGGATAAGACCAGATCTCTGGAATAGCGAGAACAGAAAAGAAAAACAAACCTGTGTTTCTGGATATCTTTCGTTCTTTATGGCATTCAGCCTATGCACAGTATGCTGATAGTTTTTCAGCTTTTTAGCTTTGAAGGCATCTTTGTCAGGCACTATTTGGCTTAGACTTTTGTCATATGAAGCAATTTCTAATGGTACCTAATTGAGCAGACTGGAATGAGTTAAGTGAGGTCCAATTCTCTTGGTTTCTCCTGCATCATCTAAACTGAAGCTTGGGTTTGATAGCAAGCCAAATGTTTAGTCCTCAGTTTTGAGTATCTGTAATGCTTTAAACAGAGAAGCCAAACTGAATCTCAGGGGAAGTCACATGGCTCACAAATGTGGATGTAAATGGGTTCATATAATTTTTGTGCAATATTTTGTGTGTGAAAGTCTCTCAAACTCTTCTTGGCTTTTAACTTTCATAAGAGAGTCTTTAATTACTCTTTGTATATGCCATTACTTTTTTTTTTTTTACTCACAGCATTTTTTTAAAATAGTGGTCTGTTTTGTTTCTGTATATAATGGAAGTTAATAAAATATGTGCCAGAAGCCAAAAATATGATGAGCTATAAGGCATACTCCAGACTGTAAGGAAAAAGAAGAGCTGGCTTGTAATTCCACAGCCTATCAGTATTTCTCCTTAGGATAGATATTACTTTTGGTCTGTTTCCCCCAGAATGTCTGGCCTGAATCTAAATAATTCTTCCCCCTTTGTAAATCTGTAGCTCACCAATTTGTGCTCATTTAAAGTCTGTCCTCTGTGCCAAAACCTGGCTATCATTTAAGTCCAAAGTCTAATTCTGAACTAGAGGTTTCCCATGTCTTTTTCTTACACAGTGTCATCAGTGGACCTAGCTTGGATCAGGTCTGTCGAATTAAGACAGATGAAGAAGGGATTTCAGAAACACATTACAGATCCAGGAATTTATTCAGTTTTATTACTGCAGTAGGAGGAAGCAGGTCTATGAAAGCATCAGCTCTCTGTTCCTGCATCTTTGAGTGGCCACTGAGGCCCAGGCTCATTCCCCCTTGCTTTAGACCCTTAACTTCAGCACCTGTGTTAAGCAACTGGTAGCCTGGTTCCCGTAGGAAATGCACCAAGATAGAAATCTTACCTGTGCTGCCTCCCTGTCTCCACTCCATAGAGGGAGCTTGGTGATAGGACTCTTGAGGTGCTGGGATCTGGTTTATGAACACTGACTGTCATAAGAAATTAATATGTCCATCAATCAACCTATTGGACTGAGTATCCCAGAAACAGTTGGAACTTGACTTTTAAGCAGTTCTACACTTTGCTGCTTCTACACATTTGGCGTAACCAGCTCATCTGAACAGCACTGAGAGTTTTGTCTGATACTCTGCTGTCTGGAGATGGTTAGCAGGCTCTCGGGAGCACAAGACTCAGTCACAGCAGCTATCATATATATGGTTATATTGTGACAAATGTTCCCCTCTCTGCCAAACTCAGCTAAATATGCTCACAAATAATTGGGCCAACTTTGCTGCTTTAGGTAGGAACATGCCATCAGCAAGTGACATGCTAGGAGTGACAACCAGTGCCTTTACAAAAATGTGCAAATGGCACTAATGATTCTTTGTATATAAAAAGGTATAGAAGTCTCTTCAGCAACTGGCTTGAATTGAACCTGCTGCTCTCATATCTATACTCCTATCTTTTAATAAAAATACTACCATCTGACTTAGAGTCTGTGGTGCAGTGGATGCAACTTATGCAGGGTGAAGTAGGGGCTGCCAATCTCGTCTAACACTTTGCTGTTGCTGAAATGGGGAATTCTCACTCTTCCCCTTTCTTCCCTATTCTTCTGTCTTTCATTGCACTCCCAGCCTGATGAGTCTCCCCATCCCTGCACTAAGGATTTTCGGGTCTTTGTTGGGCTCATGCAACCTGCTAACCTGGCAGAAAGACCAGCAAGGCTGGAGTGGCACAAAGCACATGGAGGAGCTTGGAGCCAAGAGCAGGCAAGGTAAAGATGGGACTTGTTCAGTGATGGTGAACTGAGACCTTGGCTACTTCCCTGGCAGACATACCTAAGGCACTGCTAGACTAGATGACTTTGGTGTTTGTTAACCTTATAGCTCCATGAGAATTAGATGTCTGTGCTGTCACCTAGCAGATGTCATGTGAGAAGCTACCCTTGCTCAGCTCCTTCCTAGCAACACACCAGCTGTCATCTATTGATAAGCTGCTATCAAAACCTGTTGGCTAAAAGCCCATTTGGTTGTAACTGTTTCAGCTCCAGCCACCATGATATTGGTGCTGTTCTCAACAACTTACAATCATGAGACAGCCATTGATTCAAAAGGAGATGGGTCAGCTCGCAGCCTGTAAAACACACAAGCATCATCTTGAACGTAGCAAGGTCTGTGGGAAAGCAGTATCCTCTACTGGTACAGTTACTGTTGAAAAAAACCCAGCAACATCTACAGGACATGCAGCCTTCCTTCAGATTTCTATCATGACTTTCTTCCCGATCTTCACAGTTCAGGAATGCTGGGTGGAAAGGGTTCACAGCTATACCTTGCCACCTCTTCTTTCCTTCCAAATTACAATTTGGAAACCATTCTGAAATCATCTCCTGCACGTGATGAGGTACATCTGGTTACTCTGTTGTTTCTTTGGGACCTTGTACTCAGGACTGTGGATGAAAGAGAGGTCACTCAGTACCCTGTATTTCAGGTTTGCCAGTTACTTTTATAAAACTACATTGCACTACAATAATTAAAAGGCATTTATTTCAACAACCAGTACGGATGATTCATTCTCAGGGCTTTTATAGAAGAATAGGTGAAGTGTGATGCTGTGAACTTGTATGTTGAAATGTCTGTGTGTTTATTCCAGCTGTCTCTGTTGGACATTCCCAATTCTCTCTCCCTACTTATCTGGTCCTGTTTGTACACCTGCTCAAGCAGGCCCTCACTGTGCTAGCACTGCTGCTGAGGCCTGGGAACATTTTCAGATGATTAGACCATTCAGCATTGTTGCACTCTGGTTCTCACCAGCATATCTTCTTCACTTTGTCCCATATGTTTGGGCTAACCTTCCTTTCCCCTTACAAATCATTCCTCTGTGAACTACTGGCATCTCTACCCACATATTTTTGTATGCATCTCAGTAGGAATTGTATGAAATCAACGTACCTTAAAGAGCATTGCAAGCAGGTCAAACTTTATATTGCTAATGAAAAGTCTTAACAATATTGCTTCAGACTCAGCTGCAGTTCAGACTCTCATTTTCTTCCTTCTAAACATGACTTTATTATTTGATATCCTAAAAACAAGTTCCAGGAAATTCCATCTGGTCTTGTTGTGAATCATAAGCCTACCGTGTCTCTTCTCTGAGTAGTGGCTTGGCTTTGCATAAATTTATATAGAAAATGATCAGAATGAAAACTTGCATTCACTTCACTGGAAGAAGTTAAGGGTTTGTTTTAGTTTGTTGTCAGTATGGAAAGTCAAATGGAAATATTTTGTCAAAATAAAAAAAAAATTTAAGAGATGTATGTGGATTGAAATGATAATTAAAATCACAATTTCGTTTCAACAAAATTGAAAGTTTTATACCAACTTGCATATTTTAAATACATTCTTTTATTTTTAAAAAAAATTTCATAAGATTGTCATCCAAAGGTAGTTTTAACCCAGGGAATGGGTGTGTTCTTTTTTAAACTTGGATCCTATCACCCCATTTCAATCAAATCTTGAGAAAAAAAACAGAAATAGGAAAATAATTAATGAAATTTTATGGTATTTAATCTTTATTTTTTCTCAAACAAAGTAAGAAACAGATTTGTGCAAAATAATAGGAGCATTGTAAATGTCATCCAGCACTCCTGGGAAGCTGGACTGTGCTTGAATACTCAGTGATTTTGAAATAAGTTCATACCTTTTTCTCTATTTGCAATATGAATAGTACAATGCCCATCAGAGATGTGGACTAGAACTGTCCCAATGAAAGACATTTTGGGAGTATGGGGTTTTTTTGCCCTTGAAAGTCATGAGTTCCTGTCAGTTACACTCAAGGCTATTTTGTTGGTAGTGGTTGGGTTATTTTTCTTTTTTTTTATATAAGCAAATTTGAATAATATGCAGCAAATTGAATGACAGATACAATTTTGAAGGCTAAAAACCTAAAACCTTTAAGCAGTGATTTAAAAGCTAATTATTATGGATATAGTCATTCAACATTCATTTCTTAATATTGTTCCCTCAAGAAATAGTGATTTAGTCAACCAATTATTTTATCTCTTTTAGGGATACTTTCTTAATTGCAAAACAATCTAAAAATATAATCAGCATGCTGAATACATGTGGTATCTTGTTTAGAATGCCATGTTGGAGGAAGAATGCAATTAAACTGTCAAAATGTAATTGTTTCTCATATTTAATTTAGAGGCTGATTCACACTTGCTTTCCATGTTTAGGAGTTAAAAAACAAAGCAAGCTACTAGTACAACTACTAGTTTTTAATAAAGAAAACATAAGCTCAGAGCACTGACGAAAGCTGCCTCTGTCATGAGATGTTGTTATCAAAAGATAGGCAAAGATTCACACTTTTTCACTCCTCACTTAGCCACAGTTCAGAATGCAGAGTTTCAGTATGTAAGATGGTTTTTGTAATTTCAGGTGTGTTTTTAACATGGAGTGATGTGCAAACTGCACACTCTCCATCCACCCCATTGCCTTTGGAGCCACTGCTCCTCAAAGATGTCTTCCACCCATCGTTGTTTCTTCCTTGCTGCTGAAGGAATCTTAGAGGAAGGAGACCTTGAGCCAAGATCCATCACATTCCTCCCCATCACTCCTGCTCTGGAGGAAGGGAGATATACAGACCTGCAGTGACCACCCTTGTATACCTGAATCCAAAACCACCTGCCTGGTGACGGCTGGTCCAGATCTGCCTTTTTCATCATTTCACACTGAGAGACAATGTAAACAGCAGAACAGTGTGGAGCTGGGACTTCTGTTTCACAGGATACAAACCTCCAGTGTAGTGGAAGGAAACGCTAGGCACATTTAGGCAGGTGTGTTATCTTCAAAGACAGCTCTGAGCAGAGAATTCTCCTACTTATGCCGATGCCTGCAGATACTTTCACCGTGGTGCCAAAACAACCAGCTTTTTCTTCCAGGTCAGAATAAGTAGTTTTTTCTCCTTTTCTTTTAAATGTCATGTTAGTTCAGCAATCCTGTACAACTTTTTTTCATAATAAACAGCTTCTTAAATGTTGTATTACATCCAGTTAAGGAAAATCTTTGAGTGAAATTAATCCAAGTCTGTTGGGCCCACATCAAGTTGTCAGGAGCTTTTCAATCCCAATAATCTCCTCAGCAAAGATAGAAGCCCTGTGGAATCAGTAGCACTGGGATTTAACTTCAGATCTTAGATGAGGTGGCAATCTTCCACACTGAATTTCATTTTGTGGGAATGAATGTGGTATCACAAACTATTCCAACCAACTCATCCCACCTTACACTTTAGTATTGATGCCTTTAGTGGTACATATTCTAGTGGTTTTTTTCACAGTAGAGTCTGTCTGCTTGTATATGTTATCTAACAGTTTATTTGGGGAATTGTACTGTCATTAAAATGCTCCCATTTAAGTACTGTCTAAGTGAAAATATTGATTGATGGGATATTCTTGCAATTTTATCGATTCTTGTGCATTATTTGTGTTCTATATGTATTATTATTATTATACAAATGGAATGGATTTACTTTTATCTTAGATTATATGTTTTGTCAGTTCTGTAACTAGAACAATAAATAGCACTAGTAGGTTATTATCCTTCTATGGCACAGCCTTTAGAGAGGGCTGAGATATCAGCAGGTGGGTTTCCCACCTATTTGTTGCCAGCAGAGTAGATCTGCAGGTTTATTCCTACATACAAAAGCAGGATCTAGCAGGAAGATGGTTAAAGATCTGTCTGCTTCTATCCCTTAACATCTCCCCTTCTCCTTATGGTACTCTTCTTGTTTCATAACATGATTCAGCTGCAAGCGAGATGCTGTACATGAAGGGAACATTGTTGGTGAAAATTAAAGTCCTAACAAGGCTCTGGCGAGCAAGAGCAAAGAGATTTACAGCTATGTCAAAGATGAATTGACATGGATTTACACAAAATTGCAGGTGACACATCACTTACTATAGAAAGACATCCCTGTTGAATATTTTCTACTATAGCCTTACTCAAAAACCCAAGCCCAAGTAAGACACACAAAGTGGAAAAAAGCCTGCCCATACAGTTGGTGGAAATGGTGCTTTATAACAAAAAGCTTAGGGTGACTTTAGGGCCACTAGAAGTATAGTAATGGGCCCACAGTGCATCTCACTGTAGTTTGCATGGGAGATGCGATTTTTGGGTAGCACCTAGGGAACAGGTGAGAAAAGTGACACCAAGTCCATACTGTCTATTTTAAAAGTTATTTGAGCACTTGGTTTCAAACATGTGAAACCAACTCCTATCCACATTTTTTTTTGTTTGTTTGCGCCTGCATCATTCTGCCCCAGAATAAAATGGAAAATAAATTGTAGAAACCCAGGAGTTGCCACCAGACTTGAACCGTGTTTCCTGCAGAGCTTTGCCTCTTCTGTGGCAGCACAGAGAGATAGAGGGGGCCCAGACTCCTGGGGGAACTGTGGGCCCAGGATATGTCAGGATGCTAGAAGGTTGCTCTCTGAACAACTTCCAGGTCCTTCTTTGCCATAGTGACCAGCTAGCAAGCTCCTGGATAAAGAAAAGCAATGTAGCTGCCTCTTTCCCTTCTCTGTGTTATCACCACCTTTTCAGCATGCTTCTGACCTGAAACCAGGGCAAGTATGGATTCCGCTTTTATGTCTGCTGTCTCCTAACCAAGCAAGAGCCCTATATCCACAGCCGGAAGTGTGGGAGGGGGGTGCATTTTAACAGCTTGATCCTGCAAATCCTCAAGTCCTGCCCCAACTCTCAGTGGCTCCACCAAGGCTCTGGCAGACATGGAAGCAGATGGAAAACTCCCCCATCATCCATACACTCCTGCAGCCACCCTCATGTGAAAAAACTAATTCGTGTGTGCCAGGCCAGGCTTTGACTTGACTCTGGGAATTTCATACCAGATTTGTATCCCATAAGAACAGGCATTAGGGTTGCCAGTTTGAAATATGACAAAACCCAGCCGCCTCAGACAAATGGCTGCTACCCACGCTCAGCTTCATCCGCACATGTGCGCAGCTCGCGATAACAACTGCCAAGTCTACAGTAAAAGAGGCCAGGCAGGAAGCCAGCCACATGGCAACTCTAAATGTTATTAATAAGACTTTATAAAAAGTTAAAAGCACAACGTAGCTTTTCAAAGTGTTTCTTAGAGATCTCTACATATGCATAGGTGTTTCATGTCTATGAGATAGAGGCTCGGGGTAAATTTACTGCAGTATACTTTTCTGCCTAAGGATTTTATTTTTTTTTCCCTCCTGAAAGCTGTTGATATAAACTGGGACTCATTAAAAACACCTTGTGTTTTGTTTTTAGAAATCTTGAATACATGTCATTCCCTGGATCTTTAGAAAGGGATGTAGCATCAGCAACTGTTCCAAAGGAGCCCTGTCTTACAAGGAACAGAATATTCTTGCTGCAGTCAATGGCAGTAAAAGGGTGCTTAGCACCTTTCAGGAGATGCTGAGCATCTCGTCCAGGCCTAAGTCCAGAGATAGCATTCCCAAAGGACAGATACAAGGATATTAAAAAAGACTTTGATCAAAGAAATATTGCTTCTTTCCTCCTTTCACTAAGCAGATGTGCAACGTGTCTTGGGAAAGAAATAGAAAAATTCCAGAGTGATTTATTTGATGAACCTAGTTTTAACCCAGGTTATTGCATGCCTGATACGGTGATGCTGGTTATTAGTTTCCAGTTGAAAATGAACAGATAGAGGACATATTCACTTCATCAATATAATACATTTATTGGTTGTCAAGAGAGTCACATCACACAGATATGTAAATCTGTCACTTTGTCTTAAAAGTGTATTTCTCTATTACAAAGTTGCTTGATGTATGTTTTAAGGCAGTAAGACCTTTTAAATATCAAAAAAACCCAAGACAAGGGGGAAGATTTGTCTATTCAATCACAGGATTTAAGACATTAAAAGCAGATGCATCATTTATAAGAGTAGGATTTTATCAAATGCCATTGTAAATGAAAGAATCATATCTACCATATGTAGATATGTGAATTAAAGAAACCTTCTTTTCCAGGAAAATTAAAAGACTCTTTTGCTAGAATTAAGATGGATTAGTCCATAAAGTTGGTTACTAGTTGACCACAAATCTCGATTTGCTGTGTCAAAACTAAAATAGAATAGAGTCTTTGTTTACATTATATAAAAATAAATGCTTTTCATTCAGTTTCTATGCTCACTGAAGCAATTCTAGCTTTGAAAAAAAATAAATTCAACATTGGAACTAAAGGAACTCAAGGAAGTGTAGTTGTGATTTAATTCTGTTCTTTACCATTAAAAACTGTAAGATTTATCAATAGCAAGAAAATATTAAAAATAGCAAGAAACTCAATAATCCATATTTCTTTCTTCAAGATGTGCAAAAATGACTTTTTAAAAATATGATAATATTCTATATTTCAAAATGAAAAAATAACACCCAGCATCATGATATATTACGGTACTAATCCTTCACAAGGATCCAGTGCTACAAAGGTGACATATGTTCGTTAACATCTCTCTCTGCTCTGTGTAGAGTAAGGACAGGTTGCTCAAGCACCCTGAAACACAGAACCAGAGCCTTGTGTTTTTCTGCTGGCCATATTTTTTTGTGATGAGACAAAGCAATATGGTGCATGACTCCCTTGAGTTGACATGAAACCTGTCAGTGGTGACACTGAGATTTGTAGCAGGTTCTTAGGAAGTAGCTTAAGACAACAGTTTTGCTGCAAGCTAGAAATTATGTTAAATGAGAACAAATATTGTTCATTTTTATCGTGCTATAGTGACTTATTGTGTGTGCATGTTAGCTGTCTTAGTGTAAATGCAGAGGAACTGCAAGACTAAATATGAGACCCCTATCTGCCAATGAAAAGAAATTCTCACTGTCTTTGAACAGATACTGCACTCTGGACCTAATTCAGCAGATCCTTTGTATGTAAAACTGCCACTGAACTTAAAAAACTTCTGTGTTTGCAGTGCCTCTGGAATCAGCACTGTATTATTCTGGTTAAAACACAGTAATTTACCAGCTGGGTGTCCTTGCTGAAAAGGATGTTGCTATTACCGAGGAGAACATGACAATTAATCCATATGCAACCAATTTAAAATAAGGAGAGGTAAGCATGATAGGGGGAATTACAAAGCATGTCAGAAAGGAAATAAAAAGGACATGGCAAACCACATAATTAAGATACAGATTTTTAACTTCATTTGTTGAAGAGCTATAGATACACAGAACTGTAAGGGAGGAGCTCTTTCAGTCTAGCCTAAGGTGTTCTAACCAAAAATTTTAATGGCCTTCATGACAGAGATTTGAAGCAGATGAGAAGTGTAAGTCTGGATTTTGGCCTCTCCCACTGAAATATAGGGATGTTGATAACCAGATCTTTGGTTCCAGCTCATCTCCTCTGAATACTCACCTAGGTCTACCACAACCAGCCCTTAGTTCATCAGTTTACATTATAGAGTCTACATTGTAACAGCTCATCAATTCACAAAACATCATTCATTATCATGGAAAAAGAATGCTAAGACTAAAAAGACACCAAGGTTAATCATCCTGGTGTCCAGTGTGCTTAGCTGGGTGTCTGGGCTTTGTATCACTTCTTCGAGCAGAATGACAACTTCAAGGGGAAGATGCAACCACAAAAACCATTTGCCAATATGGTCATGCTAGGAGAAGTTGCTGTATAGAAAATTATAATTCATGGCTAATGCTTCTTAAATACTTCCAAGGAAATGGTTAGACTGTGAGATTGTGAACGGAAGTGCCTAGTACATCATGATGGGGTTTCCAGAATTTCCTGGTGTAAACTGGGGATGGTGACATTACTCAGATGCGTTAAAGTCAATGGTGAACCTAAATGTATTGACACTGAAGACCGTCTTGAAGCAGAGCAGTTCTGCATGGTGCATGTGCTGCATTCACTGCAGAGAACATTACTGACTTCCTTTTAGGATTTAAAAAAACCCACAATATTGAGACCGTTTTTATGTCTGTTTTCCTGTTCTCTTGGCTTCAGTTTCAAGGACAAAAGTTTCTGGACTCAGAACCATTAAAATGGTCAGAATGAGTTATTAATAATAATGAGTCTTAAAAACAGAGGTGGGAGAATGGAAGTGTTTGGCTATTGTTTAAAAAAATGTTAACAACAGTTTCTGCACTGGAATAAAAATAATTACTAATAACTCCACTTTTTCACATGGTTGAACTGCTACTTTCCAGCCAAAACCACCTAAGGCTCTTGATGTTTTATTGTGGCATGTACCTGTATGGATAGGTTTTTCCTAGATCTCTCCACCCTGTAGAGATTTCTAGGGCTTGCACAGCTTAGCTGCAAAATCCTGGACATAGCAGCAGTCACACAATCTCTTCAGAGAGAAGAGGGAATCCACCCTCCAGAAGAGGGAATACACCTTGGGAATGAATTTAGGGTTTGCAGTAACACTACTGGTGACCCAAGACTGTGCAGTTCCCTGCCAGGCTGCCCTGAGGGAGAGGGATAAGGGAGTTTGCAGGTACCCAGTAGTCAGCAAAGAGTTGTAGGTATGTCTCAGAATAACAGGTCCTAACCCTGCCTGCCAGTGTCCCATCCTCGACTGCACCTGCCTCTCCCTTTCCACCTGGTCCACTACCACCGCTAGCATATTATCTCCTACCTGGCTCCTACCCTGGCCCTCTGTCCTTTCCCTCCTCCTTCTGCCCCCTGTGTGCCCTGGTTTTCCCCTGGCTCCTACCCATACATACACACGTCTGCCTGTATGCACCGAACATAGTAATAGTAGTAGCTTTTATTACTCTCAGTTCTTTATTAATGCCACATGTGCTGTTGTAAGGTTAAGTTATTAAGTGATATCCAATAATTGTCTCTGCTCTAAAGTGGACGTTTCATTTAACTATACTCATGTGGATCTGTTTCAGTACCATTTATCATGACCACATTTTAAGAAACATTTCAATAGGCCATTTCTCTCTTTCCTTTCTTTAATGTAACTAGACCTAAAAGGTCCTGGTCAAAAATTAAATACAATTACCTTTGGAACAGCATAAGAGAATGTGGGGTTTGCATGCACTTTGGAACTTAAAATACATATTTTACTGGGCTATCATCTCAGCTGTAGAGTTAATTTTACTGTATTTGTGCACTTGCTGGAAATGCTTACATGAAGGCATACAATGACCTGTTTAGTTTGCAGGAGAAAATGATGTCATTTGCAAGCAAGCTTTCAGCTGTGATATTTTATAATTGTTTAGATGAAAACCTGATAATCCTCTACTCCTTCACATAAACTGCAATCCATCTTTAAAACTGTGATAATTCATAAAACCTGCAGCTTAATAAACTAACAAACCCCAGGCCTATGTTATTTTAAGGGAAGTCAATCTTTGATCAGTCAAGCTGAAATGGGTCTGATAAGTGGAGGCCTTACTCACAGGGAGCAGCACTCCAGTTTGTTATTGCTATTTGCTCATCATCCTCAAGTGCAAAATAAGCAGAAGTCTTTCCGAGCTTCTTATCTCTTTTCACTTTCTTCTCTAGATCTCTGTCGCTTTAATCCAGCATGTCTGCTGCTGGTTAACAAGGAAATCCTGTGTCAATTATCACCAACAACTTCCTGCTGTGAAGCGGTGGGGAATCAAAGCTTTTGAGAGCCTTTTTCACACCAGAGAGTAGTGCAGGGCCTAATTAAATGGCCCTCATATCCTGCAGGCTACTGGTGGCCAAATGATAGAGAGCTAATGAATGATAACCTAATTTTTTCCAAGAATTGTTTTGATTCTTCCGGTCAGTTGTGCTTATTGAGTCGCAGCTCCTTGTTTGTGCTTAGGGCTGAGGAGGGTGTCAAAAGGTAAAACTTGGGAATAGATACCGATCTGCTTGGTTTATTGTGTGCAGACCTTCGATTATATAAATATATATATATTGCATATCGGGAAGGATATTTGTTAAAAATTGCTTTGCTGAAATGTGTTGCCCTCTTTCCTTGATATGAATTGCTTTGGTGACTCTTATACACATGTGGGCTGCAAAATTGTCCTATAAATCCCCCTCATAAATGCTATCGCTACAATATTATTTTTACAGAATCACAGAATAAGGTATCTGCCATCGCTCATGCACAGCTGCCCCAGTTCCCCCTCCTCTTTCTTCTTCCCCTTCTTTTTTTTTTCCCTTCTAAAATCATTCTACCAAGAACTTGATCTCCTGCCTGAACAAAACTGCAGCTCTTGTACGGCTGCTGCTCGAGATTAACTAACCTTATGCTAAAGTTACACATAAAAGAAATACAAATCTATGCATCAGTGCTGCTTTTAAGTTTAGAGGAGCATCTGCATGGTGATGCTGTTCTATGAGCACTCGCTCATCACTGTTCCATGCTGAGCACCCCTTGCATTAGTGCAGTGCCCGAGCAAGGTTACCAGCAACGAAACAACCTTAGGAATAAATGAAATACCAAAGAGGATAGCAAGATACTTGCATTTACCCCAATTGTTAATTTCTGTCCTACCATAGTGCATGTGCATGAGGTGACAGAGTTAGAGGTACCATGGGAGCCCTAACTCTGAATTTCCTGACTTTTATGGTTTTACATTACAACTTTAATGTTCCATTAGCATAGTTTTTTGTAGTTAATTTCCTTGGGGAGCTTGGGAGAGTTCAGGTTGTTGTGGGTTATTTTTTTTAAATAAAAGCAGAGAGTTGGAGGGAGATGGTCAAATCTGCCCAGCTGCTTTGAAACATTTAAAAGGATTTAATAGGGTTTATTTTTTTTTCTTTTGAGGGTAGCAGATTCAAAATGCCAGCCAGAAGTATGCACACCTGCTTTCAAATACTAAAAAGCTCAGGATCAATCATGCCTCATTCCATACTCAGAGCTCTGGATGAGGCTGGCTGACATAAGATCCTGTGTTAAGACTTTTTTTAAGTGGTTTGTTTTTTTGGTTTTGTAGTTGTTGGTTTTGGTTGTTGGGGTTTTTTTGGGGGTTTTGGTTTGTTTTTATTTGTAAAAAGACACAGGCAACCTCCATATGCTTTTGACAACAAAGCTTATACCTTTGAAAAGCCTCACTTTAAGTAAGCTTTTTTCCTTTCATAGCATTAAATTTATTTACTGTACCAAGCCTGTAAAGTGCTTGGTGCTTCTCTCAGATCCAAAAAACACTCGCACCTAGGGGCTTGCAATCTAAGATAAAGACAGAAACACCGTGACAATTGGACAGACAATTTGATGTGCTTCAGGTTGCATTGTTCATCTCAGCAAAGGAAAACGTGCAGTGAGATATTAAGAAGTGCAGGAGCAAGGCATCAATTCTGGATGACTTCATTTCACTGCAGTCATCTGAAATGAACCGAGGACCCATCTTGCACTTTTTGCCTTCAGAGTGGAAGGAGGAACTTGGCCGCTGTGGTGCAGAGGTGTTCAGCCAGTACTGGGCAGGAGGAAAAGAGGCAGCAGAGCAGGCAAACAAGGGAGAGAAGACATTTCAAAGGTGAGTTGCATGTTTTTGCAGTTGGCATTTGTTGGCCCCTGCAGCTCACATACTTGGGCTTTGACTGGGCTGTCGGGTCAGGTGAGTATGAGCGTACCATGTGCTTAAAATGAGTCCTCTCGTTTGGACGATGAATATTATGAGTCAGGTTCTTGATACTTTTTTAATAACAAATTCAGGAATATTTTTATTTTGTTTTTCTGTGTTTGATACTTTTAATGTCCAAAATTCTAGCTCTGCTGGTTGCAGAGAAAGTTAGACTTCAAGAAAACTGGGAAGTCTCCCATAATCACATGACTCCAGGGGCTGTGGATTCAAGAAAAACACCTGTGAAACGCTGTGATTAAAGTTATCAAGAGCCAAGCAACAGTTTCCTCCCTTAGATAATGAGTGATAAAGTTGCTCTGAGAATATGGATGAGACAATCTTTTCTTTCTCTTTTCCTCCTTTCCCTGATAGCCCTCTGATCTCCAAACCCTGGCTGCTGTTCCCAAACAAAACAGCATTGGCTGTAGATTGTGTTTTCCCTGGTAGAAATGATTCACTTGCATCCCTGCTCTGTCTCCAGCAGCCAGTAGAACTCCTGCCATCAGTTAAAAAATACTCCAGGATTTAAGCAGCAGAAGAGGCAAGTTTTAAAGCCCCGAGTCAGCAAAGCATCTTAGCAGATGTGTGCTAAGCATCTAAATGTCTCCTTCCTGGCCATCATTTTTACGTTTAAAATTACAAATGGGCTCATAAGTCTTGCTGAGATGAGGAGTTCAGCCAATATCTCACCGCTCAGGTACTACCTCCCTTCTTCCTGACATTTGTTGACACAATGAGCATCTGTTACCTCATGGTGTGCAAATTTTATTTGCTAGTTTGGGAGCTAATTAAATAGTTTCATAGTTCAGTTAAGGATATTGCCCGTATCGGTACACTGACATCTGACATCTCGTTGTACAGATGATACAGTTAATTCTTATGTATATTCTTTTATTTTTACATGGATATATTTTTTTCCCTTCAAATAGGATTAAAAATCCCAGAACCACTAATTACAGTTTTTATCAGCTCTGAAAGAACTGTTTTTGTAGATTTTTAGCCCCCCAGAAGCAAAGTCTTAAAATATATATTTCCCTTAGCTATTAATAACACTAGTGGATATATGCTAACAGATTACATACAGTGATGAGGCTAAAAGGAAATAGATTTTAAACAGTCGTTCTTTGCTTCCTCCCAAAGTGCCAGAAATGTTTTAGGGTTTACAAGCTATGGACCATATTTTACTTCCAGCTCTAACAGGAGAATTTTAATACTCTGCATAAAGCAGAATTTGATCAATACTTTTTAAACTTCCAAATAGATTTCTTAATAACAAAATAAATAAATACACTTTCAAATCCCATGCGGAGCTTTACCTGACAATGTAATGGGCTAAGCAGTTTCAAGGATTTGATAATAATTCACTACAAGAATATTTTGGCTAGTTGTATTTGTTTTTTCTTCCCAGGCCTAACCTTTTTCTTTCATTAAAAATGATAAAGACTTGATCCTGCTTCCATTTTAAGCATCACTGCACCAGATATGATACAAATTTAATAATTTTATTATTTTTTTTTTATCCTGGTCTGCTTCTCAGATGGAAACAGAGTATTTGCTTCTATTCACACCATACACCAAACTATGAATATTATTTCAGTTATGATTTCCTATGTGTCTGTACTAAGGAAAGAGTGGAAATAAAGGACAAACCCAATAAAGATTCAAAACCAAAAGCATATGTATGGGAGAGTAACACACGAAACAAAACAGGGGCTGTTAAACAGATGACTCCAGTGAAATGTAAAATATTCCACAAGTTTTGGCAACTTTTAAATGCTACACTTTCTACATTTCATCTATTAATCATTCGAAGGGACTTTTTTGGTTAGTCAAAAGACAAAGTATTCCCTAATTGCGTTACTGATTTTCTGCATATAACTCCAGCTGTAACTGCGTCAACAAATATTGTGAAAAAACAAGGAAGTAGCAATAAATTAAAAATGATCAGTGACCAATAAGCGTCAGAAAAAAATCACAGATTGTGAGGCAAATGGCAATAAACTAGACTATAAAAATCAGGAAACAGAGTGGCTGAGTGTCTAGAAAATGTTAGGAATGAAAAAAGGGACAATTTTGATGGAAAGTTTTCAGACAAAAATTAATTGCATCTCCATTTAAATGAGTCAAATAATGGAAAGATTTTTTTTAAAAAAAGAAAAAGTCTACAATAGGCAAATCCCTGTAGATCTCAAGCAGACAAAACTTCCAACACCAAATAAAACACTGTTCCCACTTAGGCTCCACATTATCACCTTCCTTTGGGAGGGTTCAATAATTGACATAACCAGTTATTCCAATTAAAAAAAATAATAAGAAAAAGAATCTGCATATTAAATAACACAGTTGTAGAGTAAACATAAAAGTCAGTAAAAGAACAGTAAAAATACCTTTGTTCATAGCAATATGCTATTCATTTGGTTGCCTGGAGAGTATCACTCGTGAGTCCTTTAAGTACTGTCACAACAAATCATTGGAAACTGATGAATACACAATCCAGGATCCCAAACAACAAACTATTACAAACTATCTATGTGTGAAAAGGCTGCTGGAAATTCCTCTAAGCCTCTGTAAATGGTTTTGAGTAGGCTGGTTGAGGGCCAGATGCCCACCAGAGGCAAATCCTTCCCATTTTTTGAATTCAGTATAGTTGTGCATTTTATACCCAGTAAAGGATATTCCCTTCTGAAAATCTGAGACCTTGGTTTTTCTCTCTCTGTTCTCTGGACTAAGACAATAATGCCTCTTGGTTCAAACAGCATATATGCAAAGGTAATAATACTATAAATATGACGTGAAATTCTAAAAACTGGGTTAAATTTAGTAGTTCTTCCTAGATAGCTCTTATGGAAGCAGAACATCAGAATGAGAAGGTAATCTAAATTGGCCCGGGCAATGTGATCTCACCACAAAGTTTACATTCAAACTTTATGTTCCTCTACAGAGCCTTATATTTTATGCAGAGTATCTCCAAGAGCACCACAATAGCAGCAGAAGAGCCAATATTGTTATATGTGTATTACAAACACATGGCACTTGCCTGGTTTTCTCCAGCTGGAGATACATCCTGAGATATATAGGGGGGAAAAAGATCATTTCAATCTTGAAAGGATACGTTTCCACACTTAGATATTCCAGAGTGTGCTACATTTCTCCTTTGCCACACCAAACTACCTCAATTGTCCATTTAAATTTATTTCATTTAAATACAATCATTAATTAAACTATTGAATGGAAGGGATATTCAGATTAAGAACAAATAAAAAAACCTGATCTTTATGTGTTCTATTATCTTATCCATTTTTGGAATGCTGAGGCTTAGCATGTTAAAGTACCAGGACCATGGCAGTCAAAATAAATTTGCCAACGTTGCCACAGAGAAATGGGGGGAAGGATGGCTGAGTGCCAGAGATGTGTCTGACCCAGCAAAATAGAGATTTGTGCTTCTGATCGCCAAAAATAATTTAGGAAAATAGATAGGCACAGGTAAGGTATTGTTTTCGTGGGGAAGGTTTGTGGCTGAATAGTGATAACCTTACTCTCACAATGGGGCTCAACGTACTGAACTGAGCAGAACTACTCGTATGAGCAATTTAGGTAAAACATGGCCCTTGAAAAGCACTTTCCATCTATTGAAAATAAATTGTTACGTTTGGGGATTTTAGGGCAGGGTGACTACACACAATGTGCTAAAAATTTTGAGAACTTCAGGTTTTTTCCTCTGGTTTGCAATACATTTCCTTATTATAATTTTGCTTCTTCCCCCACCCAACAGATCAGAATAGACAGCAGCTTTCTGTAAGAGCCTGACTTTCTTTATATGGTGGAAACCGCAGGAGTACAATGAAATCCCTCTCTTTTCTTTTTTTTTTTTTAATTCTTCTTCTTTTCAACTAAAACCCAGAAATATAAACATGAGGATATTTTTAGGGAAATCCCAGGATTCTTAAAATATGCAGAGCATTTGAACAGCAACGGAGAGTATCTTAGACCGAGGTTCTTTGTGATTTCTCCCCCTTCTCCTGTCCTTTTTTCCTTCTCATCTAAAACAAACTGATTATCAAAGCTCACTCAGGGAGCCTAAACGCTTTACAGTGGCTGAGAGACACTAAACTCAATAGACACTCTGCTTAGTTAACTGTCTTTCTTTCCAGGATCACATCTTTCTTTCCAGGAATAATGATTCCAAATGTCAATAGCTGTTTGAGCCATGTTTGATAGGTAATGTAATGTCTGAGATGGTGCTTCTCAGTCCCTAGCTATAAATGAGGATTACTAACAATTTTTATGCATTTTGTTATAAGTGGAGACCGACTGCAAAGTGACACTGACATGTACCAGCAAAAACCCGACAAAAATCAAATACTTTTCTATGCCAATTGTGCACAAAGAGTTGGATCTAAGTGTTATTATAGCAGAGCCTTTCATGTTGCTATAGCCATGCTTGTGTTTGCATTTCCATAATAAAACCTATTTTCAGGGGGTTTATAACTTGACTGTAAGAAATTTACTCTCTGCTCCAACTTGGCATAACAAGGTATCAGCCGGAGAGCTGCAGCCCTCGAGCTTTAACATTCCCTCTCTGTCATGGGAAAAAAGGGTTTGTTTGCTTGCTTGTAGGTGTTCACTGAAATTCATTCTGCAAAGCCAATGTAAGGGATCTGATCTGATGAAATTGCAGCAGGGGAGATTTGGATTGGACATTAGGAAAAGTTTTTCCACTGTCAGGGTGATTGGGTATTGGAATAGGTTGCCTGGGGAGATGGTGGAGTCACCATCCCTGGAGGTGTTCAAGAGGCGTCTGGATGTGGTGCTGGGTGATGCGGGTGAGGGGTTGGACTGGATGATCTTGAAGGTCTCTTCCAACCTTGATGATTCTATGATTCTATTATATTCTATGATGATCATGATGGACCAAAGCCTAGTTCCAAGTCTCGATCTGTCTGCAAATGTCCTGGTGAAGAGTAACTAGGGGAACTGCACATGGAGTTGGGTACCAGGAGATATATGTGTGAGGTGTATTTCTAAAAACCAACCCTAAACTCACCCCTTTGGTGTTCCTTCCTCCACAAGCCAGGTGAGAAATTGCCTGTAATAACACAAAATGCAAATTTTACCAGAATGTGTGTTTGAGAAAAAAGTGAGAGAAATCAAGCAGGAAAAAATGAAGAAAGAAATTAGTTTTGCAGAGAGCTGATGGTGGGGGAAGCAGCTTGGTTTCTCACAAAATAGTATTTCAGTCCATAGGTCTGGTTCTGCTGCAACATGCTCTCAAAGAACGGAGACCACAGGGAAATACAGCTGCCGTGCAAGTGCGTGGTGAGAGAGGGAGAAGGGATTATTTTTAGCTTCTTTTCAGACAGCTGGAGCATGAGAAGTTGCAAAATGGATGCATTAAACTGGAGCCTGTGCTTAGCGCAAGCCACTGCAGAGGTTGGTACAGCGGGTAATGGGCTCCAAGGGACCCTCTACTTAGCAGCTGCTCTGTGTTTCCCACTGGAGCTTTTCCAAGATGCATGGCTTTATTCTTGGGGGACCGTATGTAAGACTAGGAGTCAGGAAGTTATAAAATCTCATTATTACTATTTATCGTTAGTATACATTTATGCAATTGTAATGTTTGGTGGTGTCAGCCAGGTACTGGCTGTTTCTTCATCACTCGTTGTCTCAGCTGAGCCCCTCGATGACTAACACCAGGAACATGTAACCTTTGGGTGTCCAGACTTCCCTACAGCTTGCCATGGTCTGGTTCTTTGGTAGAACTGGTTCCTAGAGCTCACCGTCAGGAGGATGGGGTCTCATGCTCAGTCTTGCTGGAGAACCTGGCACATGGAAGTCTTTGGTGTGTAACTACATTCCCCAATACCTATAACATAAATGGACTTCTCCCAATCCCTGATTTAAGGAGTGAGTGGGGGGAGGAGATGGGAGAGTAGACAAATATTTACAAGCTGCAAAGTTACTATATCTACAAGGCACAGACAGAGCCAGAACCATGGGGAACACAGGATGGAAACAATCTGCAGAGCAGCTTTGCCTGCAGCTACACTGCCTTTGAAAGGAGTGAGACCACTGGTGGCACGGAGAAGGGGATGACAGAGATGCAGGGCTACATCTGTATGGCAGGTACCACCACCCCTTCCCACACCACCCCTCTCTGGTCTCCTCTCTTGCCAAGGTGAGATTCATACCAGAGGGGACTGGGATTAAGGTATTCATGGTCCTCCCTAGACCCAACAGTCCCAAAGGAGCTTTTGGAGGAGTACAGGGATTTGGTTGTGCCACCAAGGTTGGATAACTTTAGCCCTTCACCTGTCAGCAATCGTGTGATTCTTCTGTTCCTTCCCATTCCTTAACACATCTGGGTGAAGAAGGGGGTCAAGGGATGGTGGGGCATTTAAGATGCTGAAAATGTTCCTCCCAAGCAGGAGGAGAAAGATGTCCTACTATCTAGACATGCCCTGGGGTGCAGGGGGATGCACGGGGACACAAGTGAGTGCAGAAGGACCATGAGAAACTGATGACCAAGGGACAGCAGCTGTGAAGATGATGTTCTCACTCCCTCTACCCACAATTTTTCATGCCACTTTCAGTACACTTACAAATACCATCCCTGTGTCCATCACGTGGCCTCGGGTCTGCGCTGTGCTCCTCACAGGGAGAGGACTAATTCCAGGCTAAATATCCTGAAATACTGTCATATACTGTTCAAAACAATTGTAATTGTCTTTAAATGTGTGTTCCCTAGTTTATTTTTATTTTTAAGCTACAGACTCACTTGGTGTTTGTATATTTTGCAAATGTGATTTGAAAATCTCTCACATAAGATAAATTTGCCTAGCAAGATGTGATAGGGAATTCATGTCAGGCATAACAGGCTATCAAAGGAAATGCTGCATTGGGATCTTTTGTGCTCTATGTATGAAATGTACAAAGTAATTATAAATCCTACACTATCAAAATTTTTCGTTTATGTGACGAGTGCTGCTAAAAAAATGACTTGTGATATTCTGATTGTGTTAAGCTTAATTCTGCTGGGCCAAATTCACCCCTGGAATAACTTGGTTTAAACAAGGAGCATAAATTTTTCCTCTGTATTATGTTTTCTATATTGTAAATAACACTCAGATAATTTTATACCCAGTGCCTATTCCCTAAGGTAGCTTAAAAGAATTAACCAAACATTTAATTTGTTTACAACTAATATTTTAGTTGTTACTTTGGCTTACATTTATTAAGCTTTTATCCAAAATTTAGAATTTATGTCAAGATGACATTTCATGTAAATCCATTTTAAGAGTAAAAAATGAACGGACTTGTTCCCCCTGGAGGAAAGTAAAGTGGTAGACACATTTATTGCAATGAGCTTGAAGCACATCTACCCTACTTTAATGACTCTTTTATAGATTTTTTTGTTTGTTTATTTTTTAATTGGTGCATATCACTTTTGATTTTCAGTGAAGATTTCTTAGGGTATGCTTCCCTGGGAATTCTGAAAGGGAACTTTGACTCGTCTTGGGTTTTATTTACACTGAGAAATACATCATATTAGAAAATGAATGAACTAACACGGGTTACCTCACAGTACACTAAATATGACTTTGCTCTTAATGAATAAGGTTTGTTAGCAGTGTTATGAGATACAAAAAATATTTTTAAACATGACATATCCATGTCTACATTAAGGGCTGAAACATGTGAAGCATTACTTGGATTAAAACATTTTACTTTCAGACAGGAGATGTTCTCTGGTAGGCATGTCCCTCTTTTCTACTTGTCTGGGACATGTTCTGCTTGAATAACAAGAAAAAAACAAAAGTATCTCCTTCTCACCTTCCCATTCCCATGAGCAATCTTCTGCTTTTATTATTTCACTGACCCTGAGCTCCACTTACGCGCTGACTGGTGTAATGGAAGAACTATCATGATGGGCAGAGTTTCCTTCCACTTTTATCTTTTCCCACCAAACAAGCAGCATGGATGAGGCTGGATTCTACCTTTCCATACATGGATCTCTCCCTCCTCAGAAGGCAGGTTTCACAGTATGCATAACCTTTGCCAAACTGTCATAGCAACAACCATAAAATGGCTACATCTGTGTTTAAATGGGTTTGCTATGACTTATGGGATTTTTTTTCCCTATGTGAAAATGTACTTCCCAGGAATAAGAAATGAAAACCTGCAAGGAAAGGCAATGTGAGTTAACACTTACCAGCTGGAAAAGGGAGAGAGTGAGAGCAACTAGCAGCAAGTTCATTCAAAAGATGTATCAGCTCATTTCTGTGAAATTTAAAGGATCAGGCCCAAAAAAGGCATGCTGGGGGAAAAAATCTGTTAGAGGACAACTTCTTCCAGAGAAAGTTAATAGAGACCAGACAAAGAGGAAGGCACTCCCTGACCTCAGACACTTTGCTGCAGAATGAAAAGGCAGTACCAGCTGTAGGAAGGAAGATAGTATCTGTCCAAGCTAAAGTAGTCCTGTAATATTTTAAATTTTGCAACAATTCAAGAACAATTCAAGAACTCTGACTAATTACCAGTCTGGTTCATAAGAGTCTTAAATTATAAATTAAATGCATGCATCTCTAGCATGGAAAATGGTGTTACTTGTGTTTAGTGGTAATGCATATTTTAATGTGGTACAAGAGCATGTATGTCATCAAATGGCTTATGGGCACATCCCACTTCACACACCCAGTTTGCAGTTACATGGAACGTTTGATCATCCCGGCATGTGTCCTCCTCCTGCATCCCTAATGCCCATTGGGAGGAGCACATTCACCCCAAGGGGCTGTGCGGATGCTGGAGGGGGCTGCCTTCAGCAGCTCTTGGAGTTGAAGCAGTTACAGCTGGTACCAGTTACGGCTGGTAATAATTAATACACCTAGAAGATGCCCAAAAGGATAACAGAGTCCTCCTCAACAGATGCACCATGAGAGGAGATTACTCTGCCAGAAATAGTTGTAATCCATCATCAATAATGTGTTGATTTATTTTGTTTTCCATTTGATCCTAAAGCTCTGGTGTGTGTGTGCATTTCTGAAAAATTGTGACAGGCAACAGTAACAATAAAAAATACACTCAAGATCCAAAATTAAAAACAATAACCTCAGAGATTGAAGGTCCCGTGTGCCCTCCTGGGAAGTGAAATCTACAGCCCCTTGGAGGTGTAGCTCCTTCTTCCATGCATAGCCCACCTCAGCCCTAATGGGAGAGGAAACCCAGGGGGAAACTGGGTATGATAGTGGGGGCTGGCCCCAGCCCTGAATCCCATGTCCTTGTGGGGTGCTGGATGCAGACAGAAGGCTGCACCCCCAGACAGCACATCCCTGTTAGAGTCTCTTGCCTCACCATTGTGAAGGGCAGCCTTAAATCCACAGGCAAGCCACAGTCCTTTAAAATCACCCAAGCACCAATGGTGCCTGGTGTGAGCTGGGCATGAATGCCAGCAAGGACCAGCACCGTTCAGCAACATTTGTAAGGGCGATATCAGACATAATTCTTTGCTCCTGTTTTTATTCTGAAGATTAAGGTTGCAAAATTTAGATAAGTTTTCTTGTCAGCTCTAAAATAGGAGGAAATGTCAATCATCCTTGTTAACTTGTCATGATTGCACAGAGAAAACAGAGGACACGGGTGATGACAGAGTTACCATTCAGGTCAAGGTGGGTTTGTTATTAATGCTTTGAAAGTTTTTCTGTGAACAGGACATCAGGCATCATTAAAAATTTGGAATCCAAGCTACTGTCTCTTGAAAGACAGACACTGATTTGCAGCACAGGAATGTATTTCTTTTGTATGCATAATTTGGTACGTTTGGGAAAACGTTTCTCTGCTGAGGGTCAGATATGCCCTTCAGACACTTTTGAAAGGTCACAGGTTATCATGAATCTTCCCGTTACCCAACAAAAAGGCAGAAAAATACCTTCATCTTATATGGCTGAATTACACACCTCTGTTCCTCCCTCTGCTGTACACAAATATTAATATAAGGATTTGATAGAATGCGGTAAATTTTCTTTTCCTGAGCTGGACCAAAAGCTGTTTAACAGACTGAATCCTGTTCCTCCCACTTCGCTCACTGCTATGACAAAGATAGAAAAGACCCATATGAGACCATTATAGCCAGTGTCCACTCAGTTTCTGTATTTAAACCTGTGCAGAAGGTATCTGAGCAGGGTTTCAAAATAGCAGAGACCAGCAAGGCACAGTGAAAGGAAGGTTCAAGCACTGGGTTTTAGGCACATTTACTCACACAACTTTTGTATTCACTCTCTGTTATTTGAATTTTGTTGTTTTGTGCAGATATTTAAGAAACAATCCAGAAGAACTGGTATCTGTGATAGAGGTACTGAAAGCTGGCTTGGTGGTAAAAATGTTGCTTGTGCCAGGAGGGAACAGCACGAGATTCTCTGTCCCACCAAAAGTGTTCTCCGAATTTTGAATTTTTGAAATAAATTCCTGTGCATGGTTCCCAGCCCAGCCAGCAGCAGCAGGGATGAGAAATCTCCTAAAGGATGTCTGGTTACCCACACACTCACTCCTGTCTGTAGTTCCTCATTTTTAACACAGGCTCTTCAGCATTGCTTAGATTCATCTCACTTTAGAAAATAATATCCTAACCTCACAGTAGAATTGTCCCAGGATCTTTCCCGGTCAGTGGCGGGATGGACAGCTGAATCACTCTATGGTGAGCTGAGGTGGGCTGAGGATCAGAATCACCTTCCATATGTGCTGTCTGCAGGGAGAAATCAGTGTAATTAAACATCTTACACAGAAACTTCAGCTATGAGATTGAACATAGGAGGGATAAGTGAGCATTGGCTGTGTCTGAAGTCCCCTTCATTCCTTTCTGGTTTGGCTGTGGACCTAGGGGGCTGCAGGCAGCACAATAATATTTTTGCTTTGATGTGTCCTCTGAGTGGTGGGCAAAGCGGGAAGTCCACACTCTGTGATTTACACTTCTACTGATGGGACAATGGCTCTGGAGGGAAGCCGTTTCTCAGGAGTGGCTTGTGCAAAGCTTCAGAGAGGGTTTTGTGTTCAGTGGAGGACAGCTTTTGATGAGTTTTCTCATGAGCGTGCTCTGCTCTCCCTCCAATCTGCAGAGAAGCCCACAGACAAGCCCATCATGAGTAGATGGCTGCAGAGAGGTGATAGTACCAAAGGCAAAGTTCTGCACAGTTATTCTCCACTAAAAGTCCTTAACAAGATAAGTTAGGGTATGTCTGAGAAATATTTGCACCAGCAAAAAGCCTCTGGTTGTTTAAGGATGATTCTCCATCATCCTGGATCTTGGTCTGAATTTTTCTCACAGTAGGATCTCCTTTAAGCTGCTCTATTTGACAACAGATACACATTTATGTAAAGACAAACCCCTACAGCTTTAAATAACTGAATCAGTGATTTTGAATATACATTTCATAACACACACAAACACTCCCACATGAGTAAAATAGCCAGAGCAAAGAATTAATCATATAACCAGTTAAGTTAACCATGGCCTTATTTGCCTTATTTAACTTATTCACCCTCCTTGCGCTATTCATTAAACATACACAATGGAAGATTGAAATTATAAATGAAAGAACAAATCTATCCTAGTGGCTTTTTTTCTTTATTTTTGAGCTGTGCCCATTTAAGTGGCTAATCCTTCTCTGTGGTAGCTGGCTTTTTGAGGAAGACATTTTAACCTGGCTGAGCTATTCCTTTTCATACTTGGCCTTTTTTGGCATTAGATTTGTTTTCATTGTTTGAAGTGATGAGAAAAGAGGATGCTTAGAAAAGTCCTGAGAATACTTTCATGGTACGAGTTGAAAAGGAGATGAAACAAAGCTGTTCACATTAGTAGAGAGCAGCACCAACCTCCTGGCATTTTGAACTGTAAGAAGCAGCTGCCTGTCCAAGTTTCTTCTGTTTCACAAACACTTTAGTAACGCTGACAAAGATGAAGTAAAGCCCAATCAAACACAATAAACCAATAAAGATTCCCCTCCTTGGCCATGGAGGCCCTCTCCTTGCTATATGTCATTGGTGACAGCAGGTGAACGTGAGGTGTGTCAATATGGCCCTGAACACTGGAGCAAGTTCTGCGTGCAGCTGGTATCAAAAAATAAAATAGATGTTCAAAGGCTCCTCAAGATCAGCTGCTGAAAATGTAGGGGAAACTGGGCACCAAAATCCCGAGGTGCTGGGGTATTTGGAAAATGGGGGTCAGATTTCCCACCAGATCTTGGCTAGAGGATCGCGGTGCAGGCATCCTCCTTAGACCTACCTGCACAGGCCTCCATCTCTCTCCTTGATGTCAACAGGAGTTCCCTGCATGTGGGGAAGAGCTGAATATTACTGTCAAGATCTGCCGTGCAGATCTGAGGGAAGAATTTTTGTCCTTAAGTGTTGAAAATGTAATGATCTATTTGATAGTGAGAAAAAAAGACAGAAACAGTATGAAGATTTTTAAAAGAAAACACACACACATACACAATCCAAGCAGCCTTTGAAGTCAATGGCTTTGAAATAAAAATCAGCCACTTTACCAGCCACGTGAAACACTTTTTGTTAACATCCTAGGTGTTGTATTTAAAACTGTGTTGGCCAAGTTTTGCTGTCAGAGGCTTGAATATAACTGGAAGCTGAGATTATATCTGTGAGTCTCAGGCTATTAGCAGTTGTTTTAAATGAAACTAATGTATGATAACACGCCAGGAGATCTCACAGGGCTCTTTCAGAAGGAAGGTTTTTGGGGAATCACCGGAGAGTGACTTAATTCTTTCTGTTCTGCTAACAGAGCAGACACTGAACCCCTTGCTTTATAGAATGTATTTGATCCTTTAGCGTGAATCAATTTGGGATTTCCAAAAGGATTTAAGATTGATGAGGGACCAAGCACAACTGTCCATTGAAAGGATTTGGGAGCCTAACTGCTTTAGTCTCCTTTAAAAGCCTCAGCTTGCATTCAGTCTGTTGCTGGTTATTTTGAGTACTGCAGGTAAAGGGCACTAATGATGATGGCCTGAAAAGGAAGAATTGCATCCCAGGAAAAAGACAAGTCTCTAGTAGATTTACAAATCCCAAAATGGTACAGAGACCACCTCATTTTAACGAATGTATTGAAATGTGGAGATTAGCTTCCCTATGAGGTAGATAAATTGCATTAACAAGATTAAAAAAAAAACCCAAAACTGAGGCTCCTTTTATAGTTAATAGAGGGTCAGCCTTCATTAGTTCTTCAGGGAAAGCAGACCTGTTCATTTAGGGCAATGGAAACTTGCCATCCTCTGAAATGGCAGATAACTCCATGCACAAATTGAATCTCACATTTTGCCTCATCCTTATGGGTGAGATTTCTAGTTTTTATATTATTTTTTTTCAAAATGGAAAGTTTTGGAAGAATGCTGTGAAAATGAAGGATACTTGGTAAAAATGTGTCTACTTTGATGCTTTTGCTAATTACATGCCTTGTGAGAGAAGTCTGGCTCACAGCAAGCAAGGGAAGGATAAATATTCCACAAAATCCTTATAAGCTTATTGTGTGGGCTATTTGTTAAGAAAAAAGATACCTCCATATACACGTGTATCTTCCATTCACACAAATGGAGAATCTCTGGATGGATACAGGGAAAGAATTAATTCCTTTCTTAGCTAATATTTTTCTTCAGCAGAAATATAACAAACCTACTGCTGGCAGTTTTGGAGCAACACCTTTGCTAGTTGCTACCAGGCCTCTTAGGAATTGTTTTCAGGGTAGACTTCATAATTCACAGCATTTTAAATCAAGTACATACATACTAATTATCTNCCTGTTCATTTAGGGCAATGGAAACTTGCCATCCTCTGAAATGGCAGATAACTCCATGCACAAATTGAATCTCACATTTTGCCTCATCCTTATGGGTGAGATTTCTAGTTTTTATATTATTTTTTTTCAAAATGGAAAGTTTTGGAAGAATGCTGTGAAAATGAAGGATACTTGGTAAAAATGTGTCTACTTTGATGCTTTTGCTAATTACATGCCTTGTGAGAGAAGTCTGGCTCACAGCAAGCAAGGGAAGGATAAATATTCCACAAAATCCTTATAAGCTTATTGTGTGGGCTATTTGTTAAGAAAAAAGATACCTCCATATACACGTGTATCTTCCATTCACACAAATGGAGAATCTCTGGATGGATACAGGGAAAGAATTAATTCCTTTCTTAGCTAATATTTTTCTTCAGCAGAAATATAACAAACCTACTGCTGGCAGTTTTGGAGCAACACCTTTGCTAGTTGCTACCAGGCCTCTTAGGAATTGTTTTCAGGGTAGACTTCATAATTCACAGCATTTTAAATCAAGTACATACATACTAATTATCTTTTTTTTTTTCCTCTCCAAAATTCACATATCTTTTTAAATTCATACAAGAAAAATAGAGCCTATCAGTTCTTATAACATTTCATTTACATTGAAAATTATGTCTTTCCTTGGAGAGAACTTGCTAGAATACTAATTCTTTCTTTGTTTTCTTTTTTTTTTTTTAAACCAAAGCAAGATTTATGAGTGAACAGATTCACTTCCAAGATGAAACAGAAAAACATTTGCAAGATGAGAATTTACTTGCATTATTAGTACTGTTCTTTCTGCACTGATGAGTAGTACAGATAATCCTATTCATTATAGACATCCATGACTGCTAGCAAATATCTTAACTCCTTAAAGATGCCAGCATAGATCCTGCATCACAGCAAGAACTTTCAGTCAAAAATAGAATGGAAACTAGAAAATATATTTCATGACAGCACCTGGCATAGTTCACAGGACACTGCTGTCAGTGATCTGTTCTGATCTGATTTTCACCACTTAGGTACAGGTGTAATTACAGGTTAATTTATGCAAGTAGGCAAGATTTAAGCTGGTCAGAGGGACATAGAATCACTGGAAATGAGTAGGTTATCACAGTGGGTTTGGTCATATCAGAAAAAAACACTTTTTAATAGTGCATATTTTTCAGCACTGTGCACCCAACGATTCAGTAACATTTTTTTTTAGAGTGACTTTCCTATCATAAAATGCTGGAGTTTTTTTTCAGGGATGTCTTGATTTGGTTAAAAACAGGTTCATGTTCAAGACGAATGTTTCACCAGCCATTCTGGATTTGTTTTGGTTCAATTCAGTTTCTTCAGAGATTTTTAAAAACATGTCTGCTTTTATTGTAACATTCTGACATAAACAAAATGGAATGTTTTAAAATTACCATTTCATTGCCTTAAAACTAAAACAGTTTACAAATTATATTCCTGAATATGTCTCAATTTTTACCTTTGTCCCTGTTTAAAGTGAAAACCACTTCTATACATCATACAGCTGCAGGACCAGGGCAACAGGGTCTATACTACAAGTCAAGTTCAACCTAAAAATTTCAGCTAAAACCATGGTTGTTTCGAAAACAGATTTGCTTTCTGTTTTTGAAAGTCAAAGATATCAGCTGTAACTTTTTGTCATACATAATTCGATGTCTGGTGTTTATCAACAGCTGTCAGTATTTCAGGGTGATTTCAGACTGATTTATGAACGTGAACCTGGCTACTTCCTTGTAGGGGGGTCCCTGCCTCACTGGGTTGGTACATTTTCAGGAAGGTAATAAACCACAGTTAAAGCCATCAAGCATGTAGAAACCATTTACAGATGAGAAGCACCTTATACATGTCAGGAAACACCTTATACATATCAATAAACATCTCCTATTTGGAAAAAATAGTTCACAATAAAATACTGAAAAGATAAATTAACTTCAGAATCTGGAGTGAACTTCCTTATCTCTCGAGTTCAGTATGAAGACACTGGCGTGGCCTGGAGCCAGGCTGCTGCTCCTTCTGCTGACACGTGTCAGGGTACCATGTTGTGTGGCAGAAGAGCGTAGTGAGCCTCCTGGTTGCTGAAAATACAGAAAATTGACTTCCAAAGGCAGGTCTATGGCCACACAAAAGGGAGACTTTTAAGAAGGTTACAAAAACAAACCCAAGGGATATGGTTTCAGACCAGCAACACGCATCATTGCTTAATTCTCAAATCTATTTTCTTTACAGATGTTCTTATGATGTCAGGATAACATGTGTGAATTATGGGTTGTCCCCTCACCATGTCTAAGAATTTTTATTAGCATGCTACGTAAGTACTTGGAGATTTTGTAAACAGAATATCAAATAATTTCTGTAGAGATGGATATTAAAATTGCAATTTTAAGAAGCATAGAAATGATTATTATTCTTGGAAACATTATACAGCCTCAAAATCAAGCAGACTCATGACCCAAAAGAGTAAATGTCACCAAGTGCTGTCTGTAAATGGAAACCTACGTGGCACTGTCATAATTAGATGTCATCAGAAATAAATATTTTGCCATTCCTAATAGCAAGAGGCCATTTCTGTGCTCTGTAATTATCAGTGGTCGAGTCTGAACGAATTGTCCTGGGGCTGTTTTAAACCTGCTGAGTATTCCAGAGTTGTGTTCACCAGAGAGGACCTCTCTTCTCCACCTGGCCGTGCAACTCCGAGAGCTGCAGAGCTGTGAAGTCAAATTAAGGTGATGAGGCTGATGAGACCCTCTGCACGTCTTTGCTCTGCTATAAAATGTCTTGAGAATTTTCAAAAAGGTTAAGTGGACTTATGGGTCTTACTCCCACTGAAATTTGGGTATCTGTCTCTCCATGGCTTGTCTGAAAATCCCAGGCTAATACGTTCAGAAATATTCTGACTTCAAAAGAGGAGGATATGCAACCATAACCACTCAGGGGTTCTGATGCTGATAATACAGTACTTAGAGGGGACTGCTCATGCTATCCAGTATGATAATACCAGAATTCACAAGAAAGAGCTGTGAGCCTCTAGCACTTACCAGCTGTAATACTGAACAGATTACACAGAAAAATCAGGCAAAAAAAAGTAATATGCTTTCACCTCACAGCAAGAAACGCTGAAGTTCAGGAAGAGGAAATGTGTATTAAGAGAGCAGGTTAAAAATCTACATTATTCCAGACTTTCATGAAATCAAAATGATAGACACGTTGTTAAGTTATTATAATGTATTTATTACCGGAATTGCTTTCATATTTAACTGATTTGGCCCATATTGAGACCTGTTTTAAAATGCACCACCTTGTCCACCTTTCCATTTTCATATGAAAAACAGGAAAGCAAAAACTAATTTACTCAGGGAGACACATCGACTGTTTGCCCGTTTATCTCTTACAGACCACCCCTCAGTCCAATGTTGACAGTACATGATATTCCATTAATCTGCCTAATGAAAATTTAACCAGTGTTATAAACAAATAATTGGCTATTATCCTCTCAAAGATCCCGAATAAATTACTTCTGCTTATTTTTTTTTTTCCCTCTTCTCTCTCTCTGCCTCTTTCCCCCCTCCCACCCCCACGCAAGAGCCGGCTCTTTCTGACTGATGTTGTGGGAGAAGAATAAAAATGTCTCTAGCTGCTGGTCTGCTGCTGCGGGCAGTGAACCCTGGGCTCGACTGAAAGGGATGCTTAAGGAATGGCCCTGCACTTGCTCAGCTTTAGCTTTGCTTGTTTGAAGAGGGGCTGGGCTGTGCATCGCAGGCTGTGTCTCCACTCCCACCCAAGCCCCTGCCCGCTCTCCCTGATTCCTCTGGTGCCTGATCCGCCTTCAGTGACATTCCCATCTCCCCCAGCTCTCTGAAGTCACACAAGAGTCACGGCTGCCTTTCCCTTATCACTTGCACTGGACTTCCCTTTTCCCTCTGCTGTGTGCATGTGTAGGGGCAGGGTAGGATTTTTCCCTTTAATATCTAAGTGGCGTGAAACCTCTCTTCATTTACAGCAATTAAAATCGAGTGGGACTGTAACATAATGAATCAGCCAGGGAATTATCTACAGCTCTAGTCCTGGCAAAGTGTCTGCAGGACATCTCCTCCTTCCAGGTGTTGACGGGATCCCTGTGCCACGTCCGAGACATAGGGGATGGGACTAATCCATGCTGCTCTCCTGCCTCACCAAGCCTATCCCCATGGCTTTACCCATGAAACGAGGAAAACACCATTTAAGAGGAGCCAAATATCCGACTCTTTTTTTTTTTTTACAGCCAGGAAGACAGGAATTATATACAATTTGTACAATAGCATGTAAGAAAGTGTTCACTATATATATCTTTGCCATTTGCACAATAGGATGCAAAAAATGATGGATATATCTTTGCAATTTGCACAATGTTTCTTCACAAACAAGAAAATATCCATTTCTAACTGACACAGTATTGGTGTGGGCTAAAACAGAGAAGAGTGAGTGAGCGGTGTGTGTTTCAGACAGGTCCTGAGCTCTTTTAAGATACTGCTCACTGATAAAATGCACCTCAACATTCACAGACACTTTACTATAGCACTGAACAAATAATTAATTTTATTTTTCCCCTGATAGACATACAGAGGAAAAAAAAAAGGTCTAAACAAAAACTTTCATAATATTTGGCAAACCTAAATAATTAATTTCAGTTCTGGTCTTTTTTAAAAGAAAAATAACAGCAAAGCACTAATTTCCTAAAAGAACTAAAGTACCATTCACAAAGCCAGCAGGGAGGAAGAGGATGAGCAAGTATCTCTTGTCTTGAAGTGGTTCCTGATGCCCTCGGTCCATGTCCCTCCCATTATGGAAACTCAGAAAGTTGCTGAGAAGTTCACCACGTCTCTGCACAAAGAGCCCAGCTTATGGAGCATCTCAGCTTCTCTCCAAAAGTTGTTGCCACCATGGCAAGAAGAGCAGCAACTGTCTTCCACATCAAGAAGCTCTTCTTTATTGATCTACTTTGGTTTACAACCCAGAATACTAAATTTTGGGTTTATTTTAGTGTATATCTGGGCCATAAATTATGAAGGTTCATGGGTGTTCCAACATTCCTGCTGTTTGAAGCAGCAGCCTGCAGCATGTTTGTGTGTTGGTTATTTTTGAAATTAAGAGTCTGAAAAAAGATGTTTCCAGTCATCTCAAGGACTGATGGCATCTGCTGACTGGTGCTGCCTGAGAAATGTCTGGCACTGGTGGCTCTCTGGAGCGACAGGGATCAGCGGGCACTAAAGAAAGAGCAAACCCCAATGTGTGCACCTCAGGTTGTAGGAGCTGCTGTTCTTTGTTGGAGCCAGAGCAAATCTCATCCCTTGGAAACGATATCACCATCTTGATGTGGGGGAGTGAGGCTTGAGGTGTCCAGGAGTGCAGATTGTGGGATTTTCCTGCATTCCAGGGAAAACAATCTTTTCAGAGAGGAGAGCTGACAAACCACTCAGTCAGCTCATGAATCCATGAGTCAGAGTGAGATGATGAGGAGTCACAGGAGACATGAGCTGCAGCTCCCTATGCAGCCCACCCCTGTTCTACCCTCCACAAACAGGGATGGAATTCAGGGGACAGCCAGGGACCGGCCATGCTGGCCAGCAAAAAGCCATGCTCTCCCATTTTGAGAAGGAAAGCGAGAGCAAAGCCAGCACTGCATTTATCTGTGAGTGCTCAAATTAAGAGTAGAAATAAGATTTTCACTATAATGACAAATTAATTCTTTCTTTCATAATTTTATTAAAATAAGCATCTTCTATCTTTTAACTGGACCTGACATATGCTTACATAGATACAACACACCCTGTAACCTAATCTGCTAGCAATCTTGAAGCAATTAACTCCTTCTAATCTTTAGCTAACAAAGCCCACCATGCAAAAGGTCCCTGGAGAACAACACTCCAAAGGCGGCCCTAAGCTCCCCCTGACTATTTCTCCATTATTCGGTGTGTAGGAGCACACTGGAGTGCTCAGAGAGCAGGGATTCGTCTGAAACAACAAAGATGAATCATCACAGATCATAAGATCTTCATTAACTCCTTATTTCTCTACTAATTAACACAAAAGGAATGACTTGAATGGTTGACAGGCAGCGAATGACCCACAGCTCAGTGGTTAATAGGATGCAAATGATGCCTAATGAGGGTCTCTAGCTGCAGTCTGGGCATCTGGCCTACTATTTTTGTTGGGGATTCAGAGTGGGTTTGAGATGAAAACAGTTTAACCAATAACATAGGCTGCAGCTGAGTTCATACTAAAGTCTATGAATTTATGAGCCCAGCACACACAAGAATTAGCTCAAACCACTCATCAACAGGTTTGTATTCACATAAAGCATTTCAGAAGTCTTGCTTTCCATGATAAACAGCAACAACAATTAAATATTTTATGGGCTGGGGTTTATTTTTTTGGTGTAATAAAAGTAGTTAATTTACAAATTCCTAATGATCTCGCAATTTACAAGGAAGACAGATTCCCAAATAACTGTAATACTGGCCTTTAAAATAGTTCATTCAACTGTGTGTCTCATTTCTAATAGAAAACAAATTTGGGATGCTCCATACTTTTTTTTTTCCCAGAAACTATTTCCAGCTGAGTCTTCATGATTAATTAGCAGGCTTTCAGTGAACAGACATAGTACTACCAAAACTTCCACAAGTCCCTCCCTCACTCCCCGAAAGTTTTAGAGCAGCTTCAGGTTGAGCTTCTCATTCAACTACTGTGGGGTCTTTTTCCCTCTGCTTCTTCTGTGTGTACACAAAGGCAAGGGCTGCTGTAAGAGTGGAATATGGTGGTTTCCTCTGCACGTACACACCCCGCTGAGGCTGCAGGGTGGGCTAAATTCTCTTATTTCTCACCAAGCCCCAGCCACAGGTTATCAAACGTTCCAATATTGTGGTACAGCTGCCCACCTAATTGCTTTTATTACCAACTGCATAAGCCCGGCTGGTTAAATAGGTTTGAACAGGTTGAATAGCAGAGTTTTATGACCACAGGTCACTTAGAGGAAGGAGCAGAGAGCACTCACACTGCCCCGTTTCATGAGCGAGGTCACCCAGCTGCCAAGGGCACTCCTGATGCTGCCTGGAGGACACTCCCACTTGGGGAGCGAGGTGCAGAGATTTATAGGAGAACTCATCCAGGGACTGGGGTAGCCCTTCAGCTGGTATGGACTTGTACCAGCCCCTTGAGGCTGTTCAGCCTCCTTATGTATAATGCACCACCCTGGCTGGCTTCTCTACCACCTGCACTGCAGGACCAGGCATTCCTCCAGTGATGCTGCAGTGCTAGAAAATAGCAATAGCAACAATGGAGCATTTGCATCTCTCAACATTCTTATGTAAGTTTAGTTTTCTTTTTTTTTCTTTCTGTCTGTGTTAAACCCAAGAGAACAATGTTTCAAACCAGCCACTGTGCAGGACCATGAAATGGAACAGATCTAAAAGACTTGAAATGAAAAGTAAAATCTATTTTAATTTTGTAGGTGGATTAATATCTTAAAAAATTGCAATCTTTATTTAAAAATATAAAATTTGAATGTGATGTAGTTTATCTCAAAAGACTCTACAAATTACAAATGGCAGCGGGGCACAGACACACAAATTCTGTTTCAAGTGCCCAAAAATCTGTATGCATTTTCCAACCAAATCTGCTGTACTTTATCTGATAAATCTTGCTGTGTTTATATGCTTAAACAATCATAGCCATAAAAGATGCAGTAATCATCACACTTGTGCCAAATACACAGTTACAGTCCTGTGACAAAAGAAACCATTTACTATCTTCCTGGGTTCTGTTTTTAAAAATAATAGTTTCCATTTAATTATATGAAAAAAAAAACCAGCTGACCAGAAAATACCTTTTCTTTACCGTGAACTCTGTGACAAACCCAAGCACTGCATCAGCAAAAAGCTGGCTCTGCAGAGCCCTTGCGTTTCCTATTATTGTCAGTGTGCTTCCAGGAAGCGTCAGTCTAAGACCACGCAGCCATATATCATCCCCACTCCATCTTTTTATTGGATGCCTTCCATCCAGAGACGAGAAGCAGAGCGCAGAGGGTGCTGAGGGGGTGTGCTCAGACGCTGTGCAGCAGGCATGCCAAAGCTGGTGTGACATCACCTTTGCTGGACATGGGCTGCTCATCCCGAGGCACTTAAGGGATTAACGAAATGAAATTGTTTTTGGACTTGCTGCACCCTTTCTTATCTTTTAAATCCATAACGTCCCACAGAAGGCAAAATGTAGTAATTTTAGTCAGCAGCCTCTCATTAATTTTCTACCTTTGGGGGAATGTACTTTTATAGAAAGAGGGACTATATGGAGGCTAAGCTCATCACATCGTTTCTCGCTTAAAGAGCTCAGCATGGCACAGCAGAGGCAGAAGCGTAACATGCTTCAAATGAAAGCATTCTTTCAGAGCTGATGCATGTCTCAACTGTGTCTGCAGATATACACATCTTTATATATATATATTTATATGTGTGTGCTTATACACACATATATACAAACCTATGGAATCATCAGTTTTGAAGATAATCTTTTAGGTTAAGTATTTTCCCACATTAAACTGATAATTATCCCCTCCTTTTCTTCCTCTGTCCCCAGACACCAAACAAGCTGGATTTTTGCTTCATGTATTATTTATGGAATGGAATTAATATGCAGATTCACAAAAACTTAAAAACTCATAATTATTCATAAAGGGCTTTAAGGTTATTTAGTACATATTTATGAAACTTTATGTTTGCTAGGAACTGTGTTTGAAAGTGCTATGGAAGGGTATTGACTGAGGTTAATTACTAGCATGGAGAGTAATCTGAAAATGATCAAACTCTTTGAATGAAAATATTTGTCAGTATTTCTGATCTATATTTAAGTGAAGTAATGGACATCAATAGCCTTGCAAATATATTCGGAAATGGCTCTGCAAGAAAGAAGATTTGCATATCTAATGCAAACAACCAATGAGGAAAAATGTCTAGTTGGACACCTTTGATCGCTGGGCAAATGTAATAAATGACAGAGATTTATCCTGTTTGTTGTCCATCTGTGTTGAGTTATGTTGAGTTATGTTCTTGTACAAATATGCTCCAGTCTAGAAAATACTAGCAACAATTTAAGGTAGCCAGAATCCTACCCTCTTTTCTGGACTAAGGTTCAGAAATGAGGTGTGAGCTGCTCATGATAGCCAAGATTTCTCTAGAAGTTACTTAGGCTAAGTACGGGCTGTGTGTAAATAATACATTATATTGGCTTTATATTTACATAAATCTTTCTATCTTATGCATAATTAACCTCCTCTCTAATCCATTGTGCTCAGAGGTTGGAAACCTATAAAGTATGTTATGGGTTACGTTATGTCAAACAAGCAGCAGTGGCAGCAATTCAGGAATCACAGAATCACAGAATCACAGAATTCTAGGGTTGGAAGGGACCTCGAAGGATCATCTAGTCCAACCGCCCTGCCAGAGCAGGGTCACCTACAGTACATCACACAGGAACGCATCCAGGCGGGTTTTGAATGTCTCCAGTGAAGGAGACTCCATAACCTCTCTGGGCAGCCTGTTCCAGTGCTCCGTCACTCGCACAGTGAAAAAGTTCTTCCTGATATTCACATGGAACCTCCTATGCTCCAGTTTGCATCCATTGCCCCTTGTCCTATCATTGGACGTCACTGCAAAAAGCTTGGCTCCCTCATCCTGACCTTCACCCTTTACATATTTGTAAACATGGATGAGGTCACCCCTCAGTCTCCTTTTCTCCAAGCTAAAGAGACCCAGCTCCCCCAGCCTCTCCTCATAAGGGAGATGTCCCACTCCCTTAATCATCTTTGTGGCTCTGCGCTGGACTCTCTCAAGCAGTTCCATGTCCTTCTTGAACTGTGGGGCCCAGAACTGGACACAATACTCCAGATGTGGCCTCACTAGGGCAGAATAGAGGGGGAGGAGAACCTCTCTCGACCTACTAACCACCCCCCTTCTAATGCACCCCAGGATGCCATTTGCCTTCTTGGCCACAAAGGCACATTGCTGGCTCATGGTCATCCTCCTGTCCACTAGGACCCCCAGGTCCCTTTCTCCTACACTGAGAAAGCACCCAAAATTATTACAGCTCTAATCCTGCTAACATTTATAAAGATGTTTAATTTTATGACCTTGGCTTGCCCAGCGAAACCAATGGAGGTGCAGTGCACGTGAGTGGGGTTGTAAGTGCTCACAGGGCTGGGGGGGAGCAAGTGGTTCGGGGCAGCTCTGGTGGCTGCGGAGCACAATGACCCCAGAGTATGGCACACAGGAGTTTGTGATGGTGAGATGTACTGCTCATCTCAAAAATGATGCAGAAATAATAATATCAACAACAATGATGATGAATAATGTAGAGCAGCCCTTCTATTAGGGGTAGATGGAAACCGATTAATTTAATCTTCTCTCATCTTTGTCCTGGGTGTGATGATGCACTGGGCTTTGTAGCCTGTTACTAATGGGAGAACCCCAGACAGGACTAAAGCAAGGCTCTGTTTGGCACTCAGTGTGACAGCTGGCTCTGACCTTCTCTTCCCTGCTCTCCATACTAAGTGTGTGTGTGCATGTGAATGACTGCATGTAGACCCCGGTGCCCCTGCTCGCCCCATCAACTAGGGTTGTATTGGCTCATATTCTACAACACCTTGGATTTTGCTCCCACCTCTGAATCCAGCACCCACATGGTTGTGGTGACAGAGTGAGGTTTGTTTCTACCACTGCTCTTGCTGTAGCTCTGCAGATCTGTGTGTGCAATAGTTGTCTCTTTCCTGCTTGGCCGAGCCAGACATTTTTCAAATGAAGATCTGGACTCTTTTTGTGAAGTTAAACCCACTGACAAGCCTGGTCTTCATCATCTTTTGCAGATCATGCCAAGGGAGTTCAATGACCCCCATGACCAAGGAACAAGGACCTGAGTACAGGCAGATAAACATGTGACATCTGCGACCATCACCATGCTGTGAAAATTTGCTTAGTTTCTCACCAGTGACAAGAGTCAATAATGTTTGGAGTGGATTGTACCTCTGCTGTGAAGGGGAATCTCCAAGAGACACCTCCAGTTGAGCGAAGGGAGGACAACTGCTGAAGGGATGTTTTGGCAACCTTGGATTCCTCCATCAGACCTCAAGGGTCTTGCAGGAAACCCTGTGTCCCTCAACTGCTCCACAGCATCTCACTGGCTGAGTCTTGGGGGCTGTCTCGGTATCTCTGCTCTGCTACAGGCTAAAATTGAGAAGCACAAATAAAATAACCAGGCCAGGGTGCATCAGGCTCTTCACCTTCTGCCCTGGCTCTACCCTGAATCTACAGAGTGTGATTATCTGGATGGGGCTAGGAAGGAAAAGAGGATGGCAGAGCCCTCTGCCACACAGAAGGGCAGATCATCAGAGTCTCTTTCTTACACTGTTAGTGGAGGAGTCCTTGTGAAAGATATTTTGAAATAAATGGAACAATAATATAGCCATAATAGTTGCCCTAAGTGCAATGACTATAGCCTCGAAAGATTTGTAATCTCTTTTAATAAATACATTAAATTATTTGAAATAATGTCTTATTTGCCAACAGCTTATTCCATAAATATATATGGAATATAAAATAGGAGAGATTCCCTGACATAATTAAAATTGTACAGCCAAGTAGGAGGCAGGGAATAGTGTTATCTTTTCAGCTGCAAACTATTTTACAGAAATATTTCTCACACACAAACCTTCTATTTACCTTTAGGGATGGCATAATTGCATATTGAAAACAGTGCAGCTCTGAGGCAGCGGTGCCTGGTGCCTCCACCTTCCACCCCCGCTACAGCAGCAGCTCAGGCAACAAACTACAGCTCCCTTCTCACCAGTGCCAAACACGCTCCCTCCTGCAGACATAGAATCATAGAATCATAGAATCATTATGGTTGGAAGGGACCTCCAGGGTCATCAAGTCCAACCTTTATCCCATCATATTCCTAACCATTAGACCATCAGACCATGGCCTCAAGTGCCTCATCAACCATTTTTTGAACACCCCCAGGGACGGGGACTCCACCCCCTCCCTGGGCAGCCCATTCCAGTGCCCAACCACCCTCTCAGTAAAGAACTTCTTCCTAATCTCCAACCTAAACTTCCTCTGGTGGAACTTGAGGCCATTTCCTCTCGTCCTGTCATTAGCAATTCTGGAGAAGAGACCAACACCAGCCTCACTACAACCTCCCTTTAGGTAGTTGTAGAGGGCAATAAGGTCTCCTCTCAGTCTCCTCTTCTCCAGGCTAAATAACCCCAGTTCCCTCAGCCGGTCTTCATAAGGCTTCATAAGGCTGTGCAGACACCTGCACAGAGACAACCCTGAATGCTGCGTTAAGATCTCATTTACCTTGTAACTAATATACTCCTTAGCCATCGTGGAGGGGTGGCCTGGATGTTCACCCATCTCCGTGGCAAGGGCTCAGTGTGCTCAAATGGGGCCTGGGGGCTGGTTGCTCACATTCATCACCTCCAGAGGTTCCACTGCTCTCTATGCAGAGACATCTAGCACTTGAGCAAAGGATGTGTGGTTATAGCAGTGGGGGTTTTAAGCAGCAGACTGGGTGTTAGGCAGAATACTACATGTATTGCTCAAATGTCTTAAAGATATTACTTCAAAGGACTAAATCTGCATTACAAAAGCTATCAATAATGTAGTAGGTTATTGATTAGAACTATTCTTAACTTCTAATGCATTGTGTTTGGAACATTGGTGATTTATATGCAGGATAACATGACGAAGAATGAAACCAATGGTGTTTTAACATCTTAAACTGGATATTACACCATCCCAGCTAAAAAAGCCTATTTATATCAAGGATTTTTTACTGCCCCATAGCAAACTCATTTCCAGAAACTGTCCCTCTGCACCATAAACTATTATTTAGTAATTTAGTTCTTAAGTTAAAGGTCAACACCAAAAAAATAAATAACTGGAAGCAACAGAAGTTTCCAGACTCATGATTTTAGGAGTCCTTCTGATCCATTTGCATTTTAAATATATTTATTGGGGCTGAGCTCAATAGATAAGTTATATATAAGGAACTCCCAGGTATGCCATGGAACCAGGTAGACAAAATTTCCTTCAAATAATGATTCACTGATGATAAAGAAACCCTTCACTAATCTGTATCTTTATTTTTTAGGCTTTCTGCTTAAAAAAGGCAGGTGAGGTAGGATTATAAATCCTGTATAACTACCTGAGGTGGTATTACTGAGGGCTTGTCTTTTGTAGAAAAAAGCAATTACTTTCCCAGGGTGCAGATGAGTGTCTCTACACCACACCCTTGGTGCCCACTGACATGCAAGGCATCGCACTCTGCTTCAAAACTGCTGCTTACAGAAGGTCCTTTAACATGCACAAAAGTGTCTGCATGGGGAATTAGCACAAAGTAGGCACCGTACTGTAAACTCACACCATCTCTGCATGCTGGCTTCCCCGTGAAAGCCTTTGCAGAATTAAAACATGAGGTTAGAAGGCAGCTACAGTGACACAAGCGAGAAGTGATGGGGACTACAGTGTGTGTATAGTGTAAGTGATACGTGGGGAAGGAAGAAGCCAATGCAAATCTTTGCTGAAGAGGTCACTTGCTGGGCTTTTCGTAGTCTGGTCTGGGTGAGGGAAAGGCTGCAGTTTGTTCCACAGCGAGGTGCTCTCTCAGGAGTCTGAGCCATATTTTCAGCTGCTTTTCGTGACCGTGCAAGTGCCTTCAAGGTGATATAATTCCTTCAAGCCTGTTGACTCATAAAAAAGACAAAACCCAAGATGATTACTTCTATGATTCTGTGATTCCTGCCATGTCCCCTTCCCTGTAGGACTTTAAGTGGCCCCACTTGGCATCACAGAGCTCCTCTTACCTAACACCAAACTGAAAACTTCCACATTTCCTTCTCTGCATCAGAATTGTGACAAATAGGCTCTAAATGCATCAGACAGTGGGTTAAATTCAAACAAGGCTTAAATATCCTGCAATGACACCATATTGTGTATACAACAATGCAAGACATAGTGGTGGCTGCATACGTGTGCACAAGGATGCAAATGCACAGGTAGGACACGTGCTCCTGCCCACACTCCCACACCTGTCCCCCTACACAACACTTATATACATAGTTGTAGGCATAAAATATGGTGTATTATATTCTCTCATTACCTTCAGTGGGTTTTGGATCTGGTCCACCTCGCCAACACATTGGGTTGTATTTCACAGGTACAAATTGTATTTATGTAGATACCATGTAAGTTTACATCCTATCTTTGGTGGAAGGGTGGCTGAAGTAATTTATCAAAGCACTGCTTATTTTTGCTGATAGCAAAAAGAATTTCTCAGCTATTACTCTTTTTTGTTTGTTTGTTTTGGTTTGGTTTTTTGGTTTATTTTGTTTGTGAAGCACACAGTGCACATTTTAGGGAACTGTAAATACATAATCCAAATCATATAATTTTTCAGACCAAGCACCATACCATAATTTGCTAGACGATGCTGTAAAAACTAAATGACAGGTACCTTTAGAATGCAGGATGACTGTGCTAATTAGAGAATTGCATAAAATAAAACAACACAAATGTCTGTTGAAAATAATTATTATATTTGCATGTATTAAATTATAGTTTTAAAATATTGCCTGAAGATGTGTTGGAGGGAGACAGAAATGAAATTATATTTAAACACTGAATTTAAAGGAACTGCTAAATAACCAAATTAGCTACTCATCAGCCAACCCAAATTCTTGAACACCAATTCCAGTGCTCATTATAATTTATTTGGAAGAATGTTTAAAACAAAGGAACTTCTTGACATTTCTTAAATTCATATTTAAATTCATATTTAATGGAAAATGGAGCTTCTCCCCTGGTTAGGCATCATTTTGCATCATCTTGTGCCTATTAGCTGGACTTACTTCTGTTATCAGCACATGAGTGATGCCCTTGACCTCTGCCAGCTCCTATATTCTGCACCCATGATCAGAGATAGTCCTGTATATTGTGGAGCTGATCAAAAAATCAGTCGGAGCCAAGGGAGAGGCTCCCAGTGGTTTCAGTGGACTTTGGATCCCTCCCATTCCACAAGCACATTGGGCTGCATTCTATACACATGTGGATCCCGAGCCTGTATATTATTAGATAAGGTCTGCTTTCTGTGTGTTACCAGATGCACTGCTCTCTTTTCACCCCTCTGCGTTCAGCAGATAAAAGATCCAACTGCGAAGAGCTTCTCCGTTCCGAATTCAAACTTGAACTTCATCAAACACAACGCTGCAGTGTGAGGGCTGGGTATGAACTCATTATGCATATAGGAAGCAGCTGGGAAGCTTGGATTTGTGTCACTGTCTTGGCAGAGCACGACAGGGTCTGGGGATGAAGGCTACACACGGCTCAGCAGCAAAATTCTTTCAAGCAGGACAATTTGTAGGTGCACTGCTGGTCTTACATCTATTATGCTCATAATTAATCTGAGAAGCAGAGAATTTGACTGAAGATCTCTTAGTGGCTTCATGTCAAAAAATCAGTTTCATGTTGTATTCATAATTCAGGCACTGGGAGCAAAGAGCAAGCAAATGCAATGCAACCCTCAACAGGCCACGTGTGACTGTGCCTGGCTCGTGTTTTCAGACAAGACAGCCACGTGTTCTCCTATTTTTAATAAGATGCTTTAACCTCCTGTAGCCCTGCAGCCCCCCAGTCCTCCTCTGTGAGCTCTTAGTCACAGGACCTTCCTCTCTGCATGGAGTTGTAGAGAGGAAGAAAGATCAGACCCGCAGGCTGTAATCTTTATGGTCCAGAACGTCTGCACCAAAGCTAAAAAATAAAGAAAATCAAGGATCACGATCAGAAAATAGAAAGTGCCTGGGTAGGGGCTGAAGGAAAATATTACTTCAGTTCCTCAATAAATTATCCTATTCTGACACAGAAGCTGAGGCTCTGAAATTAAGCAAAGATGCCAAATATTACAGAGAAGCTTCCAACATGAGAACTGTGGTTAGTCTTTGAACTCATACATACAACAGACACTGGAGTATTAAAACAACAGAGGCACTCATATCAGCTTGAGAACTCCAGTATAATTTAGTCTGAAGTTATTCACAAACATTATCAATATTTCTGAGTTTACACTCGCACCTTTGACTGTTGACTTAAAGCATCTAGTCTGGTTCATGCTACTGGTAATGTTTACACTTTGGAATCTATTATGCATAGAAAAATTAGGGATTATCTTTGACCTGGGTCCCACATATTTTTATGCAAAACTAAATAATAGGGTTATTTATTCATTTAATCAATTCCATATATTTGTCATAAGCAGGCCTGATTTCTTCAGAGGTCGCAATCAACATCATACTTCTAGGAGGACATATGGTTTGACTGTTAACACAGAGATCCTAGTCAGCATTCAAACAACACTGAGGTCTCATCTCTTTTCTCAGTTTAGGAGCACTACATATCAATATGGGTTAATCATTATATGGAAACATCATTATTGGAGCAGTCCAGGCATGTTTAACTCTTAAATGGGGAGGGATGTGTGTAATTGTTAGGAAGGAAAAAGGAAAACCACAAAATGTTCTACATTCAAACATAACAAAAAGAAGTTCAGGTGATGAACATATCTGTCCACGGGATCTCTTGCAGACAGCTGTAGGCTCTCTGACTATGATGTGACTGGACAAAAGCTGTATAAAAGGTAACTGTCACTTTGTAGCTGCTTGGAGTGCAGAAGTAGGAGGATGCAGAAGACCACCCTGTCAGTCTTTAGAGTCAATCCTCATGCCCTGTCTTATGCCATACAGTAGTATAGCTGCTTAAAGTCAAGCACCACCTCAGTTTATGCCAAAGATCTTTGCATAGCTAAAATTCTGCTTTTCCATACACTTACATCTTCCCAAGCTTCATCCTACTACCACATTAATAGACGTGTTTATTTCACGTTATCTGCTTCAGAGGACATCATCCATAGCTTTAAAAATGAATGATTGTTAATGACCTGCAGTCCAAGAATTGAAAGCTTAGAGAACTTCATGAATATCTTGGGATAATGAATTAATTCTCTTTTTCACAGTCTGTTTGGCGTTGCTGGCAAAAGAGAAATGGAAAGGCAAAAAATGTCAAATATATTTATCCACTTAAATCTATTACTAACTGGGCTTGAGGAAAATGAAAGCATATTATTTTCTTTTAGAAGAATAAGAGTAGATTTAGTCTGAAAACGAGATGTACCTTTTAACGAGGGACAGTTGATCAGTACATCCCAGCAGTTGATGCATTTAAAAATTTGAATATCATACTAAGAAAAAAATAGTTTATTCCATTCGGGAAATGTGCAATAAAGTCTAACCAGCATATTGTACTAAACTTGCAAGTCATGCTGGTGTCAACATCTTAATAGAACAAGCAGTAATTTTACTATTAGCAAATGCCTGGGTGTTAGTGTGGGAAAAAGCATTACCTCCAAATGTGAGGAGGAGAAGTAACAGTTAACAGATACCTACCACAAGCAACAGAGACCATCAACATTTAATGACTGGAGTAACCATATCCTCCTTCAGCTGATGGAGATTGTATAGAAGCAGATGGAGTAAAATGCTAACAAACACTATGTACCAAATGTAATAGGAGAGGTGCAAGCTCGTCAGGATTATGCTATTGTGAGACTAATTGCCAGGATGCCTAGGAGCTTTAACAACCATGTTTCCTCCCCCCCACCCCTTCTTTCTTTTGACTAGTGCTTATATTTTATTTATTTATTTAGGTTTTAACACCTCCTCTTGTGATTTGCAGGCAAGAGGAATTAGTTTCAGCATCAGTACAGTGTCTCATGCAACACTCCTACAGCTGAACATCTGCTTGACAGAAGGCTGATGGGAGCTACATGCCAGTTTGGGAGCTTTTTCTCATAGGTTGTGTGGCACAAGTAAAGTATTTAAAGTATTTAAGGACTAATGGGACACAACAGAGAACAGGGATATGTGAAGAGGCACAGAACATGTGAAGATGTAAAGACACACAGAAATTCCACCAATGTTGATGAAGCCTGGTGAGACCAGCCAAAGGCTTGTGCCAAGCAGGGATGCTGGCCTGGCCTCAGGACAGCTTACAGCCTTCAAAGGATGCTGTCAATGGTTCTTGTGACAGAAGACAGACAGAAGAGCCAGACAGGTGTCTTCTAAAGATATGAGAAAGACTCTCAAAATTTGTACCTAGCAATTAAAACTTTGGTGTGGAGATTGTCTGAAAGAAATGGACCATTTGGAGGAGGAAAATGTTGCTCCTTCGGATAGAGAAGCTGAAGTCCATGATGTTTGGAGGAAAAGGAGTGTATAAGTAAAAGGGAGAAGCTAGAAACACAGGGGGCCTGGAAGCTAAAATCTTTGGCCATCAGGAGAACTACACTGCTGCAGGAGGCTCCCTGGAGCTGGGCAGGCAGCTGGATCACAGGATGGTGAGAGGGTGCCCTATGAACCAGCTTTGAAATAAAAGTCACTAGAGCAGCTACACCTTGCAGGGATGGTGTCCTCAACAGGAGGACTAGAGGTTGAATTTCCTCCACCTCTCGATAGTCAGCAATGGAGGTTTCATGGTGAAACACAGAATTTTGGCACATTGTGTGCAGGTGTCTTGGTACTTACTCTTATGAAATGGGGAAAAAGTTAAAGCTGATATATATTTTCAACCAGTGTATTGCAGGTGAATACTGATTCCCAGGTGCAGGAGAAACTCTCCCAAGATCTGCAGGAGAGTCACAGGCTATTGAGTAACAGAACAAATATTGGCAGAAAAAATTGCATGAGCTGTTGGAATAGCACAGAGGGGAAGGGAGGGATGGACTCTGCTGCGTGTCACAGGGTCCTCTGTGGCTACTCCAGAAGAAAGCTAAGAGCAGGTGCAAGAAGAATATCTACCAGTCAGAAGGTGCTATCCATAATAATGTGCTCTTCAACCAGCATCAGAAAAGGAAGTTGGAAAGCAGGAATGGACTCACAGGGAAAATGAAAAAGGACCGTCAAAGGAAAATACCCCTAAGCTGAAAACCGTTGCAGATGGGTAGTTACTAATGAAAACCACCACTATATAATAGGGAGATCTCAACTTATAGCTTCAAAGACTTAAAGTTGTATTTCTTCTCCTCCCTATCTCTGTTAGAAGATTCAGGTTTTCACCCTGCTAAGGCTCCATTGTGCTTATCAGCAGCCCTAGGCTTTATGTCTCAGTGTGAGTAGTCAAATATCTAAATGTAACTTCGTATTTAACTAAGGAGAAAATCAACCAGGAGTGGTATCAGTGGAAGGAAAACCTTCCCAGTTGAGATCAGGCAGTGCAAAAGACCTCGATCCTGTTGCCAGCTGAGACAGAGGTGCGACTTCTGGAGGCAGCTGGGGTTGGGGACTGAGGCTCTGGGTCCCAAGGCAGTGAGGCAACAAGCTTATCATAGAATGGTTTGGGTTGGAAGGGACCTTAAAGATCACCTAATTCCAACCCCCCTGCCATGGGCAGGGACACCTTCCACTAGACCAAGTTACTCCAAGCCCCATCCAACCTGGCCTTCAACACTGTCATGGAGGGGCAGCCACAGCTTCTCTGGGCACCCTGGGCCAGGGTCTCAACCTCCTGGTGTCTCCTGGCAACACAATTTATTCCTAGTGTTTGTTGCATTGGTGTTTGGAGGCACCTGGCAGCTCTGGGTGATGCCAAGGAGCAAACACTCAATTCCCATGTAGAGCAGGGGTAATTCTCATGTAGCAGAGCAGGGAACTAAGCCCTGTCCTGGTCACAGCTCAGCCCCCAGCTGCAAAGCTGCCTTTGGCCAAAAGGGCTCCATTTTGAAGACAGTTGCAACGTGTGTGGTTGTGTACTCACAGGCCACTGTGAGCACAAAGTCAGGGCTTCTTAGTGTACATAATAACTACATCTTTTTTTCATTTTTGATGGATTTATTTCCTATGTGCTCCCGTAAGTGATGTAGAAGCATATAACTGCACTTACAACAGTAATTTTCCCTCAAGCAGGTTTCTCAATATTCAGTTCAGCGAGTTCACCATCTGTAAAAGCAGGTAAGTTTCTGAAGTTGAGCCCTTGGAGATTTCTTCAAAATAATGTAGTCTCAATCAATTTCCCAGGTTAGTAAACTTGGAAACAGACTTAGTTTTCTTCCTGCATCTGTCTTTATAGGCTATGAAATGATTTATGCATATATGTGTCACCAAACAAATATTCCAATGCCTTTCCAATAACAAATAGGCTGCGATAGTGAATGCACATCTATCAGTCAGACTAGAACGTGATGCTGATGCATGCTATAGCATGCTATGAGAGCCAAACTCTGTCCTGGATAAAACACAGTGAAAATAAACTGCATCTTTGGAGTTACCTTTCCAAGCTAAACTAAGAAAAATTAATGGATGTAGTTCCATGACCAGGATTTAACACACAACAGGATTTTTCTTAAATACCCAGGAGTCTTAAGCCTGATGTGATATTATGCATTTGCTGGTATTAATATTATTGTTTCTGTCTCATTTTAGGTTACTCTCCAGTGTTTATTATTAATTCAAATTCTCACTATTAAAGGGAAGATATTATCCATATGGTTAACGTGCTGCTCAGTATGTTCATAAGTTCTCCAACGTTTTGATTAACACTGACAGAGAACCCTTTGAAAACATATGGCCCTATATACATCCTGTCATTTCTAATAATAGGGTACATTCTTCAGCACATTTTCTTAAGAAGATGAATTCAGTCATATTTTAGAAACATGCTAATACTTTGTTAATTAGTCCTTTGAGGTCAGGGGGAAAGAAAAGACTGAATGAAAATAAACTTTTCCTTGAGCAGACACCATGAGCACTGTAGATAATTTGTGCCACAGAAAAACGTGATATCTATGAGTAATGGTCTCTATATACAGCCAGATTTCTTAAACCAATTAGCTTCTGGCATATTCCTGAAAATATTCATGCTTTATTTGGTATGCCAGACTCTTAAAGCTTTAGCATGAAGACTGATTTTGATGTTCATTTCACTGATTAGGTCAGTATTCTGTTTCTGGTGTTGAATTTCTGTATTTATAACAATTGTTTCCCTTTCCTAACACCTTTGGGATATCGCAGGATCTCAAACCTTTTCTCCCTTACACAGGCAGGTCTGATACCAAACCTAGTAGATATTGTTGACTTAAATTCACTTTGGCTAGTGCAGGAACAGGACACATTTATAAGTTAGAATTTGTCCCCAGAGACTATTTCCACCACATCTACTCTGTTGGGATTTTCACCCCTTCCTTTCACCGTGATGGTGGAGATTTGCACCTTCTTGGTGTCTTTTAATCATTTCCTCACATGAGTCCATCTTCAGACTACACTAGCTTAGTATTTGTTCAGAATTTGTCCAGCCACATATTCTTTAACATGATACTTCATGATGTGACTATGCAAGAATAAGTCAGTTAATCTACTTGATGACTATGAAGCACAATAACATAAATATATTTTTAAAAGCTAAGATATCAATATTGTACTTTATAGACCTGAATATTTTCATACACCTCATGCATGTTCAAAATACGTTTTTTAACTCAAGTTCTTTCCCCCCAAAGAAATATCAGTATCGTTAATGCTGATAAATAATGTTGCTAAAATTGCAAAAGGACTATTACAATGATTTCAGCTAGCATCTTACTTTCATTTCTTACTTTCTTCCTCTCCTTCTTGAGGAAAACCCAGAGACATACAACTTGACTCTCAAAAAAGGCTAGATTTTTTTTCTCTTTTTCTTCTTTGTCTCCTCCCCCTCTGTTTGCTCCTGCTCTTTTCCCTTGGGAAAAGTCCCTGTCTGGGCCACATCAGTGAAGCATTTCTGGGCAAAAAGCCATCAGTCCTTATGAAACTCCATCTCTGACTATTACTGCAGATAGGTTTCTCCAAGCCCATCAAATCTCTCCTGCTCTAGACTCCTCTCAAAGAAAATATCTAGTAAAATTCATGGTCTTTGTCTGCAGGAAGGTGGATAGGAGAAACCTAGTGAGTCTGAAAGATCTTCAGGAGCTGCAGGACAAGGTTATCAGTGCTCCCACTTCTCAAGGACATTCTTCAACTTAAGGGAATTCTTTAACTCCTATCACAGAGAGCAGCTCCCTCCACATCTTGCTTTGTGAAGGATCAGTCAAGAAAAAGGAAATAAATACCATATAAACCCTACATATTTTCCATTCCAGGTGTAAAGCACATTTCTTTGATTTTGCCTACTCCAACATGCATGTGAACAGCATTTATACAAATAATGATAACCAAACACCTTCTAGGAAATGGAACATCATCTTGCATATGTAATACTCTTTCTAGGACCTAATGGGAAGAAAAATCAAACATCTCTAACAGAGGGTATCAGAGTCATTCAGAGATCATCTACAATAAAAGGGAAGGTAAAGACAGGGAGAGCAGTGCAAGAACTGAAGTAGATTGGAAGCCTCCACCATTGATGGAAAATCAAAATGATTAAAAACCCCTAACAAGCAAAAGCACACTTATGGTTTAGTTACCAAAATTCTGTACACTTTCCATGAAATATTTTGCCCTGTTGTACTGAGTTTCAAGAGCAGTACAAGTTTTGTTTGCTTTCTGTGAATTCAGATAAAATATGATCTTTTACACTTTGCTTTACACTGATAATTTGTACCTGCCTTTTTGGGGCTGCCCATCCTCCCTGCATTACTTTTTCAGAAATTGAGAGACATGAAGTACTTTCAGACAAGTAACATATGGCTGCCTTGCAGATAACTACTTACTACTAATAAAACCACGTCTGTGCTATGCGGTTTATCTCACAATACTCCTTAAATTACAATACTGTTATTCCACTTTTTTCCCCTTTGGTTCTACATTATTTAAACTGCTGCACATGATACTGAAAACTCGAAGACTGTTATCAGTTTAGGAAAAGGGTTTTAAATGGAAAAGATTAAGCTTTTGGCCTGAATCCAGGAAGCACTTAAACGCATGAGCAACTTTACTCCCATGAGTAGTGTCTTTGAAGCCAATGGGACCAGCCATGCATGGAGGAGCACACGTTTGTATAGACACTGGGGAGAACAGGCTCTGCTTTGAGAGGTGCAGGTTTAAAATTTGGGCCTGTGTTTAGCTACATGCGTGTATTCAAATCATAAGGCATTAACTTACTATACATGCTTACTACACTTTTCCCAAATATCATAGTCTTATTGCTCTATTATTATTTTTTCCCTCTTGAAAATAGGCAGCTGTTCTTTATTTTTTCTTACCTATATGCCAGATTTAAAAAGAGTCAGGTTACAGGTTTTCAGAGCAAATAAAACAAATCAGTGTTTCAAAAACACAGAATACATATTTTGCTATGAGGCATAGGGCTTGGAAAGGCCTACCCAGGTTCTCTTCAGACTGTCAGAAAATAGGAAATATGCCCAAAAAGTCAGTGGTGTACTGTAACAACTTTCATTCCCCCATGGAAAAGTTACTGTATTTTTTTACACCTGCATCTTTCCTGCTCCAGTATTAGCTACTCTTCTCTGCCATTTCTATCTTCTGTAAATGACAGCCTTAGGCTCTGCATGAACTTAATTTATATTTAAAACTTTTGCTTCAAGGTTTATAGCAGTCACCAGCACCAAAGAGAAACAGATAGAAGTCAAGTACTAAAAAATATTGTCTAATGAAAGATGCCACAGTTAAACCTCATTTTATCTCAAATAAGCAATAACACTTTGCAATATTAAAAAAAAATAATTTAATAGAAAATGTGTAAAGTCTCCTAATATGGAAGCAGGAAAAACTTCACTTTGGCATTTCTAACCAAACCAGTCACTGCAGCATTACAGAATCTAAACTTTTAATTTCTGTTTGTTGTGAAAAGATCCTGGTAGAAGATGTGCCTCACTGCTCCATGAAAACAGGGGCTCACCAGCCCCTTACATGCCTGTTCTTAACTACCGAGGAGATGCATCCCTGCAGGGATGAAAAAGCCCAGCAACAGAAGAGCTGTAGCCCTATCAGAGAAATGACCTTACAAAGGAAAATGGGATCATGAGATACCTCAATGAAAACTGCTAAACTCTGGTGCCATTCAGTACAACATGCTGTCTGCAGAACAACCCCACTGATGCCAATGGGAGCAGTGATGAAAAAGGCCACTCATGTACTAAAATCCTCCATCAGGCTGGCCCTACCCTGTGGGGACATCAGGAAAAGCTACTGGGAACCGATGACAGTCTGCAAATCAGGCATCATCCACAGCCCATGTCACTGGGGCTGTGCAAAACTGAACAGAATTATGAATGGCTAAATGCACTTGATTGACCCTATCCTACTATGTCCCCCTCACAAAATAATTCTACAGCAGGATTTCTTTTTAATTAATTTTTTTACTTCCTACACTGAAACTTACTGCTTGTTCATAGAGCACAGACCACTAAACATATTTTGCTGTGACAATATGTATTAGTGACATCAAGTCTTATACCTATCTGGTTCATTCGGGAGAAAAAAATCCAATGTGTCTGCAAAACTTATTTCTTAGGGTGATGAAGCTCCCTGCTACAGATTGCTGTGCCTAATTTGCCAGATATTTGTTTCCTAGCTATTATTGCCTGCTGAATATTTTACATCCATTGTAATTCAATATTCAGGCCAAGACTAAAATAAACCTTTTATTTTTTTTTCCTTTTGATTATTTTCGTTAAAGAAATTTTTGTCTTCAATCTTCCATTTCAATCTTGGCCTTTTAAAAGGCCATCTTCAACTTTAGAAGCAGCCTTAATTACTAGACATTTTGTCTCCTACTTGGCAACATAATACAAGATGAGGAAACTGGATGCAGAATCTAATAAATTCATAGCACCATCCAGAAGAGGCAGTAGGATGCTATATACAGTTAAAAGCAGGAAACAATTTATATCAAAGCCCAGTTAGAGATTGTCATACCCCATTCTTCAGATGTGAAAGTACTATCCCAAATTTTCTAAAAGGTGGCTAAAGACAGAACCATATTGACTAATTTTCACTCAGTAGTCAATAGACTCAGTGCTTCATTCTGATAAAGTTAATAGGATTTTGAAGAATTTTGGTTTTGTGTAAGTACTTCTGGGCTGAGACCTGAATACTTCTACCTGTGACTTTAGAGCAATTAGGTACCTTTGGGGGGAAAAAAGTGGCCTTTTCATTAGCTCATGTGACAAAAGTAAAGGAATTTAGTACAATGTAATTCTGTCATTAGGGAATAACACTAAATCTCTTCCCACAGTTTAAGTCCTACATAAAGCTTTAAAAAAGTCAATGGAACTGGAATTTCAGGAGTTATGGACCAGGTCTTATTTATAGAAAGATTACGTGCTTCCAAGAACAAGGAAAAAAACTGACAAAACATTTCAAGAAAGAAAAAATAGAGGGATCTTTTTTTTTATCATCTGCAAATAGTGACAAAAATGGAAAGAAAGTGGTTGAGAAAGGATTGAAGGCAGCAGATATCCAAGCAGTAACGTCTTCCTGCACTCCAGAAGTGCACTAATATTTAAAATGGGGCAGGGGTTCAGTTTTGCTGTGTTGCAGGTTCCTGTTCTCTGTGCCTGATTCTAGGAGGATGTGAGAGACAAAGCACTTACAACTGTCATAGGATTCCCTGCTCAACAACGCTTATTTAGTCACCAAATTGTTCAGAATTTGTAAGGATTTACTGACTCGGAGTGTTCTTTACCTTTTTGCTCTGCTTCACAATCTTAATACATTTTTTTTCTCAGCCTATGGGGTGACAGAGAAGGACAGACAATGCAAAGTGAGGCCTGATCTGGGTGAAAAAAGGCTCTTGTGATTGTTTTTGGAAAAATGTGTAAGAAATTGTACTATATTTTCTTATTCTTTTCTCAGGGTTTAGTTGGCTTTAGGGATTTGGGGGTGGATTTAGCAAAGCTTTTAAAATGAATGTCTACATTTTTAAAACACTGAGGTGTGAGGTATACTGGTGGCCATGAGCCACTGAGAATATTGTGGATATCGCTGCAGTATGCTGCTAGGCATCACATTTTGAAATGTAATTGTTTTTTTCAGGTTGAGAGGTGGGTAGGGAAAACAATCGATAGCAATAACTTTATTTACACAGCCAGTGTAATCACTACTGCCTGTGCATTGGGCACTAGGAAAATCCATTTCTCTCATTTTGTTTTGGTTTTTAATTGCAGACATGGTATGTCACCACATCTTCACACTTCTATTTTTTTTTTTACTACACAATATCTACCTTGATGACTTTCATAGCTTATTAAATCAGTGACACAATCACTTCAATCAAGGGAGAGCAGGGTGGTAAGGGGTTCCTTAACACCTGCGCAAACTTTTTTATAGTCTGCATGTGCCCATTATGGCAGTGATGTGCAAAAATGGCATTTAAATGCTGAACTTCCTGAGGGTCTAGGAAGACAGAGGGAAACAGTGAGGACTCCAGAAAAGGCAGCAGAGGAGGAGCAGCTATATGTAACCTATGGGTGCCCATGGTGTTTTCTAAGAAATCAGCCCCAGAGATGTGAGCATCTTTTCTGCTGTTCTTTTTTTTATTTTTTTTTAAAGGACCCTCCATTGATTTTTCTGTATTATTCTTGACCCTGCACATGGACCCAGGGGGGAGGAAGGGAGATGGGTGGAGAAGAGATATTCACCCACCCCACTTTAAGCACCTAATTTACGTTCTGCTTGCAGTCATGCTCCTTTATCTAATCGCTGAAGAGAGATTTGCTGCTCCAAAGGGCAACTCAGAGCAGCTGTAGTAGGTCCTTGAGCTGAATTGTTCCCTGAATGACAGCTGTCAAGTGATTTGTCACCAACACCAGCAAGCTCATAACATTCCTTTCCTTGAACAGCAAGTCTTTTCCTAGAACAGCTTTAATGATGGAAGAAAGATTTGATTTGGCTTCTATATTAAGTCCATGATAGTGTTAATCCTATAAAAATAGAAAACATCCAGAATTTCTCTCTAATAATTGTAAACACTGCTTCCTTTGTCAACTTTTTGATTTATTGGAACTTATTATAGAGCTAGACTTTATTGTATTTGCTTATGATACCACAGTAATCTTTTCCCAGGCTTTCACTTTATTTTGTTACATTTATCTAGCAAGCCAGATTCACACTCCCACAGTAACCATATGGAGAAAAGCCACAAAAGCTGTTAAGTACATTTAATTACTGTTTTGATGAGCTCATATTTTAATTATGTTTATTGATTCTGTGTCTGTTGAAATAGTTTTAGCATTTCAAGAAAAAAAAATGGAATCAATATACTGTAATTACTGGGCATTTTATAATTTTTCTGTGTAATTAAAACTTTAGTATAATATTTTTAACACTTTTTACTAATCCTTCAGCTGTGATTGGCTGCGTTTCCTTCTATGTTTAGTTGACCTTTAATTCTAATTCTTCCACAATGTGAAGCTAAATTCAGGACTAAACATAATTTCCATCAAATACTTTCCTTCCCCTTAGACCTTCTTAGGAAATAAAAAATAACATGCATATGGTATTTACCAACACACCAGTTGTGACACATTGGTACCTCTTAGTACATGATTGCAGCTATCATGACAGCACTGACTAGCATTGGAGTAACAGCTTGATGGGTAACACAGCTAAGAAACTTCTTTCTGACATCTTTGCCACCGTCCCATTTCATTAAAACAGCTGGCATTTTTTTCTAAAATGGTAAAATATTTTATTTAATTTAAAAAAATCCACATGCCTCTGTTCAGGTAGAAAATTATTTAAGGCTGTTCTTGGACTTTTAAATTAATTTTTCCCTTGGATAGATCTAAACTTTTGGATTATATAAAATTGTAAAGCAGATGTAAAGGTACGGGGAACACGATCCTCTGGCAAAAGTCCTTTTGTTTGCATGGAGCATGATTTGCATTTCATGATGAAAGAAAATTACTTTGGATTAATTTAGCTGGAAGCAGGTACACCCACACATTTGGGCTGTAGAATGTCAGGGAACCATGTAGACTGTCAAGCTTTTAAAGATACTGCATGTCATGGTGAAGAGAAACAAGTTTTTCTTCATGGTATATCCCTTATGAGACAAATACAAAAATTTTTTTGTATATGGGTAAATTAGATATTACTGATTTATAAATCACAGGTACTGCTCTTGCTCAATCACCACACATGCCCATTTCTACATGGAAGGACTTGATAAGCAGGTGCTGTGTATAGGAAAAAGAGTTACCAGTGAGAGTGTAGGTATTTTTAACAGAGGGACCTGAACAGAGACAAGAATTTCAATGATATGACTGAGTTTTGAGATTTCAGGATGCCTCAAATGATGAAAATTCCATCCTCGAGAGAGTTCTGATTTTTGTAGACATAAGATGGTGAGCTACAGACCTTTCTTTTTTATTTTGTCTCTGGGTTTTAATTTCAATAGTATTAAAAGCAAGAAGTAGTGTCATGCCATTCAGTCATCAAACCCAGCTTTCATTTCTTTGCACCCTTGCATGCCACATGGGCAACAAATTAAAGAAAACGAAAGAAAAACTGAGTTAACAGCTTGTATTTTAATACTCTGCTTGTAGACACCCTTTGGGTGTGCTTTTGAATCTCTGACAAAATGCTAGAAAGTTACTCTGTGCTCCTGACAGTCAAACTGGGTTTGTTATATGTAGAGCTATTCTTGAAGTATTGTACCCTTGGCTCCCAATCTCAATCTTAAATTACCAAAGAGAAAGAAATATCTTTTCTGTGGAACTCATCCTAACTTGACCCCAGGCATATAATGTTAGCAGAGCTGGAAACTAGGTGCTGGCCAAGGAAAGAGAAAGGACTTCATCTATTTTAGTACTGTATATTACCTGAGGGTCATGAGATTACTGTGAGAAGGGGCAGAATGTGTGACTCTGGTAACAAAAAGAGGTATCAAGAGCTGAAAGAGAATATTTATGGGAAAAAAACACGTGATAGCAACAAACAGAGCTAGCTGAAAGACAAGTAGAAAGGACAGATAGGAAGAATACAGAAACAACACATAACTGTCTGGTTGGAATAAGATAGGCCACAGTTAGAGAAGGTTCGGGTGTAATCTTGACCCCCATAGAAAAGGTAGTGGAGGGGGAGGGAAGAGGGAAATAGCATGGAGGCACAGAAAGGTGAGAACCTCATTTACTCCTCTTTGGGGCACTTACCAGAAGGGTGAGCTTTGGTTTTGGCCAACTGCCCCTGCTACAGACCAGGAGAGGCCCATAGACGGTACCAGGAGGCGGAGCAGTAGGACTCTGCAGAAGTTGCTCTGAAGCTTCAGCTGTCACAAAATAGATTTGACTGTTTTTAAACCAGTCTGAAGACTCCTGCAGCAGCAGTGCTGGGACAGCAGGAGAGATGGGAAGGGACACCGCTGACTGGAGCTGCTTGTACCTGCTACTGAATTGGCAGGTTCTGGAGTGGTTTCCACGGGCACCAGGGTGCAAGAGCCCTGTCCCGAACATCTTTTGGAGTCTGCAAAACAAGCATCAAATTCAGCATTCACCAAAGTCAACGTAACAATTTCCTTTGATATCAGCAGTGTTTTCAACTCTTTGTGCACTGTTTAGACAGCCTCATTTCTGTAGGTATTTGTAGGCATTCCCTTCATACTCTTTACAGTATAAACCAACTATATTTGTTTCCTTTGTTTCTGACACTGGTTCTCTTCTTTAGCTACCCTTTAGCAACGTGGTTTTCTCTCAACATAAAACACACACTGCACACTTAAATATGAAATACTGATCAAATAGAAACACCTAGGAAAATTAAATGGGAGAAGAGTTAAGCAGTCCTAGTTATTTCTTACCACAATGCAGAGCTCTTGATTTCTAGATAAAAGGCAAAAATCTCTGCAAATACACCACTATAAAACCCAGTTAATTCTCTTGAAGTTGGAGGAACTATTTATGGTTTCTGCCACAGAGAAGCCAATCTTCCCCCAGGAGCACTTTTTGATGCCTGCCTTGTGACTTCTATGGGAGTGGAGAGAACATGCAGGAGGATTTGCCAGTGTATCATGCCTGATTAATTTAAGGACACATCACTCACTGAAATAAAAGATTTCAGATAATTGAGATGGTAGTGGGAAATGGTTGATTAGGCTAAGAGATAATTTCCTGGGTTTTAAGAAAAAAATGTGAAGGATAATAAAAAGACTATTTCAGAGAGGCTGCTTTGTTCTCCTGGGCATATACATACAAACAGTTTTCAAACAGCATGTTATTCACCCATTATGCTGATATAGCTCCTTCTCTTTCCATCTAAGAGATAAATACCCATTTATAAACTTACATACTTTACCTGGCAGGCCAAAATGGTTCTTGCAGATATGTTACAACTCCAGACAACCATGTAGATAATTTTCAAGAGAACAGCTACATATCAGAAAATCTTCTGAACATTGGTAAATGTGTAAGTTCAGCACATATGTTTCTCAGTGTAGCAACTCAGCTGTTTCATTTCTCTCTTTTGCTCAATATTCAGCCCCTTGAGACTTCCGACCCTGTCTCCAGTTTGGCAGTTTCACACACATAAAAGTCTTCTTTGTGCAAGTTTTGTGAGGGATCAGACAAAAATAAGATTTCTTTTTTTTTCTGAGTTTTTTTTGCGTTGCATCTCTAAATCAGAAAAACACAATTGTTTATGAGAAACATAATCAGGCTCTTTTCATTTTAATTAGAAGCATGATCGCTGCTTATTGTCTGTCCATGATCTTTGCCATTAGACCAAAATGAGATAAAGAATAAATGCAAATTAATCATTTATGAGGACAATGAGATGCCCGATCCACAGTTACAGTAGACAGGACAATAAACATTATATTTGTCCTCTAACTGAACAAAGGGAAGAGGAAAAATCCTGATGTGCAGGTTATCGTTTCTGGCATGTTTGAGTAGAGGGTCCGAACAACCATCGGAAAAAGACAACTGGACTGGAAGCATCTTGCATCCAAGCTGCCTCAGGTACTTCTCTTGCTATGGTCAGAAACTCCTGTAGCCCAGTAGCACCCAGGAAGTAAATTTAAGACCTCTCTTCCCTTATCGTATCTTCCCCTTGCACTATTGAAAACCAGAACCCTCCATCCTCCAGATTTGATCTGGAGCTCATAAGTTCTATCATTAATCTGATGAAACCTGTTAAATTTGAAAACATTCCTCTAAACTATAATTATGAGAGAGTAAGGTCATGAAAATTCAAGGTCAATTAGAACTGATAAGTTTAATAATTTCACATCTAACACCTTTTTCTTGGAAACACTGAAGTCAAAGACTTCGGGAAAATGTTGATACTTTAACTGTACCTTTTAAGACCTGCTGAATGTTTCCAAATTGTTCCATTTCAAGCAGTGTTTTAAGATATTTTCCAAGCACTGCTCAGACTAACTCATTTCTTGTTCACTTTTGTTTATTTTGTTATTGACAGAGTGATTCAAATTTACTGATTAACACATTTAAAATTAGTACTACTGCAGATAATTTTTTCTTGCCTACAAGAAGAGACCCAAAATTTTGCTTTGTAAAAGATTTAGAGTCTCAGGCCACTGCATCTCGTTACTTCTTCAAATAAGAACCTGTGAGCCCAACCGGACTCTTTGTGTGTGGGAACCTGCTGATTTGCTTGCTGAGTGCTCGGCAGCTGGGGAGCATTACTGGGCAGAATCTTTTTTCTTCACTTGGCTTATCCACAGAAAGTAATTGCAGCATGCTAAAAATAAAATAAAATAAAATAAAATAAAATAAAATAAAATAAAATAAAATAAAATAAAATAAAAACCAACCCCCCCAAAAAAACCCCAACCCCACTTATCAGAAACAATAGCAAGAGTCCTTCAGAGAGACTTCTATGAGGTCTCACGTATGGATGAATCTGTAAATGTCAAAGGACAGGAAGGAAAGGTGTAGCAAAGCCACTGAAGTCTCTTGACATCAGATGCTGCCTGAAACAGTCTCATGTAGATATTGATGTCACTAAATCTCACAAGGAGATTCACAGCTGTAGTAAATGAAAATTTGTCAAGAAAAAAGACTGCAAATGTTGTCAAATTCATTATCACCATCAGACTCTGTGTAACAACTGTGAGACATACCCATACCATGCTCACTGCATGTTTCACAGAAGTATCAGTAAACATGAAGGCTCACCTCTGTACCGTGCACATCCATGCAATGTCACACAGGGTTACATTCTTCTAAAAGAAGGCTGAGAATGAGGGATAAATATTGTCCTCAGTACATCTGCCTGTGGGAATCGGAGACCTGTTTTGTCAACTCCTTCCTTCAGCCTACCGAGAATTTTATTTCATGAAAAAACACCAGCACAACAAAACAGCATGAAAAATACAGGGCCCAATTCCTGCCACATCAAATTTCACTGCAAATGTAGGAGCACAAGAATTGTGTAAGAGTAGCACTAAGTACCGGATTTCATTCTGCTCCGCGGGAGATTTATCTGTGCTGCTACGTGCAATGCATTGAAAAATTCATGTACCAAAGACTACCTTCAAAAGAAGAGTGCAAAAGCAAAGGAAAATTCAAACTAACAAAACAACTGCTAGGGAAGGAGTGGTGGAACACTTCTGCCATCCATTAATAGGTTGTCAGCTGGCACAAATAACAATTCCCCTTACCTGGGGTCACTTTCCTGTCTACCTCTCCCTCCCCTGCTTCCCCAGCCTCTCCAAGCAGGTCACTGGGGAAGGGGAAATCAGAGTGTTCCCCATCATAGGGAGAAATCAGAGAGGGTACAAAGTTTCACTTAGCTTTAGATTAGTCTAAATTAAATAGAGTGGCCTGGGGAGGGGTCTCAGCCTGCAGGGCAACCTGATAGTGAAGCTAGAATCACAGTCTATCTATGTTCTAAATTGATGGCAATGAAAATAATACTCCCCAGACACAAAAGTACACTTGTTTTCAGATTAATGCATCCTGAATGTGAGCTTTTCATCTCCTTTCTGAATGAGTTAACGTGTGCTCATTCGCCTTGGCCAGAAACTGAACTGCAGATTCATTATTTGGAAACTTATTTGTGCTGAAGTCCATAAGGCCAGTGGCTTGGGAAGATGAAAACAGCTTTCCACAGGCTCTCATTTTCGGAAAAGCTGGTTGCCCAGGGCTGCCAAATGCATTCCCAATGAACTCCTCCATTTGCATGTTATATTTGGACTGAAATGGAGACAGCGAATACCTAACTGCTCTCAGGCCTGATCCAAGGATCTCCAATGGCTCCTTATGAGGGTAAATGATGCATTTGAAAAACAATTCCTATCACTCACCAAGGAGCCTGAAAGTGCTGTCATCTTGCCCTAGCACTGCATGGTACCTCTTCTCAGAGAAGAGCATCACTATCTGCCATAGCTGCCAGATCTTGTACTCATATCAATTAATTTTGGGAATACACTGTGCATTAATATGTATAATGGATGATAATTTCACAAATGTTCTAGTTTCATTTCTTGTTTTCTAATTTGTTATTAGTACAGAGTTAATTTATTCTTTGATTAATACAGCAACACATTTTTTGGTGCTTTCAGATATTGTCTTTTCAATAGTATAAATCTGTGTATTTTTCATACTTATCTGTGGATAAAGAATGTTAGATAGAAGATAGTTGTAAAACACATCTGTCAAGATAAGCTTGTAACTACTGTTCTTTCTGTAACTGCAGAAAAATTACACTAATTTAGACACAGATGTTTTGTTACACTTAGATTCAGCTCAACTTTCAATGGAACACAATACTGAAAAAAAAATCATTAAAAATTGGAATGACAAGCCAAAACAGCATCATCAGTTCATTCCAAAAGTTATATTTTGATATTGTCAAAACATTTTCAGACATTCTGGCAACATTCAACTTCGCAAAGCATTTCAGTTCTGACAAATGATGTGTTCTCCTTGAGCGTGTCTTGTACATGGTCTCTTGAAAGTTCCTCCAGTCTGATGTCATTTTATATTTCTCTGTAAAAATAGACTATTTAAATTAATGGGACTGACTTGTAATATGTTTTTTTGCTACTATTATACTTCTGCATGAACAACTGCCCTTAGTCTCAGCTGACAGACACTCCCCAAGCACACCCAGTATCAACACAGTCAGACCAGACGTACCGTCCTTCGTTTAGTTCATTCACATACCTTGATCAAATCTCCTTCTTTTTCCAAGCATTAGGTTGTTATCTCCCTGCTATCTGTGCCTATGACTGTAACTTCATCCTGGACAACACTAATTCCACATACTGAGAGCAAAAGAAAAGCCCCACGACTACTTGTTCTAGAGTCCTCGACAACTGGCAGTTGATTCACTGAAATCCACCCGCCTGAAATCTTCCTTATACTTTCATATTGACACTGCGCACACCGTTCCTGGACACGCAGTACTGCTGCCTGCTTTATATTTCCACAACTGGCTGTGTTTTGAAAAGACCTGAAGATGAAATCCCTATGCTACAAAAGCCTGAGGCTGTAAACTCACAGTCACTTTGGTGCTCTGAAGAAAGCTGTTAAATGATCACTTTTTTTCCCTGTGATACATACAGTGATAATATGTAGGGCATAAACTGAAGAACCAAGAAAAATCTCTTTCTCAGTTCTGGAATTCCCCCTCATACAGTGGCATTGCCGTTTGGTCCAGGAAAAACTGTATCTGGGTTTGCATCAGTGAAAACCTCGGCCAGAAATAAGAACATCATGCTACAGGACAGGAATATAAAGACACAATTCAGATTCCTTTGCTGGTAAATCACAGAATATCTTACTTTAAGATCACAAACTCTTCACAAATATATGAGCTGAGAATATTTTAAGAGGTTACTGTAAACTATTAATCTATTGTGATCTATCTAGTGATTGCCCCTTGTTACAGGGAGAATTTCACAGTTGTCTTGACTACAGACAAATCATGAAAAATAGACGGGCATATTTTTATGCTTTCATAAACAGAACAGATCTAAATTTAGCTTAATAAGAGCTGTTTATTCAAATATTAAAATACTTAGAATAAAATACTTGTAATAATCATGTAAGACAGGAGACTTTATGTTGCCTCGGTATGACTCTGATTTAATGGCTCATTTTGACTTGGCACATACAGGTAAAGCTCACTCTTTCTCATCCATCTCACAGAATCACAGAATTGCAGAATATTTTGGGTTGGAAATGACCTTAAAGACCATCTCATTCCAACCAACCACCCTGCCATGGGCAGGGACACCTTCCACTAGACCAGGTTGCTCCAAACCCCATCCAACCTGGCCTTGAACACTTGTCACTAAAACCCTCTGCCACTAAAGCCCTCATCACTAAAACCCTCTGGTCAGAGTACATAATCACATCCAAAACCAAGGTTTTTATAAGAGCAAAATATATTCTACAAAATAAGCTAAAACTGGTGAAAAACCCACAAACAACAGTATCATTTCCAATGGCATTTTAGCTCTGATTTTGGGAAGACACATACAGGTATGTAAGTATCTCCTTCTCTTCATGGAATTTACACCTGTATTCCAGCTTCTGTGCTGGTGGACCACTGTGAATGGAATGGTCTTATCCAGTTAATTATTTTAGCCTTCATTTTGTCAAAGATTAAAATGAATATTACTCTCACAAATAAAAATGTTAGGACATTTGAACTCACTGGAGCTTTTGAACACTGGTTAAATTTTAAAATCTATGCTGGTTAAACATGAATTATCATTTTACTTATGAAGTACTTTTAAAAATATTACAATATAGAAGAACTGTAGAATTACACAGCCACCCTCTAAAGTGAGAATATAAATTCCCCAATCTAATAGTCGTTTGACTGAGCTAATATTGAAACACTTAATAGCATTTAAACAAAAAATGTTCAAATTTCTTTTAAAAGTAGTACTCTGATCACAAGATTTAAATTATCATATTCATTAGAGAAATCCTGTGTTAGGAGTGAAACTCTAACATTGTAGTGAACCAAATTGACACACAGAAATATATTTGCCTTAAAAAGAAGATAGACGCTAATGTGGGATATATTGGCACACGGAAATAGTCTTTGTCAGGGCTACTGTATTTTTCCACAGAAAAAGTTATCATTTAACTTTCCCCCTTTTTCTATTAAAAAGACAATCAATATTTTGAAAGAATAAATTATCAGTAGTTTCAAAACATGACAGGAGCAGACAGAAAAGACACGGTCATATGTCTTCATTTTCATTCTAAATATAAATGAAAACATGAGTGTTTATTTTTAAGCCCGCAGACCGAAGCATCTAATTGATACCACTTGGGAGACAGGGCCTGAATAAAGGGCCATTATGTTTGGAGGAGATACGCAATTGCCTTGAACTTGCCAGGAGTTCAGGTGTGGGTGTATCTGTACCCCGAGCGCTTGCAGGAATGTCGGTTTCTGCGCACTCTTGCTCATGCATCTGCCTCGTGTCGCCCTTGTAGGGACCGGCTCTATTTCACTAGAATAACTTCACTATTCATGAACAATAAGGTTCAAATTGTACTTTTCTTTAACACAACATTAACTCTCAAAGAGCTGGAAATTCAGTATTCTCTTCCCTAAGCTTAGATTCCAAGTCAGTCACTGAGAACATTATATGAGCAGTAATCCCATTAAATATATCATCTTGCAAATATCTAAATCCAGTTAATTAACTTGTCTTGCAAAAGAACTCCAAGATATAGTTTTCAGTGAGCAAACTTCCATTTTAGGTTTCTAATTATACCAGAAATAAGTTTCCTATCTCTGTTTTATTTAAAAATTAGAGTAAAATCACCTAAAATCTATATGCATCAGCAAAATAAGTGTTATAGACATATAGAAACTTAAAAAATCCTAGTGTTCTTTATTAAACATTTGAGATTATATGCAATAGAGGCCCCATCAATGTTGAAAAAGAGGAACATTATCTGAAGAAAGTTGTAAAATATTTTCCACATACTAACTGAACAGGAACAAATGACTTTACAGGTAATAACTGAAGTAATTTTGCAGCTTGAAAAGAAGGCAGTATTATAATTCCTGCACTTGAAAATTAGTTTACTAAAGGCTCTCACTGGTGAGAGCATAAGAAAAATACAATAAAAAATATCTTTGCAGCCCAAAGTGATTTAAACAAATGGATAAAAAGAGATTTTCAAGAGATATGAACTAAGCCAATATATTATCTCTGCAGTTAAAGGTGAGGCACACTCTGAGTGAGGATATATTTAAAGAAAACTGCAAAATTATGTCATCATGTGATTTCACTTTACAAACATAAAAATAAAGCCAACAAAAGGGGTGTTGCTCATCAGGCTCTTTTCTTAGTACTTACCTATGATTTCCCCTTCTTTTCCAAGAGCAGCAACACCTTGCCAAGTCACCAGGACAGCTGTTTTATTCCAGAACAGGATCGACGTCCATCAGCAGGGAGCGGAGGGGAGGAGAGCAGAGGGGGCCAAGCAAACCTCGATGTGTTATGGAGCAGGATTCTGCATGGGGATCGGGTGGGGATAAATGAATGCTGTCTTTTCAGGGCTGCCCATAACCATTTACTTTGCTTTCAAAGGGAACAGTAGTTAGTAGATGAAAATATTTTAAAATACTTTAAAATAATTTGACACTGCTCCAAGTTTAAAGGGAAAAACTGATTCTAAAAGGTCTTCTTGAAGTACTGATGCTGTGCAAAAAATAGGTGACTTAGCCTGAGAACCTCACCTTATGGTCCTTTACAAAAGTGTATGTTGAACTGTAAAACTCAGCTGGAAATGTGTATGTCCCCAAGGTTTTAGGGCAGTGGAGGACAGGAGGCTTAGTTAGACCCAGTTAGACCCAGTGAGAGGCTGGGTTAGACCAGGTTAACCAGCTATTTCAGAATGTACCCCATGTGTTAACCACTCATTCTTCCCTCTGCGATTACTCCAAGGGCTGCACAGTGTGGGGTTATATTGGGGACTGTCTCTCATGGTAAAAACACAGTTATTTTTTATTGCTTCTAGATATTTTTGATTGCAACACATTCTCTTCCAGATCCAGCTGCACTGCCTTCTGCTCCCCAGAGATCTGATAGGCATTCCTTTGGGTTTGCAGGCTCAGCTGCTCGTGCGAGTGTAAAGGAGGTGAACTAGCAGGACTGTAGTAGCTCAGGTCTTTGCCAGTGCTGTTGTTTACTCTAAAAAGAGCCCAGCTTAAGTGGTTGCAGAGGATGTGTGGGAAATCCACCAGGAACACGAGTGCATTAGCAAGATGAGACATGGGTCCTGTTAGCTCTGCAGGCTCAGGAAATCTTCTCAGCAGCTGTAGTGACAAACCCAGACACTTCCTTCACTGAAGTTTCCTTGGCTTTTTTCTTTTAATATCCTGTGAAGAGGTCTCTTTTCTGCACACGCCTGGCAGTGTTACAATGTCATTTAAATCAGTACAACTCTATGAAGTCACTTGTGAGTTTAGACAAAACCCTCACTGGTTTCAGGCATAAAGGACTGGGCCCTTTTTTTTTTCAAGTTGTAGATAAAACCAAAAATTAAAAAACTGGGCAGAAGGGATAAACCTAGCTGTCTTTAAAAAGGCTGACCACAACAGGCAATACATTTGCCTATTAAAGCAAAAGAGACAATGTTTTAGAAACAAATCAGCCACAGTATGTGGCTTGGTGTTTTATTAATTGAATTCTGCCCATATTAACAAGTGTTACTACTTTTTTTCTTCAAATTATGCCAATTATGATTTCTCTTCTGAAAATAATGATTCATGTTTTAGATTGAATTGTGTGAACTTGAAACAAAAGCAGTATGGAGCAAAACTGAAAAGAATTTTGATTTATTTCCCTCCAGTTTATCAGTACTGCAGGTCACAGTCCACTCACCAATTATCCAAACAGTACTCAGTCTCAAAAGAGCTAATAAGTACTTAGTCATCAAAGAGAAGCTTCTGGGATTCACAAAACCTCCAAAGCCACATCCTCTCTTTCAACTGCCATGAGCTGTACTGTGGTACTGTCGTGTCCCTGGATGAGCATCACAAAACGCCATTCCCTCAAAATACAGGGGTACATGAATACCATTATTTTTCCCCTCTTTGTAGAAATTTATCTCTTTCTTCCTAGCTGCCTTTTCTCCTTTTGCCTTTACGTATTTGGCTGTTGTGGTATCTGTTACTTTGATCTACCTGCCTTGCTTAATTTCTTCCACTGAAAGATTGTTGTTTCATCCCCACATTCACGCCGTCTGCCTCAGGCATAATTCCATACTCCAAGTCTCCTTCCTCTAGGCATCTCCCTTTTCTTTGATGATAAGCTTCTAATTTTGGATCTGCAGTACACACCTAAGTTACATGCCTGAAGCAGGCCCTGCTTGGGGACACCTCCACCAGGTCAGGTGGACCTGATGGGAGCTGCAGACTACTCCATGCTCTAGTAACTCTATGTGGAACCTGGAAAGTTCACATCCCCTGGTCTGGAAATGCTGAAGATGACATGATTTTGTTCCATACTATGGTCCGACCATCTGCTCCTGAAGAACAAAATGTAAGCTAGACTCCATCCAGAACAGTAAGAAAAAACACTGCTTGCACTGGACAGAGCAAAGAAATGGTGTTCCCCTCCAGGTCAGTTTTAGACAAGTGTACTGAGTCAACTTGAACTTAAGATCCAAAGCCTAGGACCATTTAAGCACTAGGCAGGAGGTGTCTTATGACAACATCTAATAGCCCATAATTTTTTTACACCTTGAACTGTAACTGCAAGAAAGCTTGTGATTTTGGATCCATTTCAGATCCAAGAGTTGAATTTCCAGGCCTCCAAACTAAGGAGAAATCTTTGTGGTTATATTATAGCATCATCTGCAGCTTGAAAGTTATTGTTAAAAATTATCTTTCACTTCATAGATTAAACAGCTGCTTCATGAGTTGGAAGTCATCTTGAACAACACTGTTGTCTGCAGCCCAGTGCATTATCTGCTCTTGGCAACTTTTCAATGGTTGGGACAACAACTTAGTGCCAGAAACTCCACCTCACATTTTCCAGTCAGGCAAAGGGTCTTTCCCTTTTGGCTATCTTGAGAAACACACATCCCCATCTCTCCATCTTTGACCTCTGGCAAGAATGTATAGTAGCCAGGTAGTTTACTCTTCAGTATTGTTTACTACTCAAATCTAAAAAAAAGCCCTTGTGAATTTTTAAGAAAACTCAAAAATATTATGACTTGACTTTAACATAAACTGTGTTCTCTTAGCTTGCCTAAATATTCAGGTTTATTTCCCATAAAAGGGTTAATACCTGTATTTTACCCTTTTTGAATCAAATTGTTGAAAGGGGGAGAGCTTCATGCACTATAGGAACCCGCAGTAGTACCCTAATAACAGTATAATTAGAAGTATCATCCTGGTAATGATTCTTTTCATCTGGCAAAAAGCTTTAACAGAAAAGATCTCTTATGCAGTTCGTTTCACCTGCCCAATCTCTTACCTGTGCAACACTCCTTTTCTAGGTCAGCATCAGAAGTGGATATTGGGTGTATGACAAGGCTTCAGACTTTGTGCTCATCAAACTAATTAAAGAGAAACACATCCAAAGCCCAGTGAATTATTTTACTTTTTAAAAATGCTGCCCATTCATCTTGTTTAAAGATTTACCTGGCTCAGTGGGTTTGATTAATGAAGAGGACAATGGGGCTCTTGTCAGTGCAACCTACAGTCACTTGGCTCAGGGTCAGCAGGTTGGGCGAGAGGCCTCCATGTCTATATTTAGTCTCTCTCTACTTCAAAAATCCAAAGGATTGAAATGTTACTGATTTTATCAGTATGCTGTGGTTTGGAGGGAAAGGCAAGAACTGTCTTGATCTCAAACTTCATTCAACTTTTTCTGGCTTCTTTAAGTTAGCACACAGCAAATCCCCCATGGTTGTCCTGGGTCTAGAAAGGAAGGATGGCTTTAAGTTAGCACTAAAAGCGGGATACGGACTCTGAGTAAGCTTAAAATATAGATTCTTATAAATTGCTACTGGGGAAAACGTACAGTAATATACATGTATGCATGAATTCTGAGAGGACAAAAAGCAGGAGGGATACAATGCATATAAAATACCAGTGAGCTTATAATATAATCATAAATGCCTTGATCCTGCAAACATTTTTGCATACAATTAGACTATTACAAATGTTATTATTGGATTGGAGCTTTGACTCTGCCATAAATTTGAAAAAAAAAAATCAGACAAAGCAATAAACCAGATTTCTACTGAAAGTCAGCATGGTCCATGGCTCCCTTTTGTTTCAACAGAAGGATGCAACATCCATCAGACTTGCTGAACACAGATTACTTCTCTGTGTCCTCTCTCTCAGCTCTGCTGCTGGTTGTGTTGGCTCCCTCCACCTGCCTCTGTGCCAGCCAGCAAGCTGAGCTGGTACCTCCTCATGACACAGGCAGTGAGCAGGAAAGTACCCAGCACGGATTATAATCTGCCCTCTAGTGATTAATGCAACTAACGTTTGGCAGCAACATTAACACTATTTATGCATCACATAATTACATATTCATTACATAATTATTTCATTATGCAACAGTGATAATGCTCATGCTTTACACCTTTCTAAGAGGTTCTTTTATATAATCAATGGACTGAGTATCTAGCGGTTTGCTGATAATTATGGGTTATGATCACTAATAACTCCTTCTACTGATATGTTTATAGCCATATAAGACACAAATCATGCCTGTCATCCTAGGACAACTACTGTTGCACAAAGCCATCTGCAAGCAGATACTGTGATTGTGCAAAACGGCCATCCAGTTGCTTCACTTCGGTGCTTAGGGCCAATGTTTTCAGCTGTGTGTTATTAAGCAATAATGCCCAGATCCTCTCCTGTGAGGCTGAGTAAAATTTTCTTAATGTTTTAAATGACACAGGAACAGGGCTGAAACACATATCTTTAGCCAAAGAAGCAGTATGACTAAAAAGGTGTTTGTGATTTGAAGGGAAGGACATGGTCCCTAGTGTTTATAGTCTTGCAAGCAGTCTTTGACAAGTAAAAAGCTATGCTATATGTTACTGTACCTTGATTTTAAGACAACCCTAGAGGTTCTTTATCAAGAATTAATTGCACCATACCAGAATAACTCAACAGTGCATCATGGCAGTGCTCCAATGCCCTGTGACAAGCTCTGCTTCAGGAATTCAGAAGAGCTTCTAGAGCTGCCCCAAATGCCAAGCCTCCTTCAGGGCAGGCACCAAAATCACACTGTTATCCTTCTAATTCAGCTGGGCAAAAATTGGAGAGAAGGCATCATTAGAGTCTTGGTGCTGAGTTTTCTCTGTGATGTACACTAGTCCCATTGTAGAATTGGGAGAACAATTCCTACAATGATTGATAGTGCTTGCAGGAGCATTGGGGCACAACCAAAAGGAATGGGTTCCTCTCTTATCTGCACCCAGCTCCTGTGTGGGTGCACGCTCCAGCCTAGTGTTTCATCTCCCCTCGGCAGCACTGACTGCAGCTGCTGTGGAAACCCACCCTCCTTCAACAGTTACTTTATTCTTGCAAATAAAACACTTATGGGCTTGATCATTTTATCTATCCTATCATCTAGGAAGTGCATTTGGATAAAGGGACATTTATTGAACAGTCTTTTATCACACAAGTATTTCTACTAAAGAAAGATTTCCAGGATTCAACTCTGTGTATTTAAAATGCAAAATTCAGTGAAGTTTTATTGCCAGACTTTCACTTCTCAATAATTATGTCCTAATTGTTCTACATGGGTGCGTTACAATTTGTCATACATTCAAGGAATTAGCATAAAGGAAAATCTGCTTGCCTTAGTAAAGGAAGTAAATCACCTGCTTAGTAAATCAAGAAGTTGTATTTTTAATGTTGTTTTTTAAATGCAGCCATGCACTAGCATTCTCCCTAGATTTTTAAATAGGTAAATGCTGCACTGGGATGTTTGCAAGAAAAAGTAAGAAAAGATTAAAGAGGGATGATATCGTTGGGGGGCAGAAAAGTGTCATCTTTTCCACACAGCATGTTAGATAGCAAATATAATTGGCTAAGAAAAAGGAGATCAGACACCAAACTCCAATTTTTTTCTATTAAATTTGAAACACCACACCTCTTCATTCCCATGAGAGAATTTTATGTAATCTTTCACACTGTACTTCTGCAAGATCCATTTGCAAGCATGCTGCCTATGTTATTTCAAGGCCTACATTTCTAACATAGGGAGGTAAAGTTTTTTAATATGCCATCAGTCACAGTGCACCCACCTCCTGAAGGTCTGAACGTTTCCTGCAGCAGCTTTGAGATAAAGATTTCCTGATATGTGCAAGTCCTGCAAGAAAAATATTGTTTACAAATGAGGAATTCTGATGTCTGACATTCCAGGCAGTACCAGGTGTTACATCTTCTTTCTTGACATCATTACACGTTTCCAGGTGTTATGTATTTCATTATTTAAGAGTAGGTAGAAAAACCAGACAATAAGTATTCATAAAATGTTAGACATTCTCTAAAGGGCTGTTTGAGTTAATACAGGCCATAAAGCTCTCACTTTTATTGGGCTTGAAAACGATAGTTATTTGAAGGAAATTATGTCACTACTTAAAATATTTTACCAGAAGAAACTGCTTAACACCACATCTTTAAACCACCAAGAAACTCCAGAGAGTTTCTACTACATTACAGCTTTCTGACAGCTCTTGCTAGTATTGCAAAGCTATACAGGTAAAATAAGAAATAATCTTCCTATCCTGGGTTAAGAATACCAAGGCCATCAACGCTATTTTTGCTCATATATTTGCTGTTCCAAATTGGGTGTCCTGCTCAGTGATTAGCCACGCTATTAACCCTCTAAGTGAAGTCCTTTGCAGCCCTTCATCTGCATCTTGAATTCTTTGGGGTACAGGAGCTGACACAGGGTTAGCTGAAGGCCAGCTCACTTCCAAAACATATATGTAGCTGGGTGCAGAAAAAAAATCAGTATATGAACAGAATTAAGAGCTAAATGGCAATACAAAATGGCTCCTGACACTGCCTTGGGGCTGAAACAGTACTTGAGACCTTAGCTGTTGCCTTGCAGCTGCAGCACGTGCTTGCCTGCATGCTAACTGGAGCAGAGGAGCAGCAAGCTAAGAGGCTTGCTATAATAAGAGCATGACAAAGACATACCTGCAGAGTGGCTCTCTTCAGTTTCTTATTATGAAGTTCTTATAACTGGAGCAGCCAGTTTGGTCAGCTGGGGCAGGTCCATGGGTCAGCCACATGCTCCTCACCACCGTCCCAATACAGCAAAGGGCTTAGGGCAGCTCTGAGAGGGGAAGAGCCAAGATACAAGAAGATGATGCATGTGAAAGGCAACTTAAGATCAAACAAACAATGAGAATCAGGGAAGCAGAAACCATGTCAAATAGATTCCTGCTCTTGGTAAGGTGAGGATATAAAAAGAGAACCAATATATCTGGGTTTGGATATAGAATGGGCTCCAGCTCCTGCTAGACTTTTGGGTCTGTGACAAATACTTGAAGAGCAAATTTGTTTGAAGTCTGCCAATCAAAGTCAGTGCATAAGCCATGCTGTCACTTATACCTTTACAAAATACCAAAAAAACCCAAACAGCCAGTGCAAAAGGAAGAGGAGTAATTCTCTGAGATAGCTGAAAACTATGGTTGTATTTAGGGATTTCACACTGACATAAATAGATATGATTTACCTACATAGCTTTACAACACTAGTAAGAGCTGTTCACCTATTGGTGAAGGATTCTTGTCGTTTGTACACATACGTTTTAAAATAAGATGAACAAATAAAAACTACCAAAGCATCCCATTGCTATCCATGCCTCTGACCTCCCAGGACAGGGACAGAAATCCACTATGCTGCATGGCACATCAGCAAATTGAGAGGGGTGAAAAAAGACATTCACACCCTACAGTACATTTTTTCTGAATGGGGGCAATCTAGCACAACATCTTTATCTGTTATTATGAAATACTCTGAATTAGCAAATAAACTCTGCAGCAGAGAATCTTTTCAGCATGCCAGTTCAAGCATGCCATCCAAATTGTTGGTGACACACTGGTTGTGATACAGCTGCCACTTTACCTTTGTGACTTCTGCTGGACCCTTCAATACAGTCATTTGGAAGGTCCCAGATGTTCAGTCTAACAAGTCACAGACCTTATTTGTGTTACAAACCCCACAATCTTCAGTATGGCTGTGCTTACTCCTGTAATGATAAAGTAGGTATTTCTTTCAATAACATTCACTTGTCATTAGAAAAATATCCTAATTATGAATTCAAAAGTGACAGATTGTGAGATCCAGTTTGCAAAGATGATGTCACTGGTGGGGAATTGGTGGGTAACCTGCAATTACCTCTTTGAATAAAGACATCAGTGTTGTATCTCGAGAAATAATGGCTAATGATATGTGTTCCAAAAGGAAATAGCGTTATTAATTACCTTACTGTGAACACACCACTTATTGACAGCTTTGAAGGCCATTCATCCAATTAAGTATAATGACTAAAAGCTTCATTTGGCCTTCATGGTTATACAGATGGGCTAAGAACAGGGAGCAAGATCCTGATTTCATTTATAACCTTCATAAATATTCAGAGAAAGTCACAAACACCCATGGAGCTCCCCTGGTTTCTATTGCTGTGATTAGAGTCAGGCTGTGGCAGGTAATGATGGTATAGAAAGCACTGTAAATTGATACCTCTAATACCTTGAAGACTTATTGTTGTGCAATAATACAATCTGTCATCTCTTCTGATTGTTACTAAGCACTTTGCTTCCAAGCACTTTCCTATCAACATTTAGGGGGGTTTTCTTTCCTCAACTATCGTCTAGGCCTGCATACATTTCAGTGACAGATGATTTAGTTGCAACCAGACCAAGCTAAGTTACTTCTTACTAACTAAACTATTTGTTGCAGTATTTCACTGCTCCCACAACTTTTTTCTCCCTCAGATGAATCAAACATTCATTCTAAAAATCATTTGTTCATATTACACTTTGCCTCGGTTTTATGGATCTACTTCTGATTTTATTCACTGTAAGAAGAATAATGAAGCCAGCAAAATTTCTTAGGATTTTCCTTTTTGTGAGAACAGAATCCAGCCTCAGGCATAAAGGATCATTTTTATGGACCCATCTAGGCATCTCTGCAGTCCTCATTAACATGCCATTTTGCTGATTAATTATTTTAATGGATGGCAAGACAAATCCTAGTGCATGGCAGAGCTCAGCTAACGTGTCTCTAAGATAACAGCGTGGCTATTAACATTGCTTCTGCCATCACTGGCTTTTATCTTTGAACAGCAACAGGTTGCTAATGATATGTGGTTAACGTTTTCACATTTTGGAACATGAAAAATGCTGACAGACTAAGGTGGCAACAGTTTGTAAGCACTCAGGTAGAACATCAAAGACCTTACTAAAGGTTTAGTACACACCAGCAGTAGCAACAGTTTTAGATCTACCTGTACTGCCGGTCTAATCGCTCAGAAATCTGATACTGATGCTCATATGACATCCAAGAAATGCTGTTTTTTTGTTAAATGGAAAGCAACATTACAGCCAAATGGCAAAGTAACTGCAAGTGCTTTGTTTCTATGCAACACTGAAGAGCCAAGAAACTCACAACCTTGTAACAGCTGACATTGTAGAATAACAATGCTGCCAACAGGTCTTGAGAGAATGCAGAATTATATGTAAATATATCAAGTAAATGTTTTTAAGTGATAGGTCTTCACCCTGTGCAAACAAGTTGCAACAGCAGTATTTATCAAAAGGGTGCCTGATGCAAAGAAGTCAGATTAATTGTTTATGCGGAGGCATTCAGTCTGCATCGCAATGAGTGCAAACACAGGAAAGAAACGTTTCTAGAAACCACCTCCGTCATGGGAATGACTGTGAATGAACTAAACACAGTGGCAGCAATTTTAAGTATGATTTTAATACCTTCTGCCACTTTGCATTGGCTGTGTTCATAACGCTTGAGTATATTTAGAGTTGGTGAGAAGTAACTGTTACCGAGCAGGCCAGAAATATGACTGCTTCCTAGATGAACCTCACACATGAGGGTGCTGAATTAAGGAAAAACACATTCCTGCCTGAGGATGCCTGGAAACCCTTCAGCCCAGGGACAAAGTGATTTTATTGAACTTGAAGCTAGTAGATGCTGATCTCTTCTTGCTGCGTTACCCTATTTCTATCACTATAATTATGGTCTGATACTGTGGCAGCCAATGCTTCCTGCAAGATGGACAGGCATCCTGAGGATGGGTCTACTTTGCTTTTCCTGGCTGTTCTTCAGAAGTTACATCTGGCCCCACATTTTCCAAGGTAGGGCAACCATTTCTGCTACTAGGAAAGTAGGATGTTGGGATAGTTAAAACGCAGACAAAACACAAATGGAACAGATGGATCCAAGCGAGAGCCTGGACTTTGTGCAGTCACATGGCACATGGTTTGGAGCCATGCAGTGTCTCAGGGTCAGTTCCACTGCAGGGCTTTGCAACCTGGTCAGCTTGGATGGAGATTCAGACTCAGCTGTCATGCTAGAATTCAGGTTGTTTGGTTTTTTCTCAAGACGTCTTAATTTCATTTATGAAAGCAGGAGTGAAAGTCCACCTTGAAGTATTCTCATCAGCTTTAAAGCTAATTAAACAATGGGACTATCAAGTGACTTTACTTCCACCATACCACATGCCAAGCAGCAATGAAGCACAGTGATTGCAAACGGGTGGTGATAATCCTTCAGCACTGTGTGGATCCCCTTAACGGATCTTACATACCAAAAGCAGGCAAGGAAGAAGAAAACATTCCATTTTCTTAGGGTTACAGATGGTTGAAACCAAAAGCTGAAAAACAAGTCTAATCAGCACAGCTAGGCCCCCAAGGCAGACAGAACATCATGACCTCCCCATATGTTATCTGCTACCCCCAACTCTTTCCATTCAAGGACATCAGAGGAAACTGAGGAAGGCAGCAAGGACATAGCTACTTTGGGGTTCCTTCACTAATATTTTGCCACCTTCAGTGGCACACTTCTCTGGTTGTCTGTTTTGCCCATAGCAAAACAAATCCAATTCCCCCGCTCTCCCCCATTTCTCATAATAAATATCACTGGATTGCAAAATTCACGCCAGAACTGGCGTAAGTTGGGAGATGCAAATTCTAAGCATCTTGTTGAAAAATTGAAGAGGACAAGGTGACTGTGCTTCAGAGCACGTGCCACAAGCAAAACTATCTTTTGATCTTGCAGCTGGTTACATGTTGGTAACTACACATAATGAGCAAAAAGGTTCAAAAGCCTCACAAAATCATTAGAAGAACTGGTTCAAATTGATCATGTCATTTTGTAATGAAGCTCATGCAGAAGCCATACAAAAATATTAAAAATTCTCCTCAATGATTAAACAAAAATATTTTCCAATTAAAGCACTTAATTATGTCAACTACCATGACGAATAAAAGAAAAGAACGTTACCAATGAAAATCTAATTTCTGTGTAGCTTCCTAATTCAGAACCTCATTTTCCAAACCTGTTTAACAGCAAAAATGGCAGCACTGATTTCATGTGTTCTTTTATGTTACTAAATGTAATCATGAATATGAGCATTTTCAAGAGTGAAATTTAAAGTTAGCATGATAAAATTTAGGACTGTCTCCATAGTACCAAAAGAAAAGACTGTAATAACTTTTTACCTTCCACAGGCCACAATATTAAGGCAAGGTTTATGTAGGCTTTCAATTACTTAAAACCAAGCCACTATCACAGGGCCTTTGTAGCAAAAAAAGGATGAATATCTGACGTTAACCGAAAATATTTTAAGTGCCAATGCAAATGAAGAAAAAATTATTGAAAACAGCAATCCTGCCATCCAAGAATTATTCAGCTCAGTGCTTGTGCATAAAGACTGCCATAATAAAGTTAGAAGCAAAGCATAGGAGGAAGGATCAAAATTCATGACACATTAGTGCATAGCATGTTGTACACCTGCGATGCAAACACCTGCCCCACATTCAACTGTATGTTCCTTACTGGTCACAATAATACTGGTAATGTCCTATCAACTCTGAGTACCACTAAGAAATTTGTGGCTGACAATATTTTAGAAAGACTAATGCAATACTTATACTTCCATAGGTTATACCATTAGCCATTTATCATCCATGGCAGGTGTTAAAGTGGGGCTGAAACAATAGTGCAGAAACTACATCCCAATAAATTATCTCTACTGCAGCATTGAGATGGAAATTAAAATTTAAAAAGAGATACAAAATTAAAAAATTTGTCAGAAGCACATTAAAAATGCAATAAAATCGGTGTTCTGTTTAATGTCCTTGCCATGAGAAAATTTCCCAGTGGAGTCAATGAGAGATTATCTTGGGCAGGGAGTACTGAGCTGGCCTTAACACATTAAAAGATAAATCATATATAGCTGATGCAAGTCAGGGGGGAAAAAATGTTACAAGAAATGTTTATCTTTTCCAAATCTTTCTCGAGGGCAGTGTTAAAAAAAGGTTGATGTGATTGAAGCATAATGTCATTACTTGCCAGGGGAAATACAGGATGTTAAGAGGCTGATTAACCTGCCTTCACCGTGCAAGCATGTCGGCCCTAAATTTATATCGTATTAACTTTTTATCTTCTGAAGTTCTCCAACTGCAAATGTACAGGTAAACTCAAAAGGTACATTTACTGCAGCTAAAGTGTGAGACGGGAGCTGTGTGCCACATTTATCAGCTGAACTTTTTGCTAATCGGAGGAGGGTCGGCTCCAAGGATTTAGTTTAGATCCATGCTTAGCTAAAGGTAATTGAGGGCAAATTATGACCCCTTCAGTCAGAGGAACTACAGAGCAATACAGCTTTTGTCAGTGTTGCTTGGGCTTGCACAGAATTTCTTGATGTTAAGAACAGAATTTGATCTAAAACATGCACATTTATAATCCACACTCTTTATGAACACTACCTATGCTACTACTTTTATGCTCCAGAACAGTCCTACTGCTAAATAACTATTTTTTTGAGGTTTCCCCCAGCTTAGTAACTAACACTTTGATTTACAAAACAAATTTCTCAACTTTGGTTGTTAGCAGTTTCCATTTTGGGCTGGGGCAGTACTCCTGGAATGCAGCAGAGCTTGACTGGGTGCTGTGCCTTGGCCCAGGAGTCTCCCAGGAGCAGCACCGGGAGGTTCGGAGGTTCGAGGAGAGCCCGACAAAGCACACAGCTCCAGCAGAATGCCCCGGAGGAAAATAGATGCATGCCAGCTCATGTCTCTTAAAACTGTCAGAACAGGCTGTTCCAGAGCATATATAATGAGATCCTCAACCTTGCTGCCACCTGATGTCTTTTGGAACAGCACCATTACTCTTAAATTCATCAATAAGGTCACTTACTCTCAGGTGACTCTCCAAAGGTGCAAGTTTATTCACCCGCATTACTGTGAGTTCATAACGTCTCCCAGTGCCAGTAGAAAATGGCCTTATATTTAAATTATATCAAATTACAGATTAAGAAATGTTAGGAACATAATTTTATAAAGTTAAATGCTCCAAAGCTGAGAAATAACAGAATTAGGGTTGCCTTACTATTCACATCTATTTTTTTTCCACAGGATGCACTCTGCTAATGTTAAGAGCTGAAATTATTCCTCTTGCTCTCTCTCCATGCCCCCTCCCAATTAACTAGAGGAGAAAAGATTTAAAGGCTCATTTCTCAAAGAGTCTTATAGGCCCTCAACAGTCCTGCATCAGATGGATGTGTTTCATACTTGTTAAATAATTATTTTACATCTGAGCGAGATGAACTGGCCCTAACACCTCAGCAGCTGGTGGGGGAGCCCAGAACCCACAGTCGATTCCGACTGATGGATGAATGAAACAGATTTTGCAGGAAAAGGAAAAGTGTGTGACCTGTAACTGAAGGCCCTGTCATACTGGGAGAGCACGTCTCTTGAGGCAGGTGACTAAGATTGTGGACCACATCTCCGTTGTGACATTTTCTTGGCTTCTTCTAGTCTGCGTGAACGTAACCACTCCAGGACGGTTGTCAGTGTCCCTACAGGCTTCTCTGCTCGGTTGGACTTGTGGATTTTACCACAGCTATTTGTAAATAACTGCTTAGTTACACCAACAGGTCTTAATTAAGCCTTTTAGGCTTAATTGCGGAGCTCCTAGGATCTGCCGTGGAGGGGATCACTTACAAACAAACCTGATCCTCTTCACAGTGATCATCCAGAACAGCAGGGACAGAGGATGATTTGCTGATTACATCACTAGCCTCAAAGATGGGTGGATTTGGTTCAGCTTCCTTCTCCATTACGGCTCTCTGCATGGTTTGTGGCAAATCGCCAAAGCCATCACCTGTCAAAGGACATGAGCACAAAAAGCAAGATGAGAATAAAATGTAGGCACGCAGGTACAGAAGTCCTATATGCACCTCGGGTCATAGATGCACCTACATTGTCAACAGTGAAATTTCCTCCATGTTCATAGCCCAGCACCACCACCATCCTCTGAGGGTTCAGTGTCCAGCTCTAATATTGTGCCTAAACATGAGTGGCATCGCTTTTAACGCTGATATCCATCAACAGCTCTTGTAGCTTTAAGGCACCAAATACTATCACTACTGAATTAGAGAACTGAGATTCTGCCTTCTTCCTTTCCCAGCCCCATACTTTGTGTGCTTTCTGCAATGCTGGCAAAGCTTTAGCTACATGAGTGGAGTGTCCTTGTGCCCAGGACTATGACAGCCAGAGGCAAGAGCATCTTCCTGGAAAGCAGGTGGTTTGGTCCCTAATACATTCATGCAGAAGAGGAGAGAGTACCTGAATTTCTTACAGCTTGCCCAAGTCCTCTAATCACTAACGTGCTCTTTATCCTGCTCATGTCTCTCTTTCCCTTCATTAAAGTAATATTTTAAAAAAGCCAGTATCACTTCCATTGTTAAAAGGAACTACATAAGCATCTTAATTACAGACGAGAATCTAGCTCAGCAGAGTCTATGTATTATTTTGGCCAAGTCAATCAAAATGCCAGCTTAAATACCTCAATGCTGTCCTGAGATTCACTTGCATCAAGGAATAATCTGCAATGTATTGCAAAAAACTTTTCCATGTATGTCAGTGAATGTAAGAAAATTCTATAACCACATACAAAGTGTGTGGTGCCAATCAAATATTTTTAAAGTGAATCTAGAGAACCAGAAGTGGTGTAATTTACATGCTACAGTGAGCATGTACATTACTTGATTATCAAAACCTTTATTCCATTTGCTGTAACAAAGGTTCCAAAATTGGACTGCACCCACGGGACCACCATTTACAAGATTCATTCAGAGATGTATCAACAGTTCAAGCCCACTAGGAACAGGAGAACATCGTAGAACATTCACAGTTCATAAACCCTAATATAACAAGTGCCAAACCCTATAATACCTTGCTTTCAGAAGAACAATTCATCCCTTTATACATAAAATACTGCAATTTTCTTAACTGCAGCAATTTTGTATGTGATGATAAACTCGAGTGGAAATGAGCCCAATAGTTTCTCAGGAGAAGTAATTCAGAGAAAATCCCTAAACTTATTGCTGCATCTTTTTCAATATTCATGTGTGTTTTAAATAGTTAAATATACTTACATTTCTTTGGAAAAACTGGATACCCGTGCTCTTGGTACTTGCACAGGTCTTTCTCTCCCAGGATTAGTCTCACTGTAGTTTGCAGGATTTACCATGACTACTTATAATCACTGGTTGAAAAATTGACAGGCAAGGTATTTTTCCCAAGAAAAGTACTTTGTAGGGCTTAAGAAATAGATATCTTGGTAATCGAATTCAGAAAGGGAATGCACACACATGTAAAGAAAGGTCATTGTTAGCTGAAGTGTGACAGATCTAGTCCGTATTAATTTATACTGACTTGATGAAAATCCATGACTTCACTGAATTTTGGACTGACTCCTAACAATTGCAGATCCCAGCCAAATATAACAAGCTCTTACTACGGTGATTTTCAGATTGACCCATTTGGGATAATACGCTTCACAAAAACCTGGACTGTAAAACTTATGAGTTCTTTCTAGCTTAAACAGCTCCAAGGAACTAGACAAACTGCAATTTGAACTCCAGTTTGCATAAGCCTTTATGATATCTTGGAGTATCATAATAAATCCTCAATGTTTTAATTATTGTACATTAAGTACCCCAAGTCTCCCTTAGCAAAAAAACGTAAGTCCAGCAAACCCAAATAATAAAGTCTATTTCAAAAGGGATTTGTTCTTTTGGTTTTGCTTTCTTTGTATGAAAATATTGTGCCTTTCAGAACCAGGAGTTTTGTTTCAGTCCAGTGACTTGGGATTTCAAATGTAAGTTACAAGTTACAACCTAAGCCTGTATCAGCTTACTTCAGGGGAGTTTGGAGGGGTTAAGTAATGATAGATGCATGACAAAATGTGAAGATTAAATATAATTTCTGTTTTATGAGCATCAGTACTGTGGTCACATTCCACTCTTTTAAACCAAGATAAAATGCTTTTTACTGATTTTCATTCAGTATTAAGGAAACGGTGATTTTGCTGATATGGAAATCAGAGCACAGTTCATCTCCTGCTTGGTTTATAACCCTCCCCATTTAACTTTTCTTGTGCTTGATCTTCTGTTTTCAGCTGGAAGAGGCTTTGCACTGGACTCTAACAACTAACTCTAACTGGATTAGGTATTTTAAGCTTCATATTCTCCGTTTTGTTTTCCAATTATCCACTATAAATCGGGGTGACTAACAGAAACAAATAAAAAAAAGACTTTAAAAATCTTTCAAAAATAATTGCATTTCCAAAATTTTGCAGTAATTTTTGTTAGTTCTAATCTTACTGTAATCTATTCAACTACTTAGCATTTAGAAATATTCATACAAGTTTTCTCTAAATTTTGGAGAAAGCCAAGCTACTGAGCTGGCTGAAGTTCTGTACAACACCTAACAGTACAACACCTGTATCAGTTTGCTGAAGTCTTAAGCCAGGTTTTGACAACGCTATCCTTTTCTATTGTATAAGAATATTTTTTTGCCTCAGTTTATTCCACTAGTCCTGATTAGTAATTAGTTCATCCACAGCTGAAAAAAATCAAGCACGAATTGCAAAATGGAAGAGAGATTATTCTCTTCTTTCTGTCTGTGTCTGACAATACAGTGTAAGAGGAAGAGATCCATCTCCTCTAAAATTATGAGGGGTAAGGATGAATGTAAGTAAATTGATTCAATTTAATAAGTCAATTAAATACAATATCCTCTTTGTTTAATAATTGAATTTGATTAATTTATATTGTTTTCTTATATATCTAGCCTACTTAGGGTAATTTATTTCAGTGGCATCAACAAGATTAATCTCCAGATTTTTTTATCCACTGGAATTATAATTTCTACACAAATGAGGATACAATCATTATCCAACCCATAATAAATGCAAATATAAAAAAAAATATACAAGTGCCTAAATAATAGATACAAGATAAGTTTGCTTATATGTAGGGCACACTGTAAGACAAAGTTATCACAGCCTTAAAGGTGTTTACTTATTATTTAAATTACTTTTTTACTATTTTGGTTTAAATCAGCTCAGCTTGGCTGACCGAAACAATTTTTCCTGTGGCTTGTAGCTTTGATCTAGTCTTATGGTAGGTATTTGTTGACCTCTAGGTAAAAAAGATTAATTTCACAGAATTTTCTTTTTCAGAAAAAGCAAGTATTGGGTTATCTTGGATTACCTTGATGAGCACAATCAAAACATTTGTTTGTAAAATGTTTACCTATCCTTGGATCTCTTAGCTCCATTAAAAAACCCCAAAACTACCATGTGTTTTCAACCTCTGTACTCATTGAACAGATTCACTGATTTATCCATACTGTACCTCTGTCTATATTAAGTTTTATGCCAACCTGGAATTTGTCATTAGTGCTGCTCACTCTTGCAGGTCTTGTAACACGCACTCCTGAAACAGGTAAAAATGTCTCTGTAGCGCTTGGTGAAAAGAGATGTCTCATCCCAGAGAGTCATTAAGATATTTTAAAAATTGACTGGGAATTTCTTCTCTGTTAGTGCTTTGGTCATGAAGAAATAATTCAGCCTTCTTGGCTGGACTTGATAGTGGCCTTATTGCACAGGCTGTTTCTTTCAGAGTGGACGTGATGAAGACAAATGTTTAATTTGTTTTCTCTAAGACTGTGTCACTATGGTCTCAAGCGGCTGGCTTTGTACCTGCTGGTCTCCTGACTCCACGTGGACAGCTGAGCAGATAGCAGAGGTAACTGCTGTTGACGTGGCAGATCCTGGAGGAGAAGGAAAACCTACTGACGGGAGGAAGAGCTTTAAGCAGGATTTCACCTGCAAGCAGTGGAAGGCAAAAGAGATGTCTTGGGGGCTAAACAACATCAAAGGATGACAGCATATCCCAGAGGGTGACAGTAGTTAGGGTTTGGAATTTACTTCCTTTGTCAATGACTCTATGGAATTTGAGTAGTATTTACAAATACATACACTTTCCTTGCCTAATAAGTCTGTTTAGCTCATTACAACTCACAGATTTAATTGGACAGCAAATTCCCACGTACTCAGCTAATTACACAGAGATGCACAAGATCCTCTCTCCTTCCAGGTGCCTCAGCTCTGCTGAGGAGGAAGTGTCACTCTGTCAAAAACATTTGAACAGTTATCATAGTAAATTTATCAGTTTAGAAACACAATTTCTGGGCTGCTTGAAAGAGAAATGCTTTGCAAAAGCAACACAAGTTTTTTTCCTCCTATTACAAGAAGATACTGACAATAACATTTGTTCAAATGGTGAAAATCCCTTTTAATTATACAAATTTTCTAAAAAGCTTCATAGCTACAATAGTTTTATGAGTCATGTATCAGAAAAGATTGTGGTTTGTAAGAAGATCCAGCTGTAACTTGCCCTGAGCACTGTATAAATTCTTTAGTAAGTACTGATGAATTTTTTTGTGCCTGTGTGATTGAAAAAAAACCCAGTAGTTTTGTTTATCAATGCAAAAACTTGTTTAAACATATTCAGCACCGTGTTTCTGTTTTTATTGAACATAATCTCTCTGTTTCTCTTATTAAGAATGCTTTCATACAAATGATCAAAATTATGAAACCATATAGCTCAGATTTACACAGAAGTTGAGAAAATGTAATGGTGATAAAGGTTTTGATGTTTTCTGACGTAGGAAGACTACAACATATCTCTACAGTGTTTTGGCTTGGGGATAAGTACTTTAAAAGCATAGCACTTGATGTTTTCCTTCCACCTAAAAAAGAAGTAAAGCAGATTTTTTTTTTGGCAAATTAATTATCCTAACTTCCGTATAAATTATCCAAGTAAACTGAGTCTGATCTCTCCATTCCAGTATTTCTGGGAGCCACCGCTTGGCACCACTGGGTGAGTGTGCTTTCCAATTATCTGAAGAAAAAGATAAACTAAGGATAAGGAAATGTTAAGATCTCAGGAAAAAACCACTTGTATGTGTTGGCTTTTGGTTTAAATACTAAGAATATAATCAGTAAAATCTACTCTGTATTAGCGAGTCACTCGCTGCCCCTCAACTGCTTTATTTCTAGATTCAGAGGTGTTGCCTGAATGTTCTACCTGTGCAAAGCAGTGAAACACAACAAAGTGCCAAACGCCTCTAACGTCTCCTGCTGGTTCTGCTGCCTTTACCAAAGAGATGTATCAACCACACGTTCCTGGAGTAAGAGTTTTCCTTTTGAGTTACTGATATAAAAACAACAAGTACTGCCAGAATTGAATCATTATCTGTCAAGATGAGGGAGAAACAAAAGAAAAACTCTCCTGAAATTCCTCTGATATTTTTACCAAGGCAACCTCACAGATCCCAATGGAGACTCGAGGCTGTAACTCAACACATGATTTTGCATAATTGGATGCATCTTAAATTGCAGTCTTCTAGTGTTGCTAACCCTGGAGTCTGACCTTGGCTTTAATTTTTAAGTTTACTGAAGCTTCTGCTTCTCAGCTTCAGTGATAGTGAAAACAATGACAGCAATAACTACAATGGCAAATAACAGAGCACTCATCAAACTTTTTTGTACTGGGATACCATTTTAAACATGAGCAATATTAGGAAGAGAGCATGATTTAACTGTGCTTTGACATGGGAGATGATACTGGGGAAGATAAATGTTTTAAATCAAACTCTATTTAAGATAAGCGTGGCATACAAAGTAGCTACTTGACTCTGAATTTAGAAGTGCAGTTATTCAACTACATACTTAAATATATAGAACTGTATCTGGAAAATATGTTCAATGAGCAGTTATATTAGTAAAGAAAATACAACGTGCTCAGGCAGTATGCCATTTTATTTGTTATTCTTCTTCAACTAATTTTTACAACTTGCCAAATTGCTGTACTGGTTTGAAGCCAGACTGAAAGTACAGGTGCACCAATATGTGAGAAAGCATTTCAATAGCTGAAGAAAAAGCTTATATTTCAGATTGAAGCTGAGTAAATCAATGTCTTCAGTTGCTTAGCTGTGTGCCAGAGGAAGAAAAGGGCTCAGAAACAGAGTGATGCTACTGACATCTCCCAAAAATCCTGGGCTATAAACACATTATTTTTTGTATCATTTTACCATAAGACAAGCCAAAATATTTCCTTCTTAGGGACCAGGATTTATACTCAGCCCTAAATTTTCCTCTTTGTCAGCAAAACTAATTGCTGCTTTGAAAACAGGTGTGGTAAGGGTCCGCTGTCCTGGATCTAAGATAGGCATTAAAACCACTGCAAAGTGGGAACAACAGTTAATAGTGAAATTTAGTAGCCTTTTAAGCTCATTTTGACCTGGTATAATGCCAAATTTTGGCATTAATTTTATCAAAGTAAGCAAAAAGAATAATTACACTTATCACAAACCCCACAACTTTCTACTTAGTAAGGGTCTAGAGAAAAAAAAAACAACAAACAAGGAAAAAAGTTTTACATAGGAGTGAGCCTCCCGAGTTTTGCTGCTCATGAGAAGTGGTCCAACAGCAAGAGATTCATGGTTGTTGGCAGATACGCTGCCAGTTTTTCTCACAGGCAGCAATAGACAGGGTAAACTCCAGGGCCACATCTAAAATAAATATATTTTATGCTTGTGGGAAGCAGGAAGGTTCAATTTTCCAATGACCTAAATAATCAATATCCAGCAGTTGAGAGATACAAGCTGATATAATATTGGTGGTGCCACTGGGTACCATAGCTAAAGGATAACAATAATTTAAATGTCATGCTGAGATCTGCTACAGTGCAAATCTACACAAGGGCTACAATCAGCTTGCTCAGAGGTTTTCAGACACTGACTCTGCTGTTCAAGAACCAGTCCTAGGTTAGCAACGAGAAAAAGATGAAATCCTGGGAATTCTACAGTAAGTGATGTTCTTATCCCTCTTTAGTGAGCTCTTTCGTGCTCTAAAAAGAAAGCATTGCCTTCTAAAATACTTCAGAAAATGTTTCACACTGAATTTGGAGTTGCAGTGAGTGGTTATTTCAACTGGTCAGTAACACACGAGTAACTCAAGCTAGAACGATGGCTACTTTGTGTGGGGATTTACTGAGGGAAGGATGTTGAGATCACACATTGCAACAAGTGCTCCTGACAGAAGACCACCATTTCACTGGAAGATTTTATTTGTAAAAAAGCCTTAGATAGCCTAATATATCTCCTTTGTATCTGCATCACTCCTTGTTTATGTGTCAATCTGAACGAAGCACTGACTCCATCAACCTTTTCTCAGACTAAAATCCATATTTTTTCTTTCCAAGCCAAGTCAAAGGAAGAATCAAATAAAGCAGTGAAAGACTTAATATTTGTGTACCTGCTAAGTGTCCTTTGGGTTCTAAATAAATAAATAAGTAAAATCAGGGGCTTGTAATTTAAGCAATTTATTTTGGGGGAAAATTTGTGTACTTTTTTCACGGCACTAGGAAAACCTGAGAAATCTGTTACTATTTGTGTTCACGGCATCTAGCACACTCCTGAAGTGTGATGCTTACTGCAGCTAGTCAGTTATTGCCTCCTGTAAGGAATCAGTTATTGCTTCTCATGCCTACCACAGGAAAACACAACAAGCTCATTCTTCACCTTTTATACTCCAAGTGAGATGCTGTTCCCTTCTACCGACACCTTACGTATTAGCATTTGTCCAATCTTCAGTACAGAGTATCTAAAAACTGCCTTCCCTGCCTTCAAAAATTAACATTTCACTTTTTACCTAAACGCATAACTCCCAGTTAATAAAGACCATAATTGCTAAATGGTTTTGTCCTACTCCTTTGTTTCTCAATACTTTAAAATATTGGGACTTGGAGACATACTCTGGTTGTGACAGGGGCTTTGGTTAGGTTTTTCACAGAAGTCTTTTCTTCAGTGCTAGCTTTTTTTTTAACACACATATTCAACCACGAAGCAGAGCTATCTACTTACAGTTACAGCTGCTGTCTTCTGCAAGTTTGCATGTTCCTTAGAGGGATACAGGGAAAAATGTAGTCTCCTCTTTATTCAGATGAACTGGCTGAAACCAATGAACTGAAGCTGAATGCTCTCATATTTTGAAGTCAGATGGGAAAGACATAGAATGTATTTATCAGAAATCATCTCCAAAGTTGGCAAATTTTTGGGTAAGTTAATGATGTCCCACAGGACATTATCAACCACCACTACCTTTTTTGAATGCTCTTTAGCTAACACATTTGTGTGTAGTAAGCCCAAACAGGAACTGCCAACCTTCACAGGCTTGCAGATGAAGAACACCCCGACCATCCCATCCTGATTGGTTTTGTCTGCGTATTTGCTTCCTTTCCTCTTTTCTTTCAGGGACACACACACACACACCTGTATTCAAGGACTCTGCTCCCACCTTGAGGTTTATTTCACTATGTTGTGCTCTATTTAGACTGTGGCTTTGAGTGATCCTTCCAAAGTTCAAGATAGTTTTCCAACGAGCCCTTCAGAAACTTACTTTGATCCCAGTTTTGGCAGTCAGCTCTTGCCACATATTTCATTTGTTACTTTAGACGTAAGTCCCCATCCAAAACAGTCCAAGAGCAAAGAAGAGGAACAGCCTCCAAATATGGTGAGAGTTGAGCTGGTTTCTGGAGTAGTTTAGCACATTGGCATATGTAAAAATGAAGAGAACTGGAATGAGTCTTAAATAATGCTCTAAATAGACTGTGGTGAAATATTCAGAACTTAAAACTACACAGAAAATCCTGAAATGGATAAAAGAATAACTAAGACCCCATCAGTAAATATAACTCTGTCATGATCAACTCCAGCAACAAAATGCTGGTTCAACTCTCTGAAAACATGTTCAATGAAAGGTTAAGCACAAGTATCTTAACTTAGTATTTTGTTTATAAAGAGGTAGTAAAGTTTATACCATCAAACATAATGAGGTTTTTTTCCAAAGCAATTATATTGGACAGTTAAAATAAAACCACTTTCCAGAAAAAAAATATTCTTCCATATCCACCAACTGAATCTTAATTCAGATCACACAATTCTTTTAATTTTAATTAGGATTACTTTATTTCTCCCTACTGCTGTTGGGTGATCCTTTCATTTAGTCTCTCAACTTAAAATGCACACCATTTCTCAGTATTCTGTGTGTGGATTATAAGGAGGACAATTACAACAGGGTCTCAAACAGCAGTAACGTTAATCAAGTGAACTGCTACATGTATTGTAGCCAACAATATTCTAGCCCTTATTTATACAAGTTTTTAAATGTGAAAATACAATAGGAAGTTTTCTGTATCTCATCCTGGAAACACATAAACCTGGTACTGACACTCAATATACTTCACACACACCAGAAAAGTCAAGACCACATCTCACAAAGCACCAACATTTTTCTTTGGTCCATAAGAGCAGTACCTAGCACTTGTTGTAAGCTGATTCCTATTCTCTTGTCCTGCAGTTATAAAGAAATAAAGTAAACGTGACGTTAGCCTACTGGACAAAGCAGTGCCTGAGGCCACAGACCCAACTCGAGCTCCTCTGCAGTTCTGCACAAAGGTTTGTACAATTTTTTAGGAAAACCTCAAATCTCCCAGAGCTCATTTTTAACCTCTACAATACAAAGAAGATTATATCAGCTACTTTGGCTCTGTACATTTTGGAAAAGAATAACTTGAGATCTCACAATATTACCTTACAATTTAAAATATGTAACAGTGGCAGCTTTTGAATCGTAACTATAAAATATTGGAGCACTTATCTATAAAGGAATTAAAACTATAAATTACATGAACACTTAATAAATTGTTTCTCGCTATACACGTTTAGTGATTTAGTTTAAAACCAGCAGCTAAAAACTTTTTAAAAATAGCATATTGAAAAACGCTTATCCAAATGCAATTGCTATGCACAAGGCAAGACCTTCTCTTAAAAAAACCTGATATTTTGCATATTGTGCTTCAGCGTTCCTTAAAAATAAGTGCTAAGTAATTAGCAATTAGAAATAGAAAATACTCATAACTGCTTTTTAGCAGTTATGCCATTAAACTGTCATTATTTTGACAAAGCTCCGGCCCCAAAGAGGCAGATTTTCTTAATGCATTGTAGAAGTCCTTGGCAAATGACATAATATTCATTAAATTCAAATGGGGACCCTTGATGTCTCTTGTAAAGATGTCCCAGGGAGTCAATTTTCAAGGAATTCATAATGTAAGCTGCAAGTTATCGGAGAAGGAGACATTCATCACCTAGGAAGGCCCCGAATGAATCATTTAGAGAAGCAGGTGATATGACACATTTTGGTGGTTTATTTGTTAGACTCCACGAGACCTGGAGCCAGACACCTACTTCAAGTAACAACAGAGGCAATCTGGCCAGCTGCATACACCAAATTTCCTCAGACACTTCCTAACTTTCATAGGAAAGTGGTTCATTTAATCCCTAAAGTTAATACTACAATGTCAGATGGACTGAACAGGCAGAGGAGACAGCTGGCTAAAGCACTCTGCTTCTGCCTGACATCTGCCTCACACCTAACACCCTGCAGCTAATCCTTCTGTTAAACTCTTTTTTTGGGGGGTGGGGTTCACCCTGACACTGATCCTGCTAGTGAAGGATGCTGTGTTAACTTTTCCTATTGTAAAAAGGACTTGGCACACGCTGGGCAATTAGATTCCTTAAAATCTGAATCCCAGTCTGATCAACTCTTTTCTGTTGTATTTTTGGATCCCAAAAGTGGAATCTCCCCAGTGCTGCTTTTACTTATTCCCCTCTATACCACACAGCAGATACTGTTAAGGCTGAAACAAAAGACTATCCCAGGGAAGATTTTCCCTTCTTTAATATTTGGCTTCATTTAAGTGTTGCATGACCCCAGAACCTTTTTAAACTGCTTACTTTTAAATTACAAACATGTCAGTATTTAACCACAGAGGGTACTTTCCTGTCCTACATCACCATCCATTTATCAAACTTATCTGTGTTGCTAAATGCTGTAAAATCACTTTATACATACAACTATCTCCATGTAATAGCCATTGGCTTCCAGCATCGAATATACTGACATTTGTATAAGCATTACAAAGACAATGCCACACGGTTTTCAAACTGGGCTGTACTACATGTGGTAGCCTGCTATCATCATTACTAAGTAGTACAGAGAAAACAGTTTCCTTTAGCATATAGTCTTACTACTATCTCTCATAAAATGGCACTATTACAAAATAACCCAAGATTTAATTTATTAATGCAGAATAAGAGACGGGATTTGTTTTTCATCTTCATTATTTATAACTCTACTAACATGCCCAGTGTTACACAAAAGGGCAACATATCCCAAGTGAGCTGCAGCCAGAGCTTGCACAACACTCCCATAAAAACAAATTAAACAATTTAAAATATGGAAATGAAATCCTGATTTTTACTCTGTATGGTTCCATAAAGAACTAAATTTAATAAGTGTAACTGGAGAAAGAATTGTCCTTAATGATCCTTCTAGTTTACATCTAAATATTTCAATAGTTCTTTAACCACTAAAATGTATTTAAAATATCCTTGAAAACCTTTATTAGGGGATTGAGATATTAAATAATGAAAACTCAAAAACCAACTCCATGCCGGGGAAACTGGAAGCTATTTAATCAAGCTGGGCTCTTACATTGTCAACAGAATTACAGTTGGTATCAACTAACAAACACTATGCCTCTAATGGTAGGGAAATTGCACTGGCTCCATTTTCAAATGGGCATAGGAACTGAGATTAAAGTTACCAGATGTGAATTACAGATGGAAACTGGTATTTAATATGCAGCATGGTGCTTTCAGAAACCTGCTTTCCTCCTCTGTCCTCATTCCTCATCTACTCAACTACTTGACAGTTGCAAACTGAGAGAGACATGGGGTGATACAGCTGATGGAAACCTGCATAACAAAGCACGTGTAAGTACCTGTACATCTTAAAAATCAACTGATTTCCTGTAACCACCACGTTTCATGGATATCTCAAAGAGAAGAACCCTTTCTAAGTCTCTTACCAAGTCCACAGTGGTACGACATAGGACCTAGTCACAGAGCCAGTTAACTTCAAGGAAAGGAATCACACCCCAGTGAAATTCAAGCCTCTTCAAATAACTGGCTGAACTACTCACAACGTTCTTCTGAGCCAGGACCACCCTTCATATCTCTTCAGAATCCAGAAAAACTTCTCTTGCCAGGGGACACTTTGCTGCCTCAAGGAACAGGAAAAGAAGACAGGCAAAAGCATTTTTCTTCTGAGGAAAGTGTGTCAAAAAACTTGTGGAAGCATTGAAAAAATACCAATGGGGCAGGGAGGTGAGGGAGGAGGCTCCAGTTTTCTGTCATTCTGACTGGGTTTTATTTTCTCAAGTATGAAGAGAAATATGCATCATGTTTTCCATATCAGAATTCGCATAGTGTTTGTCCTCATGATAAATGCCATTCTTGCCTGCAGCACTGAAGATCTCCTAGTAATATTTACACAATCAGAGAATCAGAGGAATGATGCATTTAAAAAGACTGCAGTTGTCATACAAAAAAAGACACATTACACATTAGCACATTAAGAACGTGCCATTTTTTCACTAATTTTAAGTTTTGGACACTAATGAAGAGATTTCCCTTAATATCCCAAACAGCTGGGATATTAATTTAAAGCTGTCCTTAAGAAAATAACTCTCTGCAGTCTGAGAGTCCTAACAGCATGGTTCTTACTAACACACACTTAAGTGGAGCTTAGGGGTTGCATGCTTTGCATAACCCAGATTAATATCACAATTCAAGAAATACTGTGGTAGTGCATTGTGGTGCTTTATTAGTGTTAGACATGCAATATATATTTAATGAACAGAAATTAAAATATTAAGATAACATTTTAATCAAATGAAAGGAGTTGAAGTTGCAATAATGAAACAAAAATAAAGTCTTTCATGCATTCTAAGTTTATAGTTCTCACATGTGCATATAGTTGTGATTCTGTACCATCATTAAATGTAGACAAATTACCACTGATTGCACGAGACGGAATCAACCTTTAAGTTATAAGTAATGTTTGTACCTTTTACAGACTTCCTATATAACCTGGATCTTCAGCTTTTTATCGTACATTGTAATATAAGACAACTGGAAGCTTCCAAGATGAACAGGAATGGCTCTACCATACATACATCGGCTTCTTCAATGCACAAATTATGAAGGATAAAGCAAATGCCCACCGCGCTTTAGAAGGCCATGACTTTTTCAACAGAAACAAATCTCAAAACCCTTCATAAACAAATTAAAGTGCTACCTATTGCATATTAAGTACTTCCAGTGACTGCATCCACATTTAGAAGTTACAAATCCCTGAAAATAGGGTTTCATACTGAAAGTGCTGACAGACCCTTAAATCTAGCATCATCAACACGGCAGCGCTATAATCCTTCATCGTGTACTTCAAAGAGAGGAAGTTGGTCAACATGCTTTAAATATCACCATTTTAAAAGCCCACAGCTAACGCCTCTATCATATCTACAACAGTAATAGATACATAAAGAGCAAAAAAAGCATGAGCTTACTCTACATACTTGATGTAGGACAGTAAGTTTTCTTTAAAGCTGGAAGTGTAAAAAAACCTCCAGTGCAGCAGTAAACGTATTAAGACAGCAGTTCTGTTTGTTTACAATGCATCTAAGAAAGGGAATCCTGTACAGAAAGAAATGCAGGCTAGTACTTAATGAGCATGACTTTCATTAGGTCCCCAAATCATGAAACCTTTCTAAGTGCAAGGCAACATTTTCACAGCTGGAAAATCACAAATAATTCTCGATACAGAGCCAACAACAATAAATGTAGTTATGTATAATCTAGGAAGTATGCTACATTCATTAGTAGGTGGAAAACCAAGCTAAATGTAAAAAACAACAGAAAGAGGTAATATATATATATAAATATTAAACATCCCTCTTGAATGGCAGAAAGTTTAAATTCGTTACTTACAATATTAAAGTATGGCCTTAATATTCATTCTTTAAGGTAAGTAAAGTACATGGCTATGAGCAGAGGATATGTTTCAAAGGATAATTTCAAAGTATAGTGTGTGCATGTGTGCATGGATGAAGTCTCATGCTACTTTTTGAGGAAAAAAAAAAAATCAAAATAATGTGGAGATGTCCAAAACTGTCATCCTTACATTTCAAAGGGCAAGAAAGACTCATCATAAGTTTCCAGGTATTATGGTTCTTAAATGATCTGCAAGAAAGTTTACAATTTTATCCTACGGGAGAAACAGAACTTTCTTTGTTTTCAACATATGAATTACTCTGTATGAAATGTTTTCATTTAAAAGCTGCATGGTTCTAAAAATACATGTGGGGTGAAGATGCTTTTCAAAAATAATCTCAAAATAAGGAAAAATGTTACATTTTCTTCCTAAGCAGAAACTATGTGCATATAATCTTTCCAGAATTGCTCCAAAAGCAGCCTATACCTTTAGCTATAAGAACTCTATAGAAATATTTTCATAGGTGTAAATGTCCCATTCTGCCTCTCTTAGTAACCTTACCTTTTCCTAAATTGCATTTGTTATTCTCCCCTCTTTCTTGATAAACTGTTAGAAACAAAAGGTGCTTTTATTCACTTACAGATCAGATAAAGACTAGATAGCACATTCAAAGCTTCACTAAATTTCTTCACTAATGCACAAAAATTGATCTTTTCGCTACCTTTAATCTGCTTATCGTTCTTGGTATGCAAATATGTCAAATGATCTGCTTTTAGTCAATTATGCAGTTTGACATTCTACATTTACATTCTAAAAGAAGTGATTTCAGAGGTGCTAAATATAGTAGAGCTTCATTTTAATAATTATAAGTTGGCTCGCAAGTGAAAAAGTCATTGGAGCATATTCTCCGGTTAGTTTATTTGTTAAACCCCATTGGTGTGCTATGATTTAATCACTGTAGATACTACAGATGGTCTCATACCAGTTAGTTTGAAAATGGCTGTGGAATTCAAAACAATTGCACAACACTCCCCTGTTAACAATATGAGAAAACCACTTGCTTCGGCCAAACATTTGAAAATGTTTAAGAACTTTTCTGGAAATACTGAGTAAGTGAAACACATCTTGGTGTAATTAGGAAATTAAAATCTAATTGAGTGCAAAATCTAACTTCCAACAGTAAGCGTACCGTAACTTAGTACACAACCTTTGGCACTTTGAATATATTACAACAAATTTACAGTCATTTAGAACTTAAGTGGGTCAAAAGAACATTCATGTGGTATATGAGGTACAGAACTTGGTAAATCCTTAGGTTGTCAAAAGACAGACTACCTGATGAAGTGGGCCCATTTCTGTGCTATAACCATCTCAATGCAGAGCACTGCAATTAGGTAGGGCTTGAATCACTTGGGATCCATCCAAGCATAATGATCTATGCTAACGGATCCCAGGTTTGGGTTTGGAACACCCAAACCGTACAAATTTTAGGGACATAGGGCTAGGGGGATGGGAGGTAGTTCCTAAAAAAAGAAGAAAATTGAAAACAAGAGAGAGGGAGAGAGGGAGAGAGGGAGAGAGGGAGAGAGGGAGAGAGAGAATAGCAAAAAAGTAGTAAACTAAATCTGAGAACAACTTTACAAAGAAATATTTTTTCTAACAAGAATAAATCTGTAATGTCACACAATACCAACATTGTCACAAGCATTCAAATAATAAACTTTTTCAACTTTTCCAGATTATAATTAGCCAAGATATTACTAATTTTTGTAGTTTTGAAAATGAAAATATATTTACATCTTCTACAATGAAAAATCAGAATTTAATTTCAAGCTTTTCTTCCTCCTCAGCCACTGCCATTACATGACACTGTAAGAAAAAAAACAGATCAGGTGTAGAAAAAGAAGAGGAGGATGAGAAGACAGATTTCTTAAATCCAAATCTAAAATCTTCTCTGTACCTTTTTTAAATATTGTCTTACTGTTTCACAGCAACAGACAATCCAACTAAGACTTTTATGAAGGAAATTAAAATATATTTATGTTAATATTGTAAGGATTCTTCCCCTACAGTATTTTCCTATTATATGCTCATCACTATATGTTGCCAATTTATTGAATTGTTGATACCTTTTTCATATATCATTTTACAAACAATTACTAAATGATCAGGAAGACATTTACTACATTCTTCCTTCATTTACCTCAATGAAAACTGACTTTTACAAGCCCTTACAAGGAATACAGACTTTTTTCTAATGGAAAGCCTTTCTAAGTACTCTATATGTGTTTAAGCAACATAGCCTATTTCTAAAGACATATACTTTGTTGTCATAAGATTTTAAGAAACCTAAGACAGACATATATCATGTGAAACTCGACCTTAAATTGAGCTAGTTCTATATTTTTTGAATTACCAAGTCTATTTAAGTCAGTCTGCTCATTTTTCATACATTTTCACTGTAGTAGGCTTTGGCTGAACAAAGCATTCATTTCTTTATTCCACACTTTTCTCCAGTCCTACTTCCAACTCCATTAACACTGTTCAAAGTACTTTAACATATAAAAAGGCATGCAATAACTTCATACAAAAAGATCCTCAAAACAATCTCATGTCATGAGCTCACTACCAAAGTTCAACCATTATACACAAAATTCAGCATTTAAGTGTAAAATAACTGACTCCAGCATGTGCCATTACTGAAATGGCACGGTGTTTTTTACATTGTTATACAAAAAGCACATTGTATAGAATACAGCATTTACTCTGCAAAGACTGTGCATCACTGTTTTCCTCTAATATGTGTAGAATAAACTACATTCCATCGCAACAAACCACACTTAGGTTTAGTAAAGTGTACTGCACTGGCTTGAAAACAGTGGTCTGGATGGCATGCTGTAGTATCAGAATCGATATGTTTGCATAATACCAATAATCATTCAAGAAAACATTCATAACAGCACAAGCTTCCCAGCTGAAACTACCACATGGTGAACACTAAGCTATTATATAAACTGCATGGTCATATTTAATGTGTATTATTACTCTACCGTAAGTATTCTGTACCTAAAGGTGTTTTCAAAAAGAAAAAAAAAGTTATTTGGGTAATCTAACAGAATACTACTTTTGGCAGTCCCTGCTAGTGTTTGGAGTAAAAAACAAACAAAAAACCCCCATATAATAGTCCTGTCCTCCTCTGATTCCTGGAATCTCTTGGGAGAAAAGGAATGGAGAGAAGTCGAAATGTTAAAGTGTGATTTTCTTCCACTAACATGTTCAGTAGAAAGTACCATCAAGTATCACCATCTTAACTTTTGGAAAATTTGCCAGCTTTTCGAGAAGGTTCATATGGCACTCTGAGAATACTGGGTGTTTCTTCCATCACTCGTACAAGAAGATTATCAATGTAATCCTCAAGTTCACGAATATGAGTGTCCTTCTTCTTAAGTTGCTCTTTATGTTTCACCAGCTCCTGCAAAACCTCTTCGTAAGTAAGGTTACGGTATCCTGCAGTGGCGTCAAAAGGATTTCCATCCTACAGATAAATTTAAAAAAACCACCAGATTTTATTAAGTGTTCTGAAACAGCTGATGGGCTATTGCTTTTCACGTTTCTCATGTGCACCTCTTGACAGAAGCAACGTATCTTAGACAACATACCTCCATGTGCTCTAGAGCTTTCCCTTCCAACACCCACACTGGAGCAGACAACTGGAGATAAGCTGCTCAGTTTAGAATAAGTTTCCCACGCTGTCATCTCAGAAAAAAATATTGTTCTCAGAGAGATGTATAAACAGTTAACGACTATATAAGGAGTAACCACAAGAACAGTTAGCAGGTCCATTTTGGGAAACCAACTATGTGGTAACCTTAATTATAGAAGAACAAGAAAAAGCCCTGAGAATTCAAGTAATTCAAGTAGTACTGTAACTTTCCTGAGTTCTTGTCTTTTGAGCGTATTATGGCAAAAAATTGACTTAGTTTTAAATTACATCAGACCTCATTTGTCTTCACACATCATCTTCACACATCTCCAGGCCTTGGCCTCTGAATCATACAACAAAACTTTTGATTTCAAATTTCAGGTGAAGTTAAAAGGCTGCATCTTATTTGCACCAGAGCATTTAAGACAGAAATATCCAGTACTTGTTTGCTTTAAAGCAGGAGGGACCCAGAATTAAGCAGTACAGAATTGTTTCTGAAATTATTTCTGATGACTCATTAAGTGCAGGTATTAACAGAGATGGACAAAGTATTCCCCTTAACAAAGGCCAACATCATATCCAAAACACTATAAACTTGGTGTCTTATTCTGTGTCAAGAATTAGCTGTGACCTTAACTAACCAGGTCACTAAATATTTGGAAATGTATAACTGAGAAAAAGATTGTGAGAGGTGGTTTTTAAAAGTATTAGCACTGTTAGATATGCAAAGCAGTGAGTTTTATCTGATTCAGAAATGGAGACATTTTAAAAAATATGGAACCTCTAAGCAAAATAATCTAACCTCTCAAATCTTGCACTTCTAACAGGGCAGAAGAACACAAGATAGCTGTTGTTTACAGTAGAAACTTGTCATTAAAAATTATAAAAGCCTTCACAGCTAGAAAGCACACCATCTAATAAAGTCATATTCATTCCTTTTCCATGCTCCATTCTTTTTCTTTCCATACAGCTCCATATTTACACATTGGCATATGTCGAATCATTAAAATATGCAGGTGGCTGAAGTTTTCAAATAAACCTAATTAAAAGTGATGGGGCACTGCAAATAGGCTCAAGTATGACAGATCAATCAGCCTCTCTCCACCAATTATATCCTAATAGTAGATCTTGAAAATATGGGCTTTTAAAGGCTTTCTCACTACATTTGAGATATTTAATGCCACGTTTATGTACGCATATTCAGTATTTTAAACTATATTTTGAGTTACAATAATGTAAGTGAACAATAACTTTATTAAAATGCCTAAACTGATGAAATTTATAAATTTGTTAGTAATTGATTTCTGGCAAGTACAGAAGAGAAAAAAACTTTATTTTGTGGTCATTGTATTTTTAGCACGCTTTCTTCTACATGAAGGAAGTAAAATTTTATCTTTATGGTACTAAATTTTTGTACACATTGGAAAAGACATCGTTACCACTTCCATGTCTAAAATACAGGGTTTTCCTGATTTTCTGATTTGGCAAAGGAACATGAATTAAGATGCAATGATGTCTTTAATTATCATATAAAGTTTACAAGGAAATTGTGTGTAATACATAAGCTTTAAAGATGTTTTCTTCTACACATGCTCTATATAGATCTTTGGGGAGAATAACCTATCACATTAATTACAAAACTCTAGTTAAAGGTTGTTAGTACTTAGAAATAAGTATTGGTATAGTTAAGATTTTAAATGTTCACTTTGAGCAAAGAAGAAATGCATAAGGAACAATTATATCTTTATCAAAATAGCTACTAAAATTTTAAGACAAAACATTAATCATAATCTTATAATGAATTATTAAGAAAAAATATTCTTAATAATAAACTAAGGAAAGAACAATTGTCTTCACTACAAAATACTATTGGGGTACATAGTGACAGCCAGAGGAAATGGAGTTAGATAAAATGAAGGTCTGGCCACCTCTGATCATCTCTTTATTGTTCTAATGAGGAATTCTGCTCTGGGAATATCATCTAAGCTACTTTCACATCTTTTGTCCCACTTACTTCATCTTTCTTTCAGTTCTTAATTAGGCCTTAAAGAGCTCACGCTGCCCTTTCAACTGGCTACTGCTCCCATTTAAACACTGCTTTCAGAGACAGGTGTTGGCACCAGAGCAGAAGACATACAAACATAATTACTAAATGTGATGCACAAGGAAGAAATATAATAACTTGGTGAGGGCTATTATTGCAGAACCTAATAATAAATTACTTCAAACCCCTTAGAAAGTAATCTTGAATATTAAAAAAAAATATAATCAAATGGTTTCATTCAAGACTATGGTTGAGATATAGTTCCTTCTCCTCCTGATTTGTATTTTGTATTAAATGAGCACCACCTCATAATCCTACAACTGACATTTAGGTTTGCTGGTATTCCAAAAGAAAAATCATCAAGGATTTCTTTTATCACCTTTAAATCCTTTAAATAAAACAATTCACATCTTATTTCTTAAAAGAATTAAACTGATGCTTTTACCAGCAATAAATTACACGATTTGCAGTAGTACATTTGCAAGCACACAGAAACTGTAATTATGGTTACTTTACAGACAATAGCTGCTAAGTTAAATCAATTTTTTTGATGTTGCTTTTTGTCAGAGATTAAGTAACCGCCTGGTAGAATTCAGTTTACTATCTGATCAAAGGCAGCCTTCATATACTCTGACATCTCCTACCAGTTATAAAAACTTGGGCATTTACAACAACATCAAATGTTATTACAAGTCATTTACATAAACCAGCAAAAAACAGTACAAAGTCATATTTGCTTGTGAAAATTGTTTTCTATATATTTTAAAGATTGAAAACAAGCCCTCTTTTAAAGATTTAATCTATTCACAGAACAAATTCTAGGAAGACCGCATTTTTCTTCAAACAAAGACACTGCATAGGAAGACTGTTGAATTTTTTTATCTTTTCTTAGTATACAATTTACTCTAGGTATTTTTGAAGTCAGAATAGTACTTTGAACAATAACTGCTAGTATTGCTATCTTTAGCGTTTCATAGGAGGCTGTTCATTTTTATTTGTGCTATTAATCCTGTCATGTATCAGTTCACTACTTCCACTTTGATTGATCATCTAAAGACCGTCCCCAAGTCCCTGACTGTAGCAATGGGAAACTCCTGCTAGGTCAACTAATACATCACTGCCTAATGCAGAGTTTCTCACCTTATCGTTTCTCTAGAGTCATCTGAAGTACCTCGAAGCAAGTTTTCTTCTTACTATTTGTGCAAAGATCTAATTTTCCCCTTCTTCACTGTATCATCATACCAGAAGTACATTGCATATTGAGTGCAAAACTTTTTTCTATTTCCAAATTTATATTAAGTCTGTAATTGTCTAATTAGATTTTCTAGATCTTTCAAAAGAAAAAAAACCCAACCAAACAACATAAGAGGTTAAACAAGAATAATAGATTATATTGTGTCAAGATCCAATTAGTTGGCATTTACTGATGGTTTTCCATAACACTTCATAACTCACCACTGTTTTCCTGAGGTCCTCAGTGCCAGGAGGATTCATAGTAAAACTGTGGGGAAAAAAAAACCAAACCCAAATATTAGCAGCACATACTTGTCTGACCAAAACACCTATTAGAAGACACTACTGAATTGGGTATATAGCTATATAATATTTAATACGATTTATTTTCTTGATTTGTTGAACTTACAAAAGGTAGGAAAATAGTCAATGAAAATTTTAATACATTCTTTGTCCACAACTTTTTCTGGTTTTCCTATTCTTTTTGTCATAACATTTGAGTAACTAAGAAATGCAAGAAAGACATATTACAGATTGGGCTTCCCTAGCTCTTTTATCTCTAGACTTACCCCAAGCTTCTAAGCAAAAAGAGATACTTTAAATTAAATATTCTGGAAACAGGTCCCTGGAATGAGATTATTAAAGAACAACAAAACTCCCCAGACTAACATGTATTCCCAGTTTTCATGGCAGCTGCTAGAGGAAAAAAAGGTCCTTTAGAAATTCCAGTGAGATCACCTGCTTAAGTCAGAGCTGAAAGGCCATCTTCTGTCAGCAACATTTGTTCTGTACTTAAAATTGAGTAAATATTCTATTATTTTACAAACCTAGTGATCATCCCACATACGCAGAAAGCAAAGATACTTCATGATTTTGTTGTGCTGAGATTTTTTTTTTCTTCCTCAACTGCAGAAGTGCAGTTGATACTGATAAAAGCAGCCATTGTCACAGTGTCAGGTCTAAGAAACAGCCCACTGGCCTTTCAGGTTGATGTCATTATTTGCAAGTATCTTCAAAAATCAGTGCTGCTTTGTTCTTACGTACTTGCTAGAGCAAGTTTGGAGAGCAAACTCTCTGAGAATGTGTTCAGAATTTGGATATGGCTCATAAATATGATCTATTTGGTACCATCATAGCAGACATCATTCTTTCACATCACAGTCTAAATTATTTCGTTAGATTGCACGCACCTGCTGACAAGGGTCACATTTTTTTACAGAATAATGCAAAATTTAGGAAAATATGTTTATACTTTTTAATTTTAAAGATAGCTTAAAGTAAGGAACATGCATTTTGTGACTGTCCATCGCTCTTTGTCTTTTGAATTTATAAGCCATATATTTCAGGGTGTTAATGTAGAAGGAACATAATTTACAAATGTAAAAAACAATTTTTATGCTGTAAAAATTCCTCCTTTTATTTTAGATTACAATTTATTTTTTAACTTTTTTTTTTATTATTATCATGTACATTTATTTTAATTTCCAAAGTAGGCAATCTTTTGCTCATACAGAAGCCCCGTGAACCATCTGCTGGACTGAGGATATTAGATGAAGATTGGATTACACAAACAGTCACAACTAGAAATCAAGAGGTGTCTGATGAATCAAGTTCTGGCTAATTCCCATTATACCTGTTTGTAACACTGATCCGCAGCAGTCTGCCTCGTTTGCTGGAGACCAGTTTTGAATGAGGGGCCCCTTTCATCGGGTATTGTCTAAAAAGCTAAAAGCAGGAACCCTCCCTCACAGCCCGCCTTTTAGTTTCACACTGATGTGTCAAACACATGATGAACTTGCTTCATTCATGGCTGCCTTTTGTGATCCGAGTACAAAAAAAATGAGTTAACTGAACTGGATCGAATTAGCTTGGTGAAAACCAAGAATGTCTCTATTTAACGAAGTGTGGCGTTAATTTGGGATATCTTTCTTTTGGGACTGTTTCCTCATGTTAGACAAGATATAGAATAATACGGCCTGACTGCTCAACTGAGTGACTTTTGGAAAGGTTAAAAAAGCAAGATCTTTCATTGCCTTGAATGACTTTATCATTTCTGTGAAATAAGTTCTGGGACTCTCTTCCATAGGAGCAGCTTAAAAGAAAAGCAGCAGCTCTGACTACGAAAAGTTGCGTTTGAAAATCAGAAATATAAATCCCTGGCAACATGGAATAATTTCTTCTTTTTTTTTTTTAGCTAAAAAATAATGCAGTCATTTCTGTGACATTGTGGACATGGTAACTGCAATTACAAAAGAGCACATCTGCGTATTTCATATGAAGCAATTGAATAGAATTGCAAAAAAAAAAGTATTAAACAAAATATTCACCAATAAAAAGCCAAACCCCACAATATATTCTTACTTATATTTTAAAGAGATATGTGGAAAATACACTGCGTCTCAAGGAAGAAACAGGTGCTGAGACTGCATATAACATTTTTAAAATCAGATTGTCTGCTAAGCAAGGTGGGAGCTCCGTGGCCTCGCTGAGCCCCACAGGGTTTCCTGCCAGCGCCGAGGTGAGCATGAGCAGATGCAGGCTCTCACCACCGTGCACATAATTCACTATCTGTGGACTAAGCAATGCCTCAAAAGAAAACACTGTAAAAGTATTTCTGCATACAGCTGGGGGAGTTGCACGTTTGGTGTTTTGAAATTCATGAATGTTTATTTTTGAATTTTAATTTCATCACAATAATACACCCTTAAAGTTACCATCTCACTCGATGACAAGTAATAGCTTACAGAAAACACACCTCTAGGACCACAGCCCACATGCTGTACAACCTTTGAGCAGCCACTTCCATGACTTTCTTTTGATCTAAGCAATTATAAAAAATAATGTCCCTTTTTTTTTTTGCTGTGTTACTATCACAGTTCATAGTGATAATGCTTCGTATAGTCCTATCTCTGTTTTTCCCTGGGGTTTGACAAATTGGCAGGGAACTTTTGGTATGGAAGCATGAAAAAACTACGTTCACAGCTTGGAAAAAAAATTCGTTTAGGTTTTTTTGAGGGCAGTTTTCTGTGAACAGTGACTGTAAAAAAAAAAAATAATAAGTGGCAATATGGGATTCTATAATTATTGTTTCTCAATTATGCCCAAATTAAATTTGCTCAGTTTACAAGTAAAAAGATGATTCTTTTCTAACAAACGGACTTTCTGCCAACTCACCCTGAGAACTAAAGTCAAATTGAATTTCTCTGGCTCATCATCATTAACACTGTGTGCAGCTCCCAGGTGGTGTTCTACCCGAGTCTAACGCCTGCTCACTGGACATACCTTCCAACCTACACAAACTGGCTCAACTACTCCTCTTTCTGTTCACTGCAAAGAGCTCATCTACCTTCTTGCTCCTGTGCCCTTCAGCATCGCAAAGAATCAAGTCATTTTCTACCTCTAACACGTATCCAGACAGGGCAAGAAGCCCCCCGCTCCACCACTGTGCAGTCTTTATGTGCCACAAAGTGATGTCCCAGGTCCCACAGTGATTTTTATCAGAAGCTCCATGGTTTCTCTCTTACAGTTAATAAACTTCCATTCACTCCAATAACCTTCAATAAAGTTAGGAACTAGTAAAAGGGAGGTAAATCACACCAGCACAGGTTCAAAAACAGCTGCAGTAGGATCATGCAGGTGACTCTGACCAAGAAAGTGACCCAACTTCTACATTGCCCCTACCCCACTATAGGTAGAATAGACTTCTTCAATCCAGCACAGAAAATAGTCCTGTCCCCCATTTCACACATCTGGGAATTCAACTAGTTTCCTTAACAGTTATTTTATATTAAGTATTTTTACCAGATTAAATCATATCCATTATTTTACTGCAACTTTTTCTTTACACGGGTATTTTTACTGAGTAGTAGTTTGAATTTCTGGGGATTTATTAGCTTGGATTTAAATTTCAGCTCATCTGAGATGAGAACTCTTCCCTATTTCCATGTTGCTGGGGGGAAAAGTTATTAGAAATAGAATAAACTAATAATGGGGACAGACATATAATGTTGATTCTGTAGAGTTTTTTTGATAACTATTTCATAATGATAGCAAGTGTATTATTTTATACTTACTTGTTATATTCACTATTTAAATACATTTTACTAGAACTACATGAAACTCTTTTTTCCTTACACCTACTTTTTCTGAGATAGTTCAGTATGTTGTGTGCTGATTATTTGCAGTTTGTATAGAAACTTCAACACGGTGGAGTTGAGTTTAGGATGTATCACAGGCTCAAGTTTATGACTGGAGCTTGTAATTTTGTCTTTTGAAGCTTAACAGTAGTTAAAAATTCAAACATAAATTGAGTGGCTGCTTAAATATTTAGCTTCTAAATGCCTGGAGTTTAAAACAATGTTTAAAAAAGTCTTTCTTATAACCAATTTAAACATTTTAGCACCTGAACCATTTACTCTGACAACAAAATGAATGGGAATCAGACTCCTAAATTATGCTGTATAGAAAGTCTATTTTCTTAAGGAGCAAAAGCTTTTTACTTATCTTTAGCTATTCGTATTAGTTATATGACCATTTTACTGTATACTATTAGAAATTAAAACTGCAGTATTTACATTAATCTTTACTATTCCAAGTACTGAAATTTTCTTTGTTAATTTGACATCTTGTAAAATAACCATAATACCTATGTGTTCGGTGTAAGCTTTCAGGCTTTTTCCTTTCATATGGAAACATCTATGTACAAATTATTGGCACAGATCTACCATGTTCATTTTCCATGAGAGCTGAAAAATTATTCTTATTCCTACTTCTTGGTCTTTGGACTGATTCTTATTACATTGCTTACGCATTTTTCTTTGGACTCTCATAACATGTATCAAAACCCTGAAATATTAGGATGCAGTTTAAGTTATTACCAATGTACTAGAAAAACAAAAGAAATTAATAAAATCAGATACAGTTAATGAAATTCAGAAACTTTGCTTTCCATAGAACATTATTAGCCTGCTGTGCCTGGCAATGCAGACATCGCTTTATACTCTGGGAAGGAATGACTGTCATGTCTGGCAGCTAAGCAAGTATGGAGTAAGCATTACCATTTATTTCCCAATCAAATTCTGGGGAACATCACTTCAGACACTTCACTATATAAATTGTCCTGCTGTCAAGCCATGCTCCAAGGCCTCGTGGAGTTTGTGTAACCCCAGGAGGACACAAAAAGAGTATCAGGTTTTGTTGCTATCACTCCATTTCTTAATATTCCTATAAAGTCTCATGCCAAGAGTTAAGAAACTGGACCAAAAAACCCCTGAACTTTGAACGTAAGATATATTTTTTTTTTGTAAATCATTTGTTCTCAAGCCACATCTGCTTTACACAGACTACTTTGGAAATAGTCTGGTCATGAGTATACTACTGCACTCTGTGGAGTCCTTTAAGGATGGCAGAAAGCTCCATGAGACAAAAAAGTTACAGTTTCAGAACTGCTCAATAATGGTCCTGAACAACATGCACTTCAAGGAAGTAGTGTTTTCTCTTGCAGCTCACACACACCTCAAATTAGTGCAGTAGAAACACGACAATGTGACTATATAGAAGCACAGAAACTTTCAGTTAAAACAACTCGAAAAATTTAACAAAATTTTGGCTTTATGTATAAACACTTTTATTTTGTGAACAGACATGAATTTGGATCCACAATAGGTTGGTGACTAATTCTGAGGTGTCTGAAGGGAAGTGGAGGCGTAGAGAGCTGCATTCATGAGCTCTCCCAGAATCCTAGTCTTCCCCTTCCAAAAATATAAGTATCTTAAAGCAATGGCACTTGTACGTGCACACTGCTGGACACATTACTCGTGCAAATTAATTTGTTATTCAAGATTTACAAGACATTCTAAAATCAAAAGTGATCTCACACAGTGTACTCAACTGAATTTTAATTTCAGTTTCTGGAAAAAACACTTTTACATAAAAAGTTAATATTTTAAGCATTTAAATATTTCTCCTTTTACTAGGCTGTTGTGCTATGGCTAAAAAACTAATGAAGTTTTATTCTCAAGAGGTCTGTAAGTCAACCAAACAGATCAACCAAACATCAAGTAAAATTTTGTATTGAAACTTCCAGAACCATTTTTGAGTGCTTAAAAAAATAGTCCTAATTCTTAGTTCTCACAATGAAACAGGGAAAAAAAAAAGTTCATCAATTTTATATAGCTTCTGCATTTATTAATAAAGAAACTGGATATAACTATTTAATTATTATTTTTTTTTAAAAGCAAATAGAACAGGCAGTGCATTCCCCCCTAGGACAGACAAGAAGCCTCGTGCATCCACTCAAGGTTTTCACATGCCCTAATGTGCACCAACAGACAAGGAAAGCTTGAAAAAAATCTTGTCATTCAGCCAGCAGGATGAACTTTCAAGACAGTGCTCCTAAAACAGGCAATTAATTAGGAGTAAGTGATTCCTGGCGAAGAATCTGCAAAAGTCAAGACTAACAGTAAGTATTTCTCTAATACTTCTCTAGGAATTGATTGCTCCAAACTGTCCTAGTAATACCCCAAATAATGTGACCATTGCTTTGTAGCAGCTTTGTGGAAGATTTCATTATTCTCTCATCCCATGCAGTGATCTTTCTAAATCAGATAACAGTCTTGGCAGGGAAGACTAAGAATCCTTGCATGAATTCTGCTGGTTTTGTAGTCTCCCCTTACCTCTCACTTACCTGTAATGTATTTGTTCTGTTTAGAGAATGCTCAACCAACAGTTTTACCACACAATTAACAATAATTTATAGTCTACAGTATAATTAATGCACTGTCATAGAGTATCAATATTCTATCTAGACTACAGATAATTGCATTTAACCAGAAATAAAGCTAGTCAAACTCCAGTAGAGAACTGAAAAAAACCCTTTCATTTCAAGAAAAGGAATGCAGAAGTAAACTGTTCCTGAAATGAGACTGACAGAGGAAACAAATTCTGAAAATTGCATAGTTCACCTGATGTCATTTTCTGACTACCAGAGAAATACTTATGTTAAAATGTCAGAACAAACTTTATTACTCAAGCAAGCGCAGTAATAAACTTGTTAAAGAACAAGATTTCTGAACAAGATTTTACTTTACGACTGCAGATGATTGGAGTTTCCACCTGGAAACTCAGAGTAACACCAGCACTTCACAAAAGCTTCTCTAACTGGTTGATCATCACCAAAATTTTAATATTTGCTGAAATGTAACAGACATCAGCTGCTCTTTTGACTTCACAACTTAATATGCTCCAAACACTCCACGGTTATCAAGAGCCTCATGTTTTCATGGCACTTCATTTTTGGTTTTATTATCCAAATCTAGTAATGCGCATATCAAATGTTTCAAATTGCTTATTTCAAACATTGCATCCTTAGGGAAAAACCAAACTGCAGGTACTGATTCACTTGGAAACTCTGACAGCTGCATGCGCTGACAGTCGGGGGAGAGATGCTGAAGGAAATCACTGCATTTGGAAACGACAGACAAGGCAGAAAGATGCAAAAGAGATGAGTTTAAGGTTGGGTTTTGGTTTTAGTGGGTTTTTTTAACTTATTTTTGGGTTGCAGCTTTAAAAAAAGGCTGAATCAGTAAAAGAACACAGAGGAAAAAATTACATCGTATTTTTCCAATTGATCAATAATTTATGTTATAAATATGAGCATTATTCATAACCATTACAGTGAATCCTAGTAAGATACATTTCTTTCTCCTCCACTATTCCATCTTCCATAATGCTTAGAACATCACATATTTATTGCAAGGACTTGAGATAAAGTGTAACAGTATGCAGGCACAAGATTTATCTTCTTTAACCATTACTTAGGTCATGGAAGTGCTAGTTTAAAAGGTTTTTTAAATTTATCTCTGTATAGATGCATACATATCTGTATATACAGACACATACTTATATTGTGTGTATGTGTATAAATATATATTATAGATGATGCTTTGTAGAAAGCTCCCAAACACCTATCGATTCAGTTTCCCAGATCTGGAATTTGATCAGACTAGTAACAACCTGTCAGCTTTAAATATTGGACTATTTGTTTCCCTGTGTCCAGTGCCTGAGATCTTGTTAATTACCTAAACTCTCTTTCTGTAGGTCTTGTTAATTACCCGTCTCCTGTCTCAGAGGACCTTGTTAATAACTTGTACAATCGCTCTAAAAAGGTCCTAATAACACATTAAAATTAAAGATGCTTTTCTTTTAGCACTTGTCAAGTGGTGTAAATTGAGAAATTTTCACATCAGTTTATTAGCCCACTGTAGTGTATTTTCCTAAACACCATTTCAGAGAAATGATGCGCGAGGTTCGGTCGCAGCACAAAACAATCTTTGTTTTCCAGGAGTACCCTCAATTTCTTTAACTGCGTTCAACACAAAATCCACGTGGCTCCCGACTGCAAATTAACTTCTCGAGAGCCATGACTATAGCAATAATTGTAAGAATGAATGCAGTTTAAGATAATGTTAGGTAAAAGTTTCAAAGTGGTGGATTAAGTATGAAGACAAAACTATTGTTGGTAAATGCTGGCTGAAAATGCCAGACACTGTGTGCTTAAAAATTCTTCACGGGCTGTATGATATAAATCCTCTGGAACCAACAGATTTTGTCATATTTGCAAAACCAGTGTTTCTTATTTCATTACGAGACTGCAGCATTTTTAAATTGTTAAGAAATCAGCTCATAAATATCTACATTACACCTACACCAGACAATAAACCCCCCCCCCATCTTAACACTTACGTAACGCTGTAATACTGTATCTATAAAACCCTTAAAAAATACTAATTTATCCACCCAGCATTTGTAAGAGGTAACAAAATATCCCCATTTTACAGATCAGGAGCAGGGAGACTAAGTGGTTTAGCCAAAGCCACAGAACAAACCTCTGACAGAGCAGAGATTAACAGAAATGAAGGGTCCATATTCTGTGATTTCCTGACCACCAGTATTATACACAAACCAGGCAGATTTTGTTCTGCTTTTCCAAATAACTTCCTAAACCTTCTTGAAATAACAATAGTCATAAAAATAAATAACAATTTTCAAATAATCCCAGGATACTTTTGTTCTTAGGAAAACAGAATCCTGTAATTGTTGCTGAAGCACTTCTACATTTTCTGTATCAGCAGCTGAGAAACACGTGGAAAATGTATTTATCTTCATTCTTTTAATTAGTAAATAAGAGTAATTAGTGACAGAGTATGCACAGAGTACTTAACAACTGGCTGGGTGAAGGGCAATTCAGTAGCTCTGTTCTGCAACTCACCCAGTGATCAGTTAGTGATGTTATGAGCTGCTGTCCTGCACATCACTACTGCTTAGTCAACATTATCAAACACAATTAATTAGGATGGACTTGAGCCTGGCCCAAAGCTCACCCAAGTCACTGAAAAGACTCCCACCAACCTCACAGACAGGTTCACTGGTGCTAAGAACCTGCCCTGCACACTCTGAACGTAAAGGAGTTGGGTTTGGTCGGTTTTTTTGAGGGTGAGGGAAGGAGATTGTTGTGGGTTTTTCTTTCTACTTTGTACCACCTCCAGATCTGGTACCACCTCCAGCCTGGCCCATGGGCTGAAGATCCTTCTGTGGCTACAGTGTGCTCCAAGAACACATCTTCCCGTTGAGTTTCACCAGACAGGAATCCAGCTCATCTGCACCAGGACCTGTGCACCATTCCATCACCTGAACGAAGGCTTAGCTAAGTGGGGTTAACTGGGAGATCCACCTGCAAAGCAAACTCCTCACCCACACCAGAAGACTGATTTTGGACACACCTCAATAAAAAGATACTATCTGGTTTACTTGCAGAAATGGGACCCATCCAAAAGAGCTTAATAGCATGTTGAGTAAATAAAAAAGTCTAAATTCCCTGTGTATGCTTCCCGCATATTGAATTTGTTACTCAACCTCATTTATTTTGTGCCCACAGATTTATACAATTCTTTCTTCGCACTATTAGTAGTTTGAAAAATTAAAAATGGATTCAACAAATCCTCCACAGATAAAAGGTAAACTTAAACTGTAAACTTATTAAATATGCACATTTTGTATTAGTTTCTACTTCAAAAGAAAATCATTGTACAAGATATGTTTGAAAGAAAGTGAACGTAAGAACTTGTAAAAGATTCTCACAAAACATAATACTGGATCATATAAAAATCAAGAGCTTCTAACTTAAGTTATTGCATGCTAGATATAATTCTGTAATAGCTGTCATAGAAAAGGTCAAAATGTTTAAAATTTTTGGCTTTTTGAAAATAACAGAATATCTATTGGTCTTTATCAAAAGTTTATGTTTACATAAAAGTCAAGAACTAGTAAAAGAGACTCATACAAAGAGGGGGAACAAATGACTAGAGTCCTTCTGAACGGGCACTGTGATGAGTTTTTTAATTACAAAATAAAGAAAAAAAAAGTCCATCGTGATTACCATTAAAGATTTATATTTCTCTAGATCTGCTGCATTCAAGAACTTCAAAAGATTTCACTACTTATATCTAGCAACAGCCTGAACACATTTTTTCATTTAAAAAAAAATAAATGCTATGTAATTTTAATTGTTATTTAAATTACTTCTCTTTAAAGGAGCTCATTTAAATGGAAGTTTAACTTCTGACAAACCAAGCTACATCCTAACCTTACTCTAATCTAGAGAAGTCCTTTATTAAATAAATACTATTCTAAGACTCTGTCTGTAAACAGGCTATTTAAGACACTAGGAACTGACTTGACTCATAGAAGATGCTAAGATAATTCACTGAAGTCTGCATCAGCTTCTGGCAGCTGAACCTCCTCTATAGCAGTTCCATTTCAGTTCATTTATCTAATTCACAGCCATGATTACTTTTGTTGAGAAAACGATTATAAGTTTAAATCGGGAGTGCACTTATGAATAAAACTGAGTTGGTATACAATAAGATCAATCTGTTCTAAAATCTTAAAGAATAAAATAACAAGAAACTATTGTGTTGGGGTTTTTTTAAGAAAAATACTACTGTGTCATTAATAAGGAATTTGTATCTAATTTATTAGAACCATGTTTTCAATTTAAAATGGTGATTTATTACAACCTTAAAATTTCAGTTTGAAGCATTTTATTTTTAAATTCAATTTTTACCAAATTTAAGTAATTAAATAGAGATGAATCATTACCTTGAAAAAAAAAAAAGGACTCTTAATTTCTGGCGTTAATATACAGAAAAAAATGAGAATGAGAATGAATAACAGTTAAATAATTAACTGCTTAGATATTTATCTGTTGGGAACAGTACACATGTGTGTGTGTGTATATATATATAGATATAGATACATAGATATAGATATATAGAGAGAAAGAGTATATTTTCCTCACTAGCAAACAAAAGCCAGAAAGGAAACAAACTGTGGGATAAGCTTCTTCTTTTAAAGGAAAACAAGTTACCTGCTGATAGACAAACAACGATTAAAATGGATTATTTAAATCAAAGTTTCTTATCAGCCCCTGTAACTTAATTCACTCTGCTTAGCACACAAACTGCCTTGTGCGATGACTTGGATACACAGGAACTCAGCAAGGCTTCAGTCAGCCAAATTAATTCAAGTGTGGTAAGTGCTCATGTGGGTGCTCCCATTTAGAAACAGAATGTTCTTCAGTTCTTGTGCTTTAATGTACAGAATCCAAATCCATTTTTTCCCCAAATGGTGATAGCCACAGGATTTGTTTTCATTACTTGCATTTTCTTCACCCTTTTATTTATTCCATTTCATCCTTCCCTTAGACTTGAAACCTTGCCTTCTAAAAACTTGACTTAGGGAATTGTAATAATTAGCAACGAGTGAAGACTTTCAGGGAGAGCCCATTCTGAAGCACAAACAACGTCTTCCACAAACGCAAGCACTCAAGAACATTCACAGTACATAGGAGCAATATAAACATAACTTCAAAATGAAGTAAGAAAAGATCAAACTATATAAGAAGTTGGTAACTTTTACTTGGAAACAGAAAAGCAATGATATAAACGTACATAAAGGACAAAGACTGTGTTTCTCAACACTTCACATTTTCATTTACACAACACGTTCAAGGTATCAGATGGAAACACAGCACAAACCTACCTTGAGGATGGCAGCGTGCTTGTAGGCTTGAAGTTTGTCACGAATGGATTAGTCGAATCATAATCAAAACTCTCCTGATGAGTTTCACCAAATGCACTAGGTGATTTCAAGTCAGTAGAACTCTCTGATCCCCCATTGCTAAGTTTATCTGACCTCTTGCTATCTTTTTTTCCAGTCACTCGTTCAAAAAGGCTAACTTTCTCTTTTTTCTCTTTTTTAATTTCTTTTCTGATTTCCACAGGTCTGGAAAACAGACTTATGTTTTGATCCCATGTTGCTGGGTTTTCTTCAAACGGATTCTTCTGTCTTGGCAGTGTAGCAAATTTTTGGGGTAACGAAGCACTCACATTGGTAAATGGGTCATTTTGTGCTTCAAGTGCAGTTTCATCAACTGTGCTGTCACGCTGGTTCATTTTAGAAGTATCAACACTTAATGTCCTCCTATGTGGAGATTTTAGACTCCCTGCAAACAATCTGTCATTAGTATATTCTCAATGAGACACTATATCATAGTTTATGACATGCAGAGAACTCATTTTAGCTTAGGTCTAGGAGCTTTGCAATTGAGTCTCAGTTCAAAACACTGCTCAGTAACTAAGCTATTTTAAAAAAAAGAACAGCTGTGGCCTTGACTTTGTGGCTCAGAAATGTTTATGGATAGACACTACAGCAAACTTTTGTTTCCTGTGTGAAAACTAAGTTCTACAAAGACGACAGCTGTGACTAGTGTGCCATTCCAGAAAGTGACAGTAGTCTATTGCTGTGTAATAACTTTGAACAATGCAAAGTATTTCCAGTTCTTCGTATAAATCAGGTTTAAAACTTAGGTAAGAGTTTTCAACTTTTTAAACAGACTTTTATTTTTCATAAGACATTATTTGCCTAGAGTTTCCTCTAGAACACAATGCATACTCTCAAATGACGAGATAAGTAGAAAAATTATAAACTATCATAAATTATGACCAATTTATTTTTTGTGCTCTGAAACAGCATTTATGAGTTACAACGAACTAACGGAAGTGAAAAAAAACCAGGCCAGCAATAATTCTTAACTTTCTGGCCTTGTAATTGCTTCATAAACTAAAGAAACAGACTTCTGAATGCTCTAATAACAGTGAACTGCAATTATAGTGGTAAAGATGGAGTAGCATGAGATTTACTTACCACCTTCATCAACCGAGTCGAAAGACTCTAGCTGACGCCTGAAAAGATGAGAGTAGCCACCTGTGCCCGACTTCATTTTTTCTGAGGAGACATGAGATCCTGTTAAATCTGACATGGAATGAGCTGATGACAGCCGCTGAGGTCCCAAAAGGAAAGGTTTTTTTGGTTTTGATTTCATCTGTACTTCACCACTACTACATACCTCTATGTTTGCATCAGGTATGTGAGTACTTGGGATGATTGCAGAGGAAGTATCCGAAAATGTCCCGTCGGTTTTTCGACCTTTCATTTTGTCTTTTAGTTTAGCAAAAGGGGATTTGGTTTTGTCCTTCATTGACAAATCAAACATACTTGCTGTCATGTTATTCCTCATAAACTGAATATTGACCTTTATTTCTCCTCTGTCTTTAGTTCTCTTCCCTTGCCTGGACTCCAGGTGAAACCACCTTAAAGAAGAAAAAGAGAAAGTTAAGTTGTTTCCTGGAGGCCAGTCATTAAACTCTAATTAGTTGGTTAATGTATCTGGCTAGTAGTATTTAAAATATGAAAATCAAATTTCATATCAAAAATGAAAACATTCCTGTATTGAACAACTTTTTTGTCTATATTTGTTTTTGAAGAGAAAACTTAATTACTAAGCAAGCATGAAGCTCTCTGCACTGCTCAACTGTTTCAAGAACCAAAGTCAGCTCCGTGGTAGCTTATTAAACTTCATCAAAGCTAATGGGCTCATATCTGCTCACAAAGGCAAATTTGTATCTAATGTTAATAATAAATATAAATACATTTTATTTTGCTATTTAAAAGAACACTTGCTATTTTTCAAGAGGCCTTTGTTTAGCAGTGATGTATATTACCTGAATGTATATTATGTGGCAAATATTTTATCTAGTAACCTTATATCCAGTCATTGTGCTCAGGTTTCCATCCTTGCAAACAATTTTCCTCTCTGTCCCTTCCTTCTGGTTAAGATTTATGTTAACTGCACTAGTGAAGAAACACCTGAGACCCCTGAGTAGTCAACTGTCATTTTGGCTCTGCAACTGCAATCCCTGCTAATGTTGACAGTAACTCCAGGAGCACTGGTGGCAGAACAGAGTACCTAACACCAGTTCTTTCTTTTGCAGGTCACCAGTAGAATTAACTTCAGAAATATTTCCACAGGTCTGGAACTATGACATAAACCCCCACTCCTTGAAAAGAGATCAAAGGTACGAGCATCTGTTTCAGAAAGCCAAGTCTGCTTCTTGCCAGGTCCAGCAAAGGCTTTATCATTATCCCAGTGTCTTACTCGTTCCCTATTGTGCTTCATTGTCCCATGGAAGGATCTGCAGAATCACAGCTCAATCATTTGTCATCTGCATGAATGACTGACAGACAACTCCTTCATCAATAGCTTTTTAAATGGATCTGCCAGCTCCAAAGTGCTCTAAACCCACTGTCAGGAGAAATGCATGGACACATGCTAATGCAACACTGCAGCATCATGATGAAGTAACTTCTGAACTGGAGACTAATAAATAAAATTACCTATCAACACAGATACAAAACTGATTATGCAGTTGTACATGCATTATTCAATACTGCCAAATATAGAAAACAAGGGCAGGAAAGGAAAAAAATAACCCTCAATTTCCTTTCAGAGTTCATAAATATTTTTAAAGGTGACAGCTGAAATCAAACTTTCAGGCAGAGACACTGTACTTTGACTTGAGCACTAAAGAAATAACAAAAGGATAAAGAGTATTATGACTTTTTTGTTGTTATTTTGTGATGTGCAAGAAGTTCTATATCCCATACTAAACCAGAATAATTAAGAAATATCAGACCTTCTCTGTCCTGGCACTGGACAATACGAATCCAGACCAGTAGATCCAGTAGTTCAAACCAGTAGGACGACAATTAAACCTTTAGAAAGAAAGTTTTCCTTTTGTTGCGAGGCAATTTCATTTATGTATTTTAAATGAAATGCAAAACCTGAATTATGTGTCTGGGAGAAGATGGATCATTTTTCCTTTTAGTTAGTAACATTTCACTTCTTGATAACTGATTCCAGAAATACTTTAAGTCATCTATAGAGTCGCTACAGAAAACAACAGAACCCAGAATAAATCTTTTTTTGGATATATAATATTACAAAAACTGGAAGACAAGACAGCCTGCTGTCTTTAAAACTCTTCTTTTAAAGGAAATATGCTTATATATTCTCTTAAAAAATAAAAACAATACACAGCCATACTGAGCAAACCCTTGCTCAGACAGATCTTGCCTGTGCGGAAAAAAACCCACAATCCCAAAATCACCCTGGAACTGAGAAAGTCCTCACAATGATGCCTTAGACAGACACTAAACATAAATATAAATAAGGACTGTGAGTGTTTTAAAAGGCTTAATAAACAGAGAGGATCTCACTTTTTGACATTCTAATTTAATGGCTCAGCCTACACTGTAAGAAAACATATTCCCCTCTTGCCCTTTCCCTCCCCGCACAGGTCTCCAACATTAATCCCGTATCTCTGATGAGATTGCTGAATTTTCATAGGTTTCTACTTGGGAATTAGCAAAACTTAAAACTGATGTATGACACTTGCTAACTTGTTTTAGAACAATATCAAGACATACATTCTTAAGCTTTTGCTGTGTGGAAAAAAAGCCTTTTTTTAAAAAAACCCCCACATTTAACTCAATTATTGGCATCCTTAGCATGAATCAACAACCACTCTGTGTCCCTGCCATTACTCACCTGCTACTGGCACACCTCTGCATTGTTTTGGCATTCGCCATGTCTGACAGAGAGAATTCCAGCACACAACTAATACATTGCCTTTGCAACCTGTACGTCTGGTTTCAAAGCAGACTTTGAAGAACATGACACTAAAAATTAGTTCAGCCAGGAAAACAAAAGAAACTCCCCTTACTCTAAGTAAAGGGAACACAACGGCACAAGGTACTGGACCTCATACCTGCTGGGACCAGGTTCAACACTACCACTGATTCCAATAGAATTTAATCATAAACTCGTTACTCCAGCAAATTCCTCTGGACTTCAGTGGAATTTCTATTTGAATAATGATTGCTGGATTAAATCTTTGTATAAAACACAGATATTCAATTTTCATAGGCATTTCAAGGAGGTTTCTTTGTTACCTTGGAGAGTGTATCTTGTTTTAGCTATAATGAAGGTTCCATATGCTTCAGCTCGTAACAAGACAATATGAGAAGCAGACTCAAATCATGATTTTCTTCAAATTCAAAGGCAAATAGTTACTTTTTTAACCAGATGAGAACAAATGCAGGCAACACATTTGTGTGGAACTGCACGTGAATGAGCAACGGAGTCTGTAAATGTTTCTTATTAGAATCTGTTTCTACAACACATGGGCGTGAGCAACAAATAGAAAAAACAGCACTCTATATAACAGAAAAAAGAATTGGAAAATCAAGTCCACTGTTTTCAGATAACAACATTTGGGTCCTAAAGTACTGAATTGCACTATACCTCTGCCAATTTAAAAAATTGTAATGTATCATAAAAGCCAATAAAACTTGCTATTTTGGTTTTGTTTACAGTACTTTTAGCCACAATAAATGCTCCATTTGTCAAGCTGCCATGAGCTTATTCTATACAAAGCCTGTACAAAGTAGGAAAATAGCCAATAACATACAGAACAAAACAGGGTGGCTTTTATGAGAGCAGATGCCCTTTTATTTAATAACCAAATATTACATCCAGTCTTGCAGACAGTCTTTATTTAAATAGACCTTGTACAAAGTCTGGCAAATTTTCCCAACTTCAAAGGACGCCCTATTGCCTTCTGAATCACATTCATACTTCTTGCTCTCACCTTCAATTGTGCCGTAGGACAACGTCCTCCATACACCCTCTAATTTCGACTTTTCCCCTATGGTTTCCATCAGAACAACCCTTGCTTCTTTTTCTCATCTGTTTTTGAGTGCACTAATAGGCTTCGCCTGTCTTGCACAGGTTTCTGATCATTTTTATTTTGTAAGTATTATGTAAATTGCCACTCTGTATTCTGACAGTTTTTTTGAACACGTAAAGAGAAGATCAAGATTCAAAGTTGAATGCCTTGACTTTTTGACTGCTGCTCAGTCAGTCCTGAAAAACTACATCCCTTCCTGAGGAAACACGGCTATTTTCTAGCCATGATAAAATGACTCAGTTTTGGCCATATTTACAATTAAGGGATGAAAAAGCAAACTCCCTTTTTCCTAAGAAAGACAGTAACCATCTACTGCATACTATTAAAGTGGATGGTGTAGTATTAGCAGTGCTGAACCCTTTAGCTTAGAAAAGGTAGGCAGGAAAAGTGAAGGAGAAAACTGAACTTACTATAAATGAGCAAGCTAAAAAATTCTGGCTTGCCTGTTCCATCTAAATAGCTAGTGATCTACAAACATATTTTCAACACAATTTCCTTAACTGCTCTCTTTCCCTTTTTCTGCTTTAATTTTTTTCCCATGAACTTGGTTTTCCAACTCCTCTTTGTTTATCTACACTGTTTTCATTGCACCCTTCATCTTGCATTCAAAAAATACTTTATTTCTCTTCTCCTAATAGCAGGAAGTTGATGTCATGGTGTTTTATCCTCCAGACCTGCCACGGAACCTGACAGTTCCAAGTCTTAGCCCTCTCTCTTCTTTGAAGAAGCATCACTCAACCTATTCTGCTCACCACCTGCAGCAGTGAGCAGGACAGGCTGACAGTATGGGTAAGAAAATGCACTATGTAATTTCAATTACATTTTAGTTGTATATTTAAACTTTAACAGCCTCCAAAAACACTGGGATACTTGCCTACCAATTTCAATAGGTATTAGAAGTCTTCTAGCCAGGACATTCAACCCATGTATGACAGATGACCTTCTGACTTCATCTTCTTGCCCGTGCCAAAGCTGGAAACTACTAAAGGAATTTTCCCACTCATTTTGCTGCTTCTCAAATACACCACTGCCTTCACTCCACCAGTAAATACTTATTGATCTGTTCTAATTTCGCTTTGCTGAAATCATTAGATTGCAACCAAAGATTTTAGCAAGATCTTGATTTTAATTCTCAAATTACCGAAGGAATTCTGCAAAAAGCCACGCAATCATCACAGCATCCACAAGGCTTCTAACCTCGATCTTACAGGTAAAATCAGCACTCTGATCTGCTAAGTAACTTTAGTCTGCTACACAGTGATGAAGAGAATTTCTACACCAGCAGGTACTTCTAAAACCATCAAACTCCCAGTGATAGAACATGCCCATCAGTTGCCACAGAAAAGAAATGCTTCTTCATCTTAGATTGCTACGTTCAAGCCAGATACACTGAAGAAACATGCTTCACAAAAACCCACTAACATAAATGTCCACAGCTAATGGATAAAAACCAACATCTAAAGCCCAGAACCACCCAACGTTTTCATTAGCAGCAAATGCACTTTGAAAAATGCAGAACTATGTTTCATGCTAAGTCACTCGGATACCATACCAAAAGACTGCCCCAAAAGTCACTGACTAGGAAAATTAAGGCAAGGGGCTGAGGGGTGATCACGTTATGAGGGGAAATGAAGAAGAAAAAAAGATTATTTATTAAAATAAATGATGATATTCCCCGAGGTGAACACTGTTACTTTCTGGAAGCCAAATGAAAAGAGATAAACAGAATAAGAGTTTAAAATAAATATTACAAAGTAACATTGTAACACCACAAAACATATGGGAACTGACACATTTCACAACACCCTTACTAAGGGGTTAGCTAACATCAACTGGAATCAAAATAATTACAGTGGTCTTAGTTTACTTTTTATTTTGGCTAAAGACTACGTGTGAATACTTTTATTCTAGAAACAAAACAACTGAAGGTATGAGAATTAAGGTCAGTTATTTCAGTTGAGTATGTGTGCAAGCATGTGTGTGTGTGCACAGAAAACGGAGAAGCATTTCAAGCCAGATGGCACTCAGACTCTGACTCAGAATTATGACTTATCCAGGAGATGTGCTTCCATTTGTTGTCAAAAAGTAAATGCTGGGAATATTACTAAAAATTTTGAAAATACAGGTAGGCACAACTTTTTGTCCTCCCCCATAACCACCTTTCTCTTCTGTTCCTCACTACTAACTTTTCTTAATCTTTTTCACATTTACTGAGTGGTACCATGACAGCAACAGCACAAATCCACATAGATCCTTCAGGCTGCTCGTTATTTCTGCATCCTTAACAAATTTCTCAGTTACTACTCTTCCCACTTTTGACTAGAGTGGAACAAGTTTTTCCTCTTACTTTAACATATTTTGTTAATTTCTGTTACACCTTGCCACTTCCACTACTATTGAGTTTTATCACCTAAAATGCATTTTCCTGGTTTAAACTAAATTTAAGACTCAAAATTAGTAAATAATATTTATAAGGTGATGTGTTCTATAGAATTATTTTTTAAAAGGCACATTGAACTCACAACATACTATCTATTTACTAGCTCTTTGCTTGTTCAGAATTCAAGTTGTATTTGAACCCACCTACTTGAGCGTCTGCCTCTTGCTTCTGCTGCTACAAGCAAGAGAGAGGACAGAGCAGAAGGTGAACCTGTCCATAACCAGAAGGGAGACTGCCACAAATTCAGAGGAAGTCACACAATTTTCATATGTTTCAGGAACCTCAGCAGCACTAAAGAATAAGTGCTTGCAAAACAGAGGTATTGATTGTGGTCAATCGTTAATTCTTTTTCTTTGCTGAGAAGCTGTTTTTGACTATTTTATGATTGCTGTAAGCAGAGGAGAAGCAACCTATATAAGGCCAAGATTGTTTCACTGTGTTATGCTTAAATAATCATTTTTTACAACACTGCTGCAATTTGGGATGGGGGTGGGTGCTGAGGTTTTTCCAGGTTTTTCCCTAGAAACCAGGAAAAAGGGGAATTAAGTCACAAATAAAAAATGTCTCCTTCGACAAACTTTCCATACGAAATAATACTTTCACCATCACCTGCTTCCCTCAGATTTATAACATTCCAGACAAGTGTTGCATCTTAAATCAGCTGAATATATAATAAAATTAGCTTTCCGTGAAAGCTAATAAAGGAATGGATAATAAATAGTGTGGCATTAGAGAACAAGAAGGATGAAGCAAATGTCGATGAAATAAGTAACATCATGGTGAAAGCTAACAGAAATTTGTTCTTCTATTGCTGTGCTCATTTAGCACATGGGAGAAAAAAAGCATAAGCACAGTTATTAAGAAAAAACAACTGAAAAATACTTCAGTAAATTAAGACATGTCAGTGAATGAGTAATTTTTATTCCATGGTAATTCAAAAATTTGTCTTGATGCTACGCATTGTCAGATCATCAGCACTATTAAGGCAACTATGAATTATAACTGAATTTAAACTATTACAAAAACATATATATCCTTTAAAACAACACATTAATTGATCATCATTTACATTTAATTTGCAAGAGCAAGAGAAGTATATTTATTCTGCAACAACAGACTACAAAAAATCGTTATATATTTGTCAGGATTAAAACCCGCAGGGTTTTACTGCAAAAAATAAAACCATGTCAGAAATCAAAGATCTGAAAAGTTATGCTAAATATACTTCCAATAAAGCAGTACCTCCCAAGCTTCTTGAACTGTTAAAAAAACCTCAGTAAAATCTCTCAGCATCTGGAGCCTAGTTTTCAACTATGGAATAAAAACAAGAAGTGAAAAAGTGCCTGTCCATTTCCAACTACAGCAGAGATGCCAGAGACACAAACTCACCAAGTTAGCACAGCGTGATGGGCACTTTTACCCCAAGACAGAAAGAAAATTAAGTAGGATCCTGCAGATGCTTTGGCTGGGGTCTCTGGATGAGATCTCGTAAGGGACCATCTGAGCCACATCTGGATCTAACCATTCCAGGAATTTTCACTTTTAAGAATCAAAAAAATCATCGGTTCATTTAGCACATGGGAGAGACATTGCGTGATGGTGTGTACAGAGTTTTGACTATCAAATTATAGTAAATATACTGCTTTGTTTCATTAAACCAGAGCAAGTTTATTAGAACGCAAGATGTGCAAATCTTATCACGAGGCCTCTGCCTGAAAAGAAAGACACTCTGCAGTAAAGTTAAGGTGTGACAAGTAACAAAAAAGCTCTACAGAAAAAAGGATTCTTTTTCCCTAACGTAACATTTCTGAAGCTGTAGTGAATTTTTAAATTTATTTCTTCCAAATTATAAAATAGTAAGTAAAAAAAAAAATACACAAAAAGCTGAACATCACACACCCCACGGTGTTCCTAGGAGTTCAAAATCAGCTGGTAGCCTTCACTTCTCATACCTCCTTACTAAAAAAGCACTAGGGAATTGCTGACAGGGTTCAGCATTGTGCAGAATATTAAATATCTTTTTTGCAATACCCTGGTGACTCTTGAGTCTGTCTCTTACAGCACCATATGTACAGCTGTGTTGGAAAGAGGAAGCTATTAAATATATTAAAAAGTAGAAATATTACCAATAGACACTTCATCAAATAACTGGATCTCATTCATCCCCAAACAAAGCAAGAAATGTTAAGGTTACATCAACATGAGAAAATAACTCTGGATTTAATAACACCACAAGCCTGTTGAACATATTTGAAAGTAAAAACACTGCTTAATAAAACAGATTAGTGTTTCTGAAACAATGAATATAGCTTTCAACCATCAGAATGCTTTGGTAATAAAGACATTGGACTTGGTCTTGAAAGGCACTGGGTATCTCAGTTCCCACACCACAGTCACAGCTAGAAGGTCTTCGGGTCCAAATATATCACCCGTAGTTTACTGCCAGCACAGGACTAGGAATATTCTGTATCAAAGAGGATTTAATAAAAGGAGACTACGAAAGAGCACTTTGTTTGAGATCACATTTGCAAATATATTCTTGAAAGTCTGCCCTCCTCCCACATGCATGTACGAATATTGCATCCACATCTCCAGTCAGTGCCTAAAGGAGACAGCAGCAGCACACACACATCCCATGGAGGCAAACACGTAGACAGCTGCAATAACTTTTCAAAACCATTGAAACGCTTAAGGACACTGAATTAGTTTTTTCAAAAAGGACATTTTCTAGGTATCTCAGCACCTAAAGACACCAACAGGAGAACTGGACTTTCAGTGGCTCCTCTCTTGTAAGAATTTAAACCAGTTTTAAATGAGTACGTGCTGCAAAAAATCCCACTGACCGCCTCTCCGTACTTTTACACTCACACACGGCTTTTACAAGCGCGGCTGTTGGGCTCTGGAAGCCTAACACCCACCAACTTTAATAACATTTGCAATCTTAAATGCTCAAGTAACTTCTGAAACTAGGATGTAGGCTGTTAGTAAAAATTTCCCCATAGGTCCCCATCTTCTGCAGCACAGCTCGCAGGCACAGCGCAGCCTTCTCAGGGAGCCCTGGCAATGACAGCGGTGGTCTAGGGAAGCACCGCTGCACGCTCACATACCCCGAGTTCCTTTCTCACACTGCAGGGGAAGAAATGAAAGAATAAAGAACACTTACGAAACCCTGCTAAGCACGACTTCATATAAAAATACCAAAGAGATCTGAATGTTTATTTAACTATCACAAGGACTATGTTAATTACTCCACTTACAAATTTCTGTAATAATTTTGTAGGACTCTGATACTACTTTTGTTAAATCATATGGCAACTCAAAGGGAAAAAAGAGGTTTTGTTACTCACAGTAACACATGAATAATTTATATATTTTCCTCCAGTGTCTGAATACATATTTCTACCTAGACTTACAAAGTGTTTACAGTTAGTAGTGTTTCTACTTGATTCATTCACCTTACTTTCTGTAGAGCAGCTAGGTGTTTAAACTAAACTATTTGCCTATGACTTGCATGATAATTACAACTGATGATTGAAGAGTATTTAAGATGCATGTTTGAAGAGCACTGAAACTTCTTGAATTAAGTGTGAACAGAAATTAAGACCCTAAGGCTACAGGTATTACCACGTATTGCATCAAGATAACTGGTTTGCTCTTAAGAAGATAAGCAACCAATAAGTATCATTCTTCAGACCATGAACCCACAAAAGATTCTGCACAAATCCAGTCCTTCCTATGCTATGGTTAGTGAACATACTGTTTTGATAAAAAATTGTTTGAAAAACAAACAAAAAAAAAGCCCACCACCAGGGCAAAGCCAACTTTGACTTGTCTTTGGTGCTCCCTCCACCTCAGCCAGCGCACATAAGCAGGACCAGGTTTTGAGATGATTTCTGCAGGAAAATTTCGCCCCTCCAACTGCCTGCTCCAGCTCTGCTGGAGGCTGACACCTCCCTAATACCACCAGTGACAAACAATGTCATCTTCCCAGTCACTGGGATGCAAAGTCCAGCATCTTGGCCGTAGATCCACCATAACCAACAGAATTATTCCCGGACTTTCATTTTAACTGAGATTTGGGCACAGGAGCCTTTCTGCTCTACTGAAGAGACACAAGAGAAGGAAAGGCACCTGGGGCAGAACTTTTCAACCACCGCAGGAAGGTTTGTCAGTGCTTATACATCATTGCCTACACACAGCCAGCTCGGAGGTCTCCATGCTGTTCTGGTGCTGCTTCCGTGGGACACACACAGCTAACCCAAACACAAACCACGTAGTCACTGGCATGCCTGCAGTAGCCTTACACCATGCACTTGGGGGATAAATGACACTGGTACCAGACATCTTTGTGCAACTATGTCCTCACTCAAAATTATAACAAATTTACTGATTTAGTTGAAAACCCAGAGAGCCAGACACATTTACAGCTACACCTAATAAATCGCTGTCATGTTCCTATTCTTTTCCTTTTTTTTTTGCATTTCAATGCCATTTGCCAGCAAATTCTGGCAATTCTATTTGACAAAGGCATCTGTAGGTAATGATGGAGGCCACTACAACAGCAGCAACCTCTCTTCAGTCTTCTCTGTTTGAGGCCTGCTGTACAGAGCAGCCTGGAGGACGGCGGCCTCAGACTAACCAGGACCAGAAACCCACTGTGCTGCCATCGTGAGCCTTCATTAAGTCACAGCTCATTGACCACTAAAACATAAATATAAAACATTTAGAGACGCTTGGCTGCAGCAACTGAAGGAAAACATTTTTAAAGAGAACATCACCAGGCTTCAAGGGAGCCTGAGCCTCATACACAAGGTAGGAGTCGAGTGGGGATATGGCCCTGAGCAGAATGAAGAAAAGCAATGAAAAAATAAAAACAGACTGTAATAAGTTTATGTTAATGTTAATGTTATTGACAGTCCTTCCCTGGGCAGGGTGGTTACAGTGAACTTCTCCCTGGCAAGAGGTCAGGCCACAATGACACAACTGTACACACCAGGGGCTCTGAATGCCCCTCAGAGGGAAGGAACACACTCCACCTCAAAGCACGTCCATAAGAAGGCTCCTATCCCCCCCACCAAGCTCAAGTACACCAAGGATACAAGTTGCAATGAACCCAACCACCACTTACTCAGTTTTCCTTCTTTGCTTGTCCTCAAACACATCATTCAGGCTTATTGCCACCTGTCCCAGGAACTTGTCCAGCCCCACCAGCGACCTGTGCATGACAATCAGGTGCAAGATGTACTTCTCTGGATTCTCCTGCATCAGTAATCCCGGGAGCTCGAAGGAGGCCTCTTCTTTCCAGACGGGGTCCAGGGTCTTCTCGGCCACCGAGGTGGAGTACTTCTCCTTGCCCAGCTGGATGATGGTATAGGCATCGTTGCTGCCATTTTTACCTTTTGGCTTCAGCCCTTTGGCTTGGAGGACCGTAACTTGCACGTGAGTTGGGAACCACTTCTGGGCTTGCTCTGCCAACATCATCTTCGCGGGTCGCAGCAGCAGGAACGAACACGCAGTCTGTGAGCCCCGAGTCACGGCCTAAGGGGGACACCTGCCAGGGCTCAGCCCGGCCCTTGCCTCGCCAGCCCTCAGGTGCCCCCCTCCTCCATGGCTGGGGCCCGCAGGGCTCCCCCGC
>VZRW01002441.1:432463-522643 GCA_013398125.1 Aegotheles bennettii | reverse complement strand
CCCCCGCCGCCGCCCGGCCTGACGGGCCGGCTCCGCCGCTTCCGCCTTCCCCATGCTGCCGGCGGCGGCGGCGGCCTCCGCGCCGGTCAGAGGGCAGAGGGCAGGGTTCGCCCCCTCCCCTCCCGTCCCTCCCTCCCTCTCCCTCCGCTCCCTCTCCCCGCTCACCCGGGGCAGGCACCGCCGAGGGCCTCCCCCCTCCCGGCCTCCCTGCCCGGGGATCCGCGGTGCCCCCGCGGGTAGCGGGGAGCGGGGCCCGCGAGGTCCCCTCCTGTCGCCTTGGTTCATTAACCCGTCACCACCTCCCTCTGTAGAGGGGAGAGCGAGCCCCGCCGGGGCTGTGGGCAGGAGGGAGCCTCCATAGACACTCACCAGAGTTACACGCATAATACAAGTGTTACTGTGTTTATATTCACGTTAATTAACAGCACTGACCATATAATTAATATTACTAATCATCTTTATCAAGGGGAAGGAGCCCCCTGCAATCCCATGGCGGTGGTGGCCGTCCCCGCGCGCCCTGTGGTGGGCTCAGGGTGGTCATGGGTTTGTGCCACTCTGGAGGAGCCTCCCAGCCTCTCGTCCTGCTGCGAAACCCTTGGGGAACTTGGTTATTTCCCACCCTGGCAATTCTGTTGGATTTAAATGAGAAAATGGAAATAATTGTCAAATATTTCGAGGGCACGTTTGCTTGTGGTAAAGCCGGAGGCTACGTGTGTGCACCTGTAAGCAGAGTCATGGCTATTACCTTTGGTTTTACAAAAAAAGCAGAGAAGCCCACATGCAATTAGGGTTTCGAGGCTCCATATCCCACCCCCAAAACCCATAAAAATCAGGGAAATCAGCAGCCAAGTCAGATAATACTTCATCTACCACCCCTCACTCATGAGTCCCCAGTCTACAGCTCACGGGTTAGTGAGCAACAAAAAGCTCGGGAGACCTTCTCGTGCTGCTGGGACCTACAGGAAATTAAAAATTTAAAGCTGAAGGCCATTAGGGAGAGGATAAAGTATGATGCTGCCCACAACACTTAATGCTGGGCGAGTTATTGTCCAGGGTCAGAAAAGGTTGGGGATCACCAGCCTACATACGGTCATTAGCCTGAGTCCCAGCTCACGTTATCTCTGTACACAGCTTAAATAACTTCTGAAGTGACCCTAAAGTTTTGACTGGGAACCATATTTGTCTGTGTGCAGTGATAATTAACACAGCATTGGCTCTTCTTCCCTCTTCCACGTTGTATCTGATTTTTGTTGATGTTGGAAAATAGATGGTCCAGTTGGAAACTATAGCTTCAGAACATGTCTCAGGATCACATCCACACAAATGCATCTAAATGGATGACCTAGGGCAGTAATTTCTAAAAGACTTACAAATGCTACAATTACCCACCTTTGTTTATAGTGGTGAGATTCTGATTGTCAAATTAAGGCTGCACACCAACTCTTTGGCATAAATCTCCATCCCCTCACCTGAAAAATCACTTCCCTTCCTCTCCATCTGCCAGTGTCCCACATCCTCAGGTATCCATCCCAAATGTTTCTCAATGAGTTGTCAACGAAGCCCCCAGGGTGAACTGCTGTTCTTGGGGAAAGAGTAGCAGCGTTTCAGGCTGGAAGAGCCAGGATGGATTATGGTGACAGTGTTCTGCAGGAGGCTCGGGCCATGAGGGAAAGCCACGGGGTTCTTGTTGGAAACCAGCGAGACATATGTACATCACACCATTTCTGAAATGAATTTTACCACATAGGAATTCTGTTTTAATAGAATATTCTCCATGGCACTAAATCGAAACCAAGCACGATGCGCTCGCCAAATCAAAACAAGAAATTAATTTTAGGTAGGCAGAATGTATTTATTTAATCAGAAATTTAAGTCAAACATCATGTCCTGCATGCTGTGTCTTAGGAAAAGTTTTATGGCTTCTTATAACAGGCGGGATTTGTGCTTTTCCCTTGTCTTTTATTGGTATTCTGTCATTTCTCATTATTGTCTCTTTCTGGATGGGGACTGACTGGAATACATATGCATGCAGCTGAACAGGGGAAAGTGGAAGAACTTTTGTGCCTCCACATGCAATAAATTAATAAAATACCCAATCTGCTTTCAAAAGAAATAAGCAGATTATTAGCCCTCTACTCCTATGCACAATCTGGCATGTGAGAAGAGGGGAGTGGAGCCTTTCTCCTGTCTCTCCTCCCTGCTCAGCTGGTGGAGCAGGCATTGGGGAGATGTCTTCTCAACTCCTCCACCCCTGTGCTTGAAGTGAATTCTGCTCCAAGGTGCACCAGATATATTTTATTCACTTTTATACCCCTCTAGGGTCAAGTTGCAATCCGGCCTTTTGATTTCTTGCTCTTTGGTATAGGGACATTGTCATCTTCTTAAATGCAACGTGTGATATAAATGACAAAACATCTTGGAGAAATAATGATATCTCCAGCAACACAGTGTCCCCTGGCACTGTGTCAGAGCATTAATCCAGAAGCGACTCAGATTCCCCCTTACTAAACCACCGCCACCGCTCAGTGGCTGCATGCACTGTAGGTTTTGCTCATCATTCTCCATGATTTAGTATTATATTATAAAAATCCATTTTTTTTTCCTGTACAGCATTTTGGATATAAGACTGTACTGTCCCTTTGCTTTTGCTTTTGCTCCCCGTGTTGAGACCAAGCACTGCGGATGCAGGACAAATGGTGTGGGAATATCAGTGGTCATTAATATTAAATACTTTGCCTTAGCAGTACAGTGGGAATGCTAATGAGGATGACTAATCTTTGTGAAACCATTTTTTCTGCCTGAATTTGAAGTGGGCACTAACCAAACAACAGTTCATGTGGGGAAGGATGCCGTGAAGCTGACAGAAGTGATGGACAATTTCTGTTTTCACTGTCTCCTCGCTGATTAGAATAAGCGGACAAAAATAGATACAAGAGAAGGAAAGTCTAGGGACTCTGAAAGAGATAATTAAAACTCAAATGTCTCCTGGGTAAAAGGCGGAATTTTTCTTAGACTGGGTTTTGGCAAGATCTGTAATTCATGCTTTCTCTGTGAAAAGGACTTACAGCTTTTTATGTATCAAGGTCACCATATTATAGAATCATAGAATCATAGAATCATTATGGTTGGAAGGGACCTCCAGGGTCATCAAGTCCAACCTTTATCCCATCATATTCCTAACCATTAGACCATTAGACCATGGCCTCAAGTGCCTCATCAACCCGTTTTTTGAACACCCCCAGGGACTCCACCACCTCCCTGGGTAGCCCATTCCAGTGCCCAACCACCCTCTCAGTAAAGAACTTCTTCCTAATATCCAACCTAAATTTCCCCTGACGTAACTTGAGGCCATTTCCTCTCATCCATATTCGTTCTTCTGGCTAGTTTAAGTCATCAAGATGCTCCTTAATCCCAGAAGTTTGTTTATTTTGAGTGGTTTATTTAGGAAGGAATAGTTAAGTGGTCTAACAATGTGAGAGAAGAGAGGAGCATTATCTACAAGGAAGAGGGGATGTTGGAGCAGCCATGAGGAGCATTGTACAGATAATGCAAATCAGAAATGTAGGAGCAGTTTTCTGATTCCAGATGTTCCAGCTTTGATGGCTTTTTCTTCAGCAGCAAGAATTCTGGGCTGGCTTTTCTCAGCTGTCTTTCTTCAGCCCTAACCAGGTGGTGGGAGGACAGGTCAAAGGGACAAGGCAGAGAACGATACAGGAGCTGCCATCCTCAGAGAGAAATCCTTTTTACCACAATATAGCACTCAAGGGACCTACTTTTGAGTGCAAGCTCCAAATGTAACATTTTGAGCTCAAAATCCTCTAAAAGAAACAAAACCAAGGACTAGAAATTTCGTGATAGAACATCCTTGGAGTGAGGGGACTTGGACAGAAAATGCGATACAGTGATGAGAGTGAGTTTAAAAAATGGTTGTTTATCACAGAACAAAAGTGGATATCTGTGGTGTGTTTAATAAGGAACTTTAACCCTCATGTGTGCCATCTATCTCTATTACATGTTCTTCCAGCCATTTCTGGCCCAGGAGATCTACATTGTTTTTTAAAGAGGGAATTCCAGGAATTATAGTGGATTCTTTTCAGTTTCAGTAATTTGAAATACCATCTCAATTCTCCCTCCTGAGCCAGCGGTACATCTGATTAAACATCAGGCTTGATATTCTGGCTGCCCTTGCAAAAGAAAATGCAAGAAAATCTTTTCACCTTTGTTGGCAGATCTTGGGCGATGTGTTTGTTTGGAACATTATGCAGTTGTGAGGCACGGGCTGGTTTCGTCTAGACATGTAACGAGCTTCTGCTTTCTGCTTAGCTGACTCTGACTTTCAGTAGCTGTTGCAGCTGTCCAGATTACACATTTTCAGGAGAGACTATGCAAATTTTGAGACTGAACATTGTTGTCTGTTGACTTTATCCTAGCTGTCGTTATTTTTTCAATTAGTGACTTCTCCAGGAATTCACTAGAATTAATTGAATGCAGAAATCGAATAGCTGGGCTCAAACCCACTGCTGTGGATTGGAAAGTTTTTCTTAAGCTACTGTTTTTGTCTGCTCTTTTGGTTTGAGAAGAATTCATTAACTGGAAGTATTTTGATGTAGATACTAAAAGCTAGATGAATATTTATTGCATTTGTGTTCTGAACCCAAATTTTGCATCACCAAAGCATCCATGGGATTTTGAGGCTGGATAAGTTAGGCACTATCTTGCTCTGCATGCTCTCTTTTAGCTTTCACATTCACTCCTATGGAACGTCTCCTCAGAAGTGCAGTCTCGTCCTCCAACTGTCTTTGGTCTGGGCTGAATCCTCTCTGATAGCTCTTGACAGCCCTACACACACCTCACTGGTACTGAGCTCTCATGTACTGCCACTGTCATCACTTCTGTGCCATTTTTCTCTCTAGCCAGGTATGGGCTTATCCTCCCCACTGCTTAGGAGGTGATTTTTATCTCCCCTGCCTCATGCTTTGCTGGCTTTCTTGCATTGTGGCAATAAATAGGATCATACAACAAACAGCTAATGAAATGTGTCTCTAAAAAAGGGACTGGGGGCTTGACATCAGGCAAATGTCCAATGCATTGTCCATGGTTTTGATAGAAATCCGGTACTTTTCAACCAGAAACCAGGAGTCACAGATACACTAGAATTTTGTGCAAAACCAGATTTCAAATAAACACCAAGTAGTACTAGGAGTGTTGGAATCATCATCTTTTTTGCTCATTTTTAATGGAACTTGTTTCACAGCCTTTCAACGCTGTCATCCATTGTGAAGTTCAAAGAGGCTTAAGTGCTGCTGAACAGTCATCAAATGCTATAATTAAACTTGCCAGTCATCCAGATTTGACCCAAACTGTCTGCATCTCAAGATTTGAGTCAGGTGTCTGGGTTAGATTTCAGTTCAGCCTTTTGACATGGAGACACCTATCTCTCAGCAGCTTTTGCACAAACCATAAGCAGGCAAATAATCCTGCCCTCCTGTCAAAGCATCCCTGTCAAGCAAACTGCTTGAGTACTTCTAACCTGAAATAGCCATGGGATGCCTCAGGCACACTGCAAAGCCATCACCCTGCCCTAAACCTGGTAAGATTCAGACCATCTTCAAAAACACCTCCATGGGTGATGGGACCAGTCACATGCAACTCTTCTAAACTAACCACTAAGAGCTAGGTTCAAATTTGCTGTTGGTTCTCCTAAAACCAACCCTTAGAGAAGTGCCCATTCAGAAATCATAGAAATGCAAACTGGGGCTCAGACTAGAGTTACACTAGGAATGGAAATTGGCTATATGAGGTCTAGTTTCAGACTTAAATGTGCACATTCTTTTCTTGTTTTCCGATGCTTGAAGGTCACAAGCAACTTTTATGCATTGGAAATGGACATAAATAATATAAGGAGAGTCAGGGATAATTTGGCCATCTCTGCAGAGAATAATCTTTTTCCTGCTTGGCAGAACCTAAGAAACATTAGCAATAGAAACAAATGACTTGAAAACTATGACCTTCTTTCTGGTTTCCTAATGAATTAGCTGGGAAAAGGAAAAAAAAAGGAAAGGAGCTTTTTATCACTGACTGAGTATGAGGTTTCTTCAGAGGTATTTCTCCTGGGCTTAAATAACTCATGCATTTACTCTCTCTTTATAGGTCTCCAAGGATCTCAGAGACCATTACCTCAGAAATGATCCGAAGTTATCAACTCTCTTAAGAAGAATCTCAGCAAATACCAGAAAATTATGTCCTAAAAAAAGTTCTAATAGGGAAGTTCTGAACTTCTCTACTTCTCTTTGTGACCTAGGACTTTACAGGACATACACATTCAACATCAGTAGACTGCCATGTGAGGGCAGACAAAAGGGAATTATTTGCAAGAAGGTCAGATTTTTATACTTCCATCATTGCTTTGTGTACTAGGTTTGCAGTTGCAGCAAGCTGGTGAAGTACCTACCCACCTTAAAGCATAGCATGCTCCTTGAAAAGAGCAAAAAGTCCTCCTTGCAGTTTGTTCTTCTTAACTAAAACAACATATTTAAGCTTCCTGCTCATTCCCAAGACTTTTTCCCAGGCCTATCTGCCCCCAAAATTTCTTCCCAGGGATTTTCTACTACCCGAGGACTACCCCATGTCTCTTCTGTTGTTGAAGGGTCTAATGGAATCCACCTGCAGCACTGAGTCAGCCGTGATTAATCTGTAGGTAACTGCAGGGTCTCAACACCTCCTGCGCGTTGGTAACAGGAGAACCCTTCTTCCCTGGTGATACCAAAAAAAAAAAAGAAAAAAAGTAAAATAAAATAACATAGCATAAAATGTTTTAGGAAGGAAGGAAGGAGGGCTGATGTGTTTGTTAGACTTAGACTTAACATACCTCCTTTCAAGCCCTGGTAAACCAAGACATGGATTTTCTAACTCTTTGCCCCACATTGCAGAGCTGGTATAAAGCCCAGAACAATATTTAGTATTTGGGGAGAATTTTTTTTCTCTTGCTGAGTTGGTGAATAATTCAGATTTTATATCATCTTTGCCTTCTAGCAATATAAATTTCAATTTGGCTTCAGCAAAGTCTTAATATAAATATGTGATTAGAGAGGGAATCTAAATTAAATTGCTGTAGTTAAGTTTTATGTGCATTAAATATATGTACTCCAAGCACTCTTCTGCAGTATTACTTCCAACCCTCTTTTCTTTGAAGTGTGGTTTATTCTTAGAAAACTCAAGCTGCTCCTAAAATTCTGTTCCCAGTAAGAGACAAATTAGATAAAAAAACAACTTACTGAAAGGAGAGACCTTGCAGAGCTCATGCAAGTAGACATGGAGTGCTGCTTGACAGCCTTTTGTACCTTTTTTGTAAGAATTATCCAATACCTAGTCACATAACAGAGAAAATTTCAGTTTTTCAAAATGTCTATATTGCATCTTCTTCCCAACACCAAAAGTTGAAAGCATTGTAGGGCTATGGGAATAGTGCAGATTTATTCTGGCACTGCCTAGTGCTTCAAGCATCCTGGAAATCAGCACTGGCTATGTTCTCATAGTCTGGATGCAAATTAACCATATGTGCATTAGTGGCATTATTTACAGATGGAATTGTGCAACTACACTTAGGGCCTTAGATAAATTATTTGTATATTGGGTCCAATTTTTGCTGTCATTTACAGTAATATAAATCTAGGATCAGTCTACTGAAGCCAGTGGGGTAATTATTTTGAATTTTCTTCAGTGTGTTGGAGAGCAAAATTTAGCCTCTGGTTATTATTTGCAGCTCTGAAGGCCTTTCCCCTGCACTAGATGTCTGCTGAGTCTCTTCTGCCAGCCTGTCCACTATTGCTGTAGAATTGTGCTCAGAAAAGGTGCCTGCACATGAAAGCAGAGCAGTGCAGTCAGATTTCACTCTCTTAGGAGTCTGTGTAAATAAAAATTAAAAGTTATTTGGTGTTACAGTCTCTTGGTGGATATATAGCTTTGCTCTTTGTGCTCCTTTGTTTTTGCTTCTAAAGGAGGAATTTCTGTGGATTTGCCACTGGAGCTATCTCTAGTTGACCCTCACTAAAAAAGTCAATACTAACAGTGTTAGGATGTAGGCATCACCCTTTGAGCTTCTTCACCCACCACTTTGAATGAACCTAGCATTAGCAGAAGTGATTTGTTTTCTTACTTTGGTCATTACCTTAGGGTTTTCACTGTATGTTTGTGGCTTAAGCAAATGGTTCTTCTCTTTTTCCACTGATGTTTGACAGCATTGCCTATGTAACTGTGAAAAAACATTCAATAGCAGTAAGAACTCTTTATAGCAGCTCTTTTGAAACTCCCATCTGCTAGAAAAATATGAAAGCAAAGATGGAGCATACCAGTCCCAATAGAAAAATAGAAACCATGCTAACACATCAGCAATTGTTGTCTAGAAACACTCTCACTGATGTTGGGGTAAATCTGATTGTCCATGTAAGAACACAGATGTCTCACCATCCAGCAACATATGATGTTAAAGCATACCAAAGTTGGATGCAACTTCGTAGCTGTGGTTCAAAAGCTCATGTAAGAGGAACACACTGGGATACTGGTTATATCTTTTTCAACTCAGTATTTCTAATGAGAAGAAGATGTCTGAATGTATTTTATGTAAGTCATAATCATTTGAAAAAATGCATTAGCAGGCACAGGTCTCATAAGTGATTTTAAATCATCTCCATATTTTGTTTTCCTTCAGCTTCTCCTTTGTTTCTTTGCTGCTTCTCAATCTCATTTTTTCTCTCCCCATATTATTGCAACATCATGTCCACCTTCATTTACAGTGATAGGAAAGGCTAAATAATTAAGTGCTCCACTTTGACAATCAGATGTTCTCAGCTGATTAATTTACCTCAGGACCTTTTGTATAGTGTCCTACCCCTACCAGGAACCTTTCATCCCTAGTTACTATATCAAGAGGTCACGGAAATTTTTAGGTAAGGCATTAATAATTGCACCATTGCTGGATTTGAGCAGCATGATAACGCCTAGAGAGTGCTGACTGTAGAGGCACAAAACGAACATTGCTGTGCAAATAAACTTCACTCAGCAAAACTCACAGGCAGTTGTAAGTACTAATTTAAATATCATCCCAGCCAGGATACCACGTTTCAGGCTCATCAAAAAAAATACTTAAACCACAGAAGCAGAGATCCACTTCACCATTTAAGTCTCCAACATATGTTCCCATACTTTTCTATCCAGTGGCAAGCCTGAGGTTGGGGAGTTGGTGAGAGAAAAGCAGTAGAGAGTTAGAAGAAAGATTAGAGCGGTTGGGTTGTGCATGGCGCCGGTGGAATTGGACAAACCAGATTACCTGGCTCCATTTTTGTATTTTCTACGAAAGGTCCAGGCATGGAGGGTATCAGGAAGGAAAGAGGGAGCTGCACACCAAGCCAGGCACAAGTGACGGGGCTTTCCAGAGCATTGGTGTTGCTGTGAAGAGGGGACCGTTTGGGATGTAGGTTTTGCCCTGGTTCCTATACTGGAGTTGATTTTGCCAACTAGTTCGACTGAGTAAGACCTGCCCCAGCACTTCATTGTCATAGGGATCATCATGATTAACAAACTTACCCTGGCCAGAATGCCACACTGGGAATCCTGCACCCAGCCCAGCTCACAAGTCAAGCACAATGTCTCTCCTGACATCAAAGAGCCACCGGTCTCCACTGAAGAGCTTCTGGGGTGAAGAAGACACAATTGTTTTGTAGAAATTTTCCTGGTGACTGGTTAACCTCACTCTTAATCCTGTCTGCTTTATCCATAATCTAAATTAGTCCATTTTCAGCTTCTAGGCCTTGATTCATTTTTATGTGCTGAATTACAGAGCCATTACAAATCTTCTCCACATGTAGGTATTAATATATCATGATCAAGTCTCCTAACCTTTTTTTGATAAAGTAAACAGATTAGGCTGCATACATCTATCCTTACAAGGCAGATATTCCAGATCTTGAAATCATTCTTTTCTGATCTATTTTCAATTTTCCATGGCTTCTTTGAAGTGTGAACACCAAGACTAGTCATGATATTCCAGTAGTTTTCCCACCAGCTCACACACAGCTGTACTTCTTGTGCCAGAATCCCTGGCCCAGTAAATTCTGCTGCTAGTTTAGGCTTAGGAAATTCAATCTAGGTTATTTAAACACTTGCTATATATTTTCCTTGCGTAATTGGAAAGCAGTGAGAGATCAAGCAAATGATCAAATCTGGGGGGGAAAAAAAAAAAGTTTCCAATTCTCAAGTTAATTGTCCTGAAAAGTTTGGAGAAATTTACTGCAGAGATACTCTTCCATACAGCAACTGAGTGCTGCCTGTAAGTCTGTTTATGCTTTGGACACATCTGTATGGCAGCAGCATAAAGAGTGTGGCATGCTGTTTAATATCTGTCAGGCTTCTTTTTTAAACCACTTAATAAGCATGTATGTAAATTCTATGCAATAAAAAAGTTCTAACAACTAGAACAAGAACAACCTTTTATGTGGTGGCTCCCACCCTTAATCCCCGCTTCTACATGCCATTTCCTCCCCCCACTTTCACATCCCCATTTCTTGACAGGTGCCAGAAAGTTTCAGAATTTTCTTATGGCTTCACCATGGGAATTGCCATTTCGCCAGGAATGAATTTGACCCGCTGAGCAATAAAGCTGAGGCAAAACACTTAGCTGTAGCCAGACAGGGGGAATTTCTTGTCTTTCTTTTGGCATGGTCTCCTCTGGCAATTTTTTTTTTACCCAAGGAGAGCTCCGTGTCCATTCAACATCCCTCTAACTTCACCTTGAGAAAGAAACAAGGCTTTGAAAGTGTTGTTTTCCCAGCAACAGCTGCTGCTTTTAGCATCCAACAATCTCTAAATCCATAGAAGGCTATTTTATATGGACAAGGAAGCATTAAATGCTAGGAAATGAGGGTCTTTAGGTAACTATTCCAGATCTGCTATATCTGCAGTTACAGCAATAGGTGGTGTAGGTGGTGTTCTTTTACTGGCTTTTAATGAGACACATTTATTACTGCCTTGCGATAAACCAAAGTAAAGCCATAAAAGTGACTTTCATTGAACATTTGTTTGAGTCCTGCCTGGGTCTTATAAAGCTTCATTTGTTCAAGACTTTGGTTTTTGTTTGACATGCCTGCCACCTTTTTGGTAACAGCTGTTATCTCCTTCGATAGTTACATAAAATAGGCTTCCCTTCCACGACACAGCAGAAACGTGCTTCATGGCAAGTGTGAGTTCTCACTTATGTGAGATAAGAGTTAGGAGTTGATCCTTTGTAATCTGCTAAATCACTTGAGGAACCCAATTGATCCATGCGACCGACCAACCGGGCAGAACATAGGTTTGAAACTGCTGAAGTCTATTTGTTATAATTTCGCAATAGCTGAAAACAGGAACTGTGCAGGTTGATAAAATAAGAGAACTGAAATTTTAGGAAGAACAGCAATCTTTGTTCAGGGGAGTGAAGTCCCAACGACTTCAGAGAGATCCTTGATAGACCAGAACCTTCAGCCAGAGCACAGTGATAAAAATAAATACACTTTTTTAGGTCCAGCAATGAATCCAAATTATTTAAGGCTTATGAATTTTCTTCATCTATTAGTCTAGTTCATGTTTCACTAAATACGAGTTCCAATATTGCAGCTAAACTGTCTGGAAATATTCTTCAAGAAACGTTCTTAACAATTCACCTCTGTAAGTTAATACCTATTAAAACTTAAAAACGAATTAGATTCGGAATTTCCTGGATTCTTGTGTTTGTCATGCAAATTTTCAGTGCTGTTCTTTTTATGATAATATGAAATAAAGTAGTTTCTTATAGTAACATTGTAAATCATTTGCTTTCTATTACATGCAGCTGGTTTTGTTACAGTAATGATTTTGTATGGGTGCACACTGCAGTGCATATTAAAGGCAATGAGATTCTTTTTCAGGGCTCACATGCAATTGATGTTTGTGCAAATATAACCAGATAATGACAAAACAGTAATTTATTATAATATATTAGCAAGGTTGTTTTTTCTGTCTTCTCCCAAAATGCACCTTTCCATAAGCTGCCTCCCCACCCCCAAATCCTTATTTTTTTCTGTTTACAGAAAGGACTCCCCGCCCTTGCAGATGCAGATTACAGTTTTTCAGCTCACTAGAGATCCAGAATCAAAATCTAAACCAGCTGGTGTTTCTAGGCGGGTGTCTTACTTTAGCTTACTCAAAAGAACACAAGATGAACGGTAAGAATTAAATAAACCGCAAATTATTTTGGGGACTGTCTGGTTTATATTAGAAGTAAACTTTTCACTGCTGGCTGTTGTTTCAAAACTATTGCCTCTATTTTTGATATTCATCCTTGGGATCTAACACAAACTATGTCTTACTAGTTTAATCCATTGTTAGGCCATGTTTAAATATCTTTTATTATAGTCATGTGCTATAAAATAGTTCTCACTGGAGTTTGCTGGCCGGAAGCCAGAGGGTAATACTGCTTCAAGTGGCACAGCCAAGTATTAAAAGACTTTTTTTCCTTTGGTGTTGGTACTTACCAATTTCACACCTTGAAAAGAGCCTGACCACATCAAAATGTGATGTATCTACTTTGAGTGCAGGGACTAGAAACATATTACAGCACGAAATGAAAGCAAAGAAAATATTTCAACTGTATTGACAGTTTATTCCTTTTTGTTTGTGATTAGCAATTTGTGTCAGTCCTTGCTGCAGAGCCTAAGAATTATATACAAATATTTTTCAAGCTTCTGTTTTCAAAAGTAATTTTGTTTTGAACTTGCTGCAGCAGGGCCACTTACAGGACTACAATAGCCAGGATTTAGGTCATAGTTAACATTAAATTAGGTCAACTGTATTTAGAATGATTTTTTTCCTTCTCTGAAATAAATGACAGCTGGATGAACGGTGCAACATCTCCACTTCAGCTTCTGACAGCATTTTTTTTTTTATGTATTCATAATCATGCAAACACTACCAATTAAGTGAATAAAGAATTATAATAATGCTTAATAATGTGGACTTTCAATTCTGCAAGCATTTTGGCAGGAGCAGATTCTTTCCCTGATACATTTAAAAATATTTCCGGGTATGGAGTAGGTTCTGTTGGGATGATCAGGGATTAAGACAAAAATAATTGCTACCATTACTTCATCACTGTGGTTTTTACCAGCACTTTCATTCTAGGGTATTATGACGTTCAGTTCTGTTGTTTCTATTATTCATGGTGAAAACATGCCCAGAGAGGAAGGAAAAGAGACTGTTAGGAGCAGTTAACCTCTGCAACTTCCAAGGAGAATGCTAACATTCAATATATGCCAAATGCAGGCCCATTAGATTGAATAATGAGTAAGTATATCTGAGACTTTGTACAAGACAAGATGCAAACAGATTGAGCAGGCTCTTGTACCACGCTTTATTACCTAGTGAAATGTAATTTGATCCATTTGCAGGAGGAAGAACCAGAGATGCTTGTTTCAGAATTCAATTGTTCCAGAAAGATGTAAGTGCCCTAGTGTTGTTATTTTTATATCGATTTTTATGAAACACGTGTAGTTACATTTTTACAAGGCAGTAGGTTCTCTTAACGATGGCAGCAAGACAGGCAGTGCAAATGTTAGGGGGCTGAGTGCATTCCTCTGTCAAATGACAGAGGGCAAGAATATGTAGTTTAACTTCAGAAATGAAATCAGAACCACACATCCAAGTCCAGACAAGTTGCAGTAGGTTTGGTTCCTGGAGAGGTGACTCTCTGCTATCACTTCATTCTCCCAGTCCCAGGATGGGGATGTTGGATGGAGTGCACCTACAGACAAAAGCTTGGGCTGGATTCACCACACAGAGTCTTCAGTGATGGAGTTTCAGGTTTACATTTGAGCTTGACTAATGATTTCAAGGTGCAGTGTTCTCTACTGTGATTTAAATTTGTGTCCTATAGATTTTAATGTAGTTGTTTTGAGAGTGAGAATAATTTTGAGTTTTGATCCTGCATGCTTGAATATGCAATAAGCATGCTAGCAAAAGATTATGCTTGTATCTTTAAAAGGGAAACACAGAATTTCATTAGCATAACTTCCACTTTTTTTTTTCCCTTGAATCCCTCTTGAGTTGAAATAAACAAGAAAAAAAAAAAAAAAGGCAAGGAGATGTTGTCAGAGAGAGCAGAAAAGGAGAAATGGCCCTGAACTTGGCTGTTTTATAAATCACAGTGGAAATGCTGTGGAGGTAAGGTGTGATTGTATTTGAGAAAGCAGCCTTTAAGCCAATATCAAATGAAACACATCTCTTTGGATAGAAAACTCAGCTACTGCATATATTCAGGAGAGGAGAAGAAAAAAAAGCATCACGCTCCATTATCACCAACTTGGAAATATTTAACATGAAACAACAGACTATAAATAAATTAACCTGGGAAGTCACACAGTAATTCAGGCGTTTGAGACTGTTGCTTCATATTGAAGCTGTATGTGTAAGTGTACCTTTACATTTTATGGAGATATAGTCATAGTTACCAGTGCTTTCCTTATCTGTTTCTCTTTCAGCACTAGACGACACTCTACGTTTTAGGAAGCCCCTGCTGAGCATGTGGAAAGCATCACCAACATCACAGATTTTGAGGCTGAGACTTTTCTGTCTTGTTTTATTTTTCTTTTTTTTTTTTTTCAACAACACTGGCCTTTTTTTTTTCTGTGCAGACTCTACAGTAACTCCTGAAATGTCTAAAATCATATGAAATGACACAGCCCTTTTTTCTCTTATTTCTTTTTCAGCAGCATGGTACATGTACTATATCTTACAGCAACTCTTTCAAACACTAATCTCAGCACCTTCTTTATTTTTCTGCAAACAGCAGCAAGCTGTTTTAAGCCTCCTTCTAGCAGGCTTAACAACTTCTCACGACTTCTGATTTTGTGCAGTCTCGTCTTGTTCCTAGAAGAAAAATCCCAATTTCTTTGTCTTTACTTGGACATGGCTCTGTCTTGTGCTCCTTCAATCACCTTCTCCATTCCTCCTGACAGAAGACCTCCTGCTTGCATCTAGCTCACTTCACCTTTGTGTCTAGAAGCAGACTTTGCTCCCTTTTCCCTCAAGTCTCAGTTATTCCAACAGTGGCTCCAGCAACCTGAGTATGAAAGTCACACACCTCCTCTGTCTCTACTCACCTCACCATGTATTGTTTTTTAGCTCAGGCAGAATAGCAATCATATTTTGCAGGGCATCACAAGCTATACAGCAGTTTCCACTGGTAGTCACTGGAAAGATCATCTCTCCCTGCAGTCTGGTCTCCAAGCAGCAGTCTGGTGGTGGCTGTAGCTGAAGGTTAGCATCCCTTCCTTCCCTCAGAGCCCTCAGAGATCACAGATATTTTAGTACTTGAAATGGCTCCTTACACAAAGTATTACAAGGACTGGCAATCCTGGACATAACAGGGAGGGATGCCAGCTCGAAACTGAGGTAGTGATGCAGAGCCACAGACTGGAACAGGGGCATCAAAAGTAGGGCTTTGGTTCACACCCATTCCCAGTGCACAGCATCTCTATGAAGAAAGAGTCTTTAAAGCTCTTTGAGATATATTTGAATGCAAGTAGAGATTCCAATGGTTTAAACATGTTTGAAAATCCCCAATGCAAAGCAATTGTAGTTCATTATACCTCATCACTTCCTCACTTTTGTATTTTTCAGCCTGCTTTTACACTCAGGAGCATCTGAAATCCATAACATTTATTTCTTTAGACTCATTTATACACTACTGTAGATGCAGTTAAAAAGCCCATATATTGGAAATCTCAAGAAACACAGCTATATAATATGTTTAAAGATTTATCATGGTGGAATAGTAGATAGAGGCAGAATAGCCTGAAAACCATATTTTAGAAGCCTGTAGTTATAATAAAGAACCTTGCCTGGGGTAAAGTAGTAGTGCACAATTATTCTAGCTAAGTATGTAAATTAAATAAATTTTGTCTTGAACCAGGAAATCTGTCCTAATTTTTTGCAAGATTTTATTTAGAAGAAGATATCAACTGTCTTTACACAAGAGTTGTTTTACTTGTTCTGTCCCCAGAAGCTGAGTGTTCTTGTGAACTGACCTTCCCTGAGTGTTTCTGTATGTAGAGTCTTCATCATAGCTACTGAAGTCAGTCAGGAAAACACTATTAACCTAAGAGGGGTCATGGGTAGATCTTAGTCTCCTAACTTCTGTTGTCTAAGGAGAAAAAAAAAATGTATCTAAGGGAGTCTTTTCCCCCATATTTCCTAAGTGGAAACTCTTCAGAGACAACAGAAAGGTGATGATAAGCCCTAGAGCCAGAACTGGGGACACTGGCTCAAGCTAAACTAATCCTTTGCTCACACAATCATCTCTGTTTGTTCTGTCCTGAAGGAGAAAGAATTCAAAGAAATAACTGTGGGATCTTTATTTGATAATCTATCTTTTACAGTGATGCAGAATTTGTAGGGCAAGTGATGAATAACAAATGAAAGCACAAGGAAACATAGCAATTATTTAGAGTTTCCATAACATTTTATTCTGCTGTAGCCTGTAAAGCTCCCTGGCAGCAGAAGAGCCTTCCCTGGGGAGCAGTATCTGGTGGCCCTGTGGGCAGAGCACAGCAGAAGTCTCTTGGGAACAGAGGTCATACCTGCAGCACAGCATCTGAGTTTTATCTGAACAGCAGAGAGCTTTACAACTCACCTGCAGCCATCACTGCTAAGGGTCAGATAAACTCATAGATCATAGCAAAAAAAAACCCACCCTGCCCAAGCCAGCACAACATGAACACATCTGATAGACACATGGGCAGGAGGGGGATCTGGAAGTTAGCTCTTCACAGCACGAGGATAAAAACAGCTTCCAGATGAAATCGCAGGTGTTCATCAAATTCTTTTTAAAAACATCCCTAAATCTAAAAAAAACCCACCCCAAAACAAAGAGAGATTCCTAGTCCAGTGAAAATAAGGAAAAGCATCTAGTGGTGTCAGTAGAGTACAGAAGGGAAAAGAACTGTGAAGTGAGCAAGACTAATGGGGTAATTAATGATTATCCCAGCTATCTGGAGTGGAGAGCTTCTCTCTTTGCTGAAGCCATGCTGGAGATTAATTGAATGACAACAGGGCTTAAACTGACACATCTTCCGAGACAGCGTTAGAGCCTGGCTAAAACACTGCCCGCCCGGCTCTGCTGAGGAGCTGTTACTTGGTGCCTGTTCTGGTTAGGGATAGATTTTCCTCTGAGCACAAACTCTGCCTGGTTACACTCTTCAGATTTAGTTTTACTGGTAGAGCATGTCAAGGTGCTTTAGACCAGAAGATTCCCCAGATGGGGCAAACTGGAGCAATGTGACCATTTGGTGGTGCAGACCTGCGTTGGTGGTGGGAGTAAAGCACCTAGTACAGGGCAGATGAGATGGGTTTGCTGCTTTAGCTGCTGTGACACAGTTAACATGGCAGAGCTTGGAGTTTAGGCAACCTGGTTTACACATTCACATGTGGGAGTGCAAATCTCTTGAGCAAATCTCAAGATTCCCAGCCTAGCAGTAGGTTTTGCTCTGCTGTTTCTGACAAGCAGAACAAGGCAACGATACCTTTCCCTGTGCCCTCTTCCTGCTTCTTATTTCATCTCCCTCAATGATAGAGGAGCAGATGGTGATGTGATCGAGCAATGGTTACGATACAATCGCTTTCTCAATCACTGTTAATCGATAACTGTGTGTCATGACTACATCTGTTGTACAGCTCACCATCCTGTCAGTGTGCTCGTCCCTCTACAAATGGCAGAGATCCTGCTCGCTGACCCTTGCTGCAGATCTTTGCAGTAGATCAAAAAGATTAATGGTGCTAGTTGGTAGTTTCAAGACCCAGCTCTCCAAATAAAAGATATTTTTTAATTACTGTCCAACCCTATTAGGAGTAGGGTTGGACAACATGTGTTTCCTTTTAGAGATGAACTGCCCCAACGGCAGTCGCAGAGCACTTTTGCATAACTCTTTCCCTTTCCCCCTTGCCCTATCTTTGTGCTGGTGTGTTAACGTGCAGACATCATGCTGATGGCTTGGATATACTTAATCTTAAAAAATCATTTTGACCCAGTCTTTTCTGGAGTGCTGGGTCTGTGTTACATCTTAGGGGGGGGGTGGGGGGGTGGGAGCTGTTTCCCAGGAGCTGGCAGGCGCTGCCAAGTGGCTTTGGGTTCTTACCTCCTTACTGCCAGGTGTGATTTCCCTTCAAAGGTAAATCTCTCTCCCTTTACCCCACAAAACACCATCCCTGTTTTGACCCAAAGGTTTGGTTCCTTTTCTGGTCAGATTCTCATCAGCTTTATCCATGCTTCTGTTTTCAGATGGGTTTAAGCCCCCAAGAGATGTTAGCAGGAAGGGTTTGCAGACATCTGCAGTAGATGCCTCCTCTAGTTCCAGCGTTTGCCAAAATCTGTTTCATGGCAATTTCCAGCATTACCTGAGGTCACAGATTTAGGACAGTGAAATCCATTTCTTTCCCCCAGTATGTTATTTCTTGAATTCAAACAAAAGTTTTCACATGAAGCAAAACATTTGAAAACATCTCAACCAAGCAAGGCAGGGCACGGTGCTTCACTCACCAGCTTTTAGCCATCAATTAAACTGGGACAAATCCTGCAGCCTTTACCTGTGTGGGTAATTCAGAGCCCTACAAGTAGACTTAGATTACCTGGATAATTACTCAGGCCCGTTGTTTCTAGGACAGCTGGAGCAGAGGTAACACACTTGGTCAGGGTTTGCAGGGTGAAATCTTCATTTGTACTTCTGCGATGATCAAGTTTTCTGTTTCTTTCTTTGCTGTCTACCCCTGCTGCTGGTCAAGCCGAAATGTTCCACCGTTCAAATACCTGGCAACAACTATTTAATTTGACAATTTGTAGATGGTATTCCTGTATTACCCTTTAGGACCTTAATAATAGGTTTTTCTTTAGCGAAGCATTAAAACATTAAAGGCCATAAATTCCACAGTCACCTGTATCCATTTATTGCTAATTTATTATGGAACATATCATAAAACTTTGCTTGACATATAGGCCTCTTCATAACTATAAATCTTTTTTCAACTGTTTAGATAACTTATGCTTAAGTTCAAGGAAAGACCTTTACGAACAAATATTTAAAACATCTATTTCTTATGCAATAGTAATATGTACAAACTATATGGCAAATACTAAGAAATATTACTCTATATTCAGATTACTTATCACTTCAAACTTTCAGGGGATACATCTATTATAAAAATAAAATAAAAAATATGTGTCAAGTATCTGCTTTATTAAAAGGTTTAAGAGGTCTAACTAAATAAACCTGCTATTATAGTTAACATCAAACATATATAAATGTTTCTCTTCAGATTAGGTTTGTCATTTGTAACCTGGAACCACTGAAAGGATTGTAAGTGTGCTCGGTACAGGAGAGCTCACCAGAGAAAAACCAAAAGTTTTCAGACTTTATACTTCCAGATCAAAATACAGTATATAATACCAGTGTTGCTGCAGAGCTTGATCTTGCTCTCATGAAGTCAGTTTTAAAATCCCAAAGATGCTGGATCAGAAACATCTACAGAAATAATTTTGGAGTTTCATTTACTTTATCTCAAAAGAATTATTTGGGGTTTGATACTGTTTATATTTGGTGCCTTTAAATTACCTGCTGTTGTTTCGTATGAGAAAAAGTGTTCTTTGTCTTGGTGTATAAATTCAAAACTTTCTTGGATATCTCAAACCACCCTTCTACAGACTACTACTTTTTTCCCCTTTAACAGTTTTGCCCTGGCTGAAATTATTAGGATACGTAGTAAACCAATTAGTTTTAGCAGCAATGCACATGCATATGCCCAGCCAGCTTCTTTAGCAAAAAGTTGGTTTGTAAAAAAAATATTGTTTGCAGGTCTCATTAAAAGACTCTCTTTTATTAGTTCTATTTCTGCAAATCAGTTTGTTTGCACATGGAAGGTAATTTTCATTTTTGAAACAGATTTCTCTCTTAGTCCTGTTGCCATCAGTTCAGCTTGATATGTGCTTGCATATGCTCTGTGGCCTCAGGATTTTCTTAGAAATTGTTAAACTATATGACTAAAGCCATGGGGAAAGACCAGCTGAGTACGGTAAGCACAACTCTCACCTTGGCATATTAAAGTCAGAAAAAAGGGGTGGAAATCTACAAAAAATGCTACTTTTTAAAGTGAGCTTTCATAGTAAAGTAATTATGATTGTCCAGAACTTTGTGTAGTTGAGGAAACCAAAACCAGCTTCCTCTAACACAATCGCAACATTGGCATCCACATGAAAGCAAAGCAAATGATTCTTCCAAAACATACACAAACAGTTCATCAGATTTCTACTGACTTCACCATCAGTTTGTCAATTAGGGCTTATTTCTTGGGTCAAATCAGGGAGGGTTCATACCACGAGCTGGTATATCCACTCAAGAACCATTCAGAAAAGCGGGGTGGTTGTCCATCGATGCTTTGGCCCCAACTCTACCTCCCAATCGTATCATTTTCTGCTGATTTCTGCTTTTAAAAACATCTCTATCCTTCCCCCTTCCTAATCTTCTCCCTGCTTTCTGCTTTGTCTCTTTTCTTTATGCTTTTCACCAATCCTTTCCCCCAGCTTCCTTCCACCATCTCTCTGTCCCCCTGCTCCATATACAACATACAGAGAGACCTTTGTTGGCCCAATTTATTCTATACATTTAGTGCAGTATCGTATGAAAGAATGCAGCAACCAATTTTGATGAGACTGTTTGTGCCCCAGTCTCTTATTCTGGGATTTATGTGTTCATAAAAGTATTCATGGCTTGGGACTCACTGAGAAAAAAAATTAATTAATATATATATACCTGATCTAGAGAAGAATGCCAGCAATTTATAAGCTTAAACAAACCAATTATCTTTTGTTTAAATTATCTATAGCAGACATAATTTTAATATTATTTATAGACTCTGTGTCTTTGCAAAAGGCTCCCAGCACGTCTCTAAATTCTGCATTACCACAGTAAATAACATTTTATATTACTTCCCAAAAGTTGACCCTGATGGATTGTTTAATTAATTATAGTGCTGATAACTGACAGAATAAGCAAATTTCCCAGTTATTTACGGTCTTAAGTTTCACCAAACTCCATAATACAATGTCCCTTTAAATGTTGTCTAGTGCTGTGAAAATTATCAGCCTTAAGCAGCAAAGCTTGGGGAACAAGGCAAGATTTAAAGCTAATAGCATGAGTTTCAGTTACTGATACAATCTTACCAAAATAAAAGAATTACCTTTAATAAATATATTCCAGGACAGTCTGCGATGGGACTCAACAAGCCAATTAAGCGTTGTATTCAAATCCTTTGTTTTTCTCTGCAGAGAAACTCCTGGGCCAGGCTCCCTTCTGGCACAAGTCTGCTTAAGTCAACAAATGGAGTTACACCCAAGATGAATTTGCCATGCTATGTTTTTCTAAATAGATTAGGGGTCATTTGAAAAGCTGTAAATAAACCTTTCAAATTCTTTAAGGCAAAAAGAAACAAATCTCCAAGAGGAAGAAAATGGAAAAAAAAAAAAAAAGAAAAAGATTTATTCTGCTTTCCCAGAACTGCAAGTTTCCAGGTGTTCACCTTTTGATCTGGCTACAGGCAATGATTTTCTGAAGTGGTTTCTGATGGTGCCTGACATCATTTATGGCACTCTTGAACAATCTTGTAATGTGCTAAACTACACAAAATTAAGTGAGTTAGTGGCTAGCTAAGAGCAGCAAAAGGGCCGTGGGTATCACAAGCACTCTGCTACTTGCAACAGCATGTGTAGCTTCGAAGCAGCATTATTTCTTTGATTTGATAATAAGAATAAAATAATGACTGTTCTTAATTATTAATAGTACAGTAGGGTGAGAGGCCTTTGGAGTCTCACTGTGCTTGATGCTGTACAAACACAGAGCAAAAAAAAAAAAAAGTCTTTCCTAATAACTTACAGCCCAGCTGAAGGCAAAACTCAGCAACAAAGGCAGCAAACCAAGGAAGAAGAAGGACAAGCAGAGTGAACCTTCACTGAGCACGGCTGGGCAGCCTGTGCTACTCCTGTTTGATTAAGCTTTTTTCTGTATCTTATTCCTAGCTTGTAAATAAAAGATACAAGGATCCTTCCCGTGAGCTAAAAGCACAGCAGAGCTGGACTTAGCTGATGGATGCTGCACTGCTGAGAAAGCACAAATGGTGTTTGTGTGAAAGCACAAATGATGTTGTTGAGTTTCAGGCAAGAACAGAAGTTACCTCTGCTTATGAGTGGGATCAAACTCAAAATGGCTCAAGAGTCAAAACTGACCCAGTTGGTCACCTATGGCAAGTGAACAGCACTCACTGCACTTCACTGCTTTCTATGTGAGCTACAGTTGGTTAGGATTTTCTCAGACAAACTGCTGTCTGAGAAAAATTTTCCATTGTGCCCAAGAAGGGAAACTGTTGGCAGTAGTCTGCATCTCCAGATTTTATTGTTTTAACTCTGCTGGGCTCAACTTGGGGAGCTCTTCAGAGAAGGAAACTGAACACCTGAGTGGTGGTGTGTGGTTGGAGCAGAGGGCAGATGTGATATGGAAAACCTGAAGATATGAGCTATAATTTCTGTTAGCTGGAATTTCTTCAGAGCTAAAGGCTTCTTGTGCAGATTTGTTGTTGTCCAGGTAAAGGCTGATAAAGAAATGTGATTCTCTCATTGTCTCCAACACTTGAGAGGTGTTTCTTCTGAACACTTGTGTGAGATCTGCGCAATGGAAATGAGAGTGAAAAGCTGCAGATTTGTCTTTTACAAAATATTTACTCTATAAATGACTAATTAGGAGCCTTGCAGAATCTGTCATTGCCAACTTGATTCTAAAGGTTGAATTTGCTAATGACATTTTGAATTCTTATCTTATACCAACAGAGACCTTGAATGCTTAGCCAAATTAATAGATTTTGCATTTTCAATGAAATCTCTTCTCCCGCTGCAAAAAATCTAAGAAGAGAAATATCTTTGAGATCCTAATGTGATTTTGGTAAGTCTTTTCCAAGTGCTTATTCTGCAAATCACTAGATTAATACCATTTAGAAAGATCAGGCAAATGAAGCTGCAATTAAGAGAATTAGTTAAATCCATTATAGGCTGCTGGCCTTACTCCCCAACTCAGGAAGGATTAAGCACCACACCCAAAGTCTGTTTGATCCTATCTTCAGGGCACTATTTATTAATTAACTTAATTATTCATGGCAAACCCCAAAATGAAGCAGTTGAACATTAATCCAGCTGTTACCTTTCCCTCAATTTAGGGGCTTCTTTGGGATGCTCTTCTCATCTTCTTGGCTTTTCCACCCTTAGTTTTACAGAGCGTTTGCCCAAGACCTTTACTGCAGGATCAGGCTCGTTTCTATAAGATGACAGGTCACTCTTTGTCACTCATCAGTGCTAAATCCAGAAAGCAATGTGCAGTCAAAGTCAAGTATTATAGAAAGAGCATATTTATGCTGCCTGATGGGCTCTGTGACCTGTGCTACTCCTGGTATTTGTGGAGATGTAGCATCTTAACAAGAGTGTTCACAGCAGCCAAGCCAGCTAAAACAGCCGTTCAGAAACACGACTGATCAGAAGGTCAGTTCCATAGGATTCATTTCTAACCTAAATTTGTTTTTTAAACAGCAAGGTGCCCCTTGCCCCTCCCTCCTGCAGACCCATGGCTAGCATACGCATCTGGAACATGGGTAGCCCGTGATTGTAATCCTCTATTTTATCTGGAGCAGGACTGTGAAACCACTGACACCTCCAAGAAGTAAATCTGGTGTGTCCCAAAGCAAAGCACAGAGTGGGTGACTGAAGGCAGCCTGGGCCTTCAGAGACAGAACACCCCATTGCAACCCTTAATGAACTACCAATAATATATTTACTAAAGTTATAGAGTAACTATAGTTAGACTCTATAACTAGTGTTATATATTATATAGATTATTACTGATGTAGAGTTATGGCTCTGATGCTATTCATTGCTTTAAGGATAAGGAGGTCACTTAATAAATTCAGCCACCCAGATGTTGTGGTTTGTCAAAAACAAGGGCAGTTTTCTGGTTGATTTTTGTAGTGGGGCCTCTTCTGTATGAAGAACTGGACCAAGATGATCAAAACATTATATGTATGAAGTGTAAACAAAAGAAAATCATCAAACAATGACTTTAAATTTCAGTCATCCTGGTCTGAGGGCAGAACAATAAAGGAAAACACTACACACACTTATCTGCTTCCTATTTCCACTACATGATCAAAGCTTTTAACTTCAGTCTGTTTAATTCTTGATGATTTTCAGGCTGCTTTTTCACTGTGGAATACCAACAGAGAAGTGGTAGAAAGTATCTGAAATGCAGGTCCTTCCCATGTTGTTGAACACCAAACCTCCCTTTTGAAATCAAGCTTTTCTGCAATCAGGTTTAAATCTGATTTTAAAAAAACAATAATTATAATGTTCCTCTACCTAAAACCATAATAATCTCTATTCTTGCCTCTGGATTTGCTGATGTACCAGGGCTTTTAATTATTTACCTTCTAGATATGAAGCTCCTTAGGACTGCGTAATGCCTTGTTATTATTACCAGTCCCTCAAGTCATAATGAACTCTGGATTATAGCATATTCTATATTTAAGTTTCCAGGACCAACAATTATTATATGTTCTTTGTTCTGAAATTAAAAAAAAAATAGTCACATAATTACTTCTCTTCTGCTCAGTACACAACAAGAATTGATTGTCAAGCTCACCACTGCAAATGCTTGGGAAAGCCCTAAAAGTCCATTTTATTTTTTACTTTTCTTGATGGCAGGGAGATATTTCACAATTTCATTATTTTGATTTACTAATCCAGAGAGCTGGCACAAGCTACAACCATTAAAAGATGTGATCATGAATTTGAGAATAAGGATGTGTTACTACTTAAAAAAAAAAAAGGAAAAAAAAAGGGACTAATACCCACTTAGGTTTCCTCCAACATAATCTATTTTTTTCTGCTTGGAAATGTTATCTGAATAGAAAGACTTAGGTCATTTTTCTGGGATTCTGCATCAGTGGTATGTGGCTGGACAAAATATGCCAGCCTGATTAAGAACTGCATAAACAGGAGCTTGACTGCTTTGGTTTTACCTCCAGAGCTCACACAGGAACCTCTGAGGTTGGCTCCTGTAAGACTAAAGCTGATTTATGACACAGGTAGGTTCGTTCTTTCCTCAGTGCACACAGGCTCCTGCTCTGAGCCCCTCTGTTTTGCCTAAGAAGTCACACTGACTCAACCGGGCCAAGAGCAGAAAGTGACCTATCTTACATACTTCAATTGGCACCACTTTGCTAGGCCAGAGATGCTGAAATCACCTTTCACACAGCATTTTGATTCATTCTTGATAGGAATTTGCTTGCAGACATTTTCGTTATGGTCTCATAGAGCCTGTGTATCAAGCCTGGTCAGCTCCCAAATCTTTAACAACATGAATGGCTGATGCTAGTTTTGCCATTATGGTGATGGAGAAAAATATGCCTGATAATAGCTAAAGCAGGGCATTTTTTACTTATGAGCTGTTCCATAAGAAACAGATTCAAATTATACTTTCGTATGCACCTGTGCAGTCCCAGTGAAATCAGTTCACGTGATATTTGGTAACAATTTTTAATTTCATTTCAAAATGAGAATGGTTTCTATTAGACAAATAACATCGATGGGATGTATTCTCCTATGTCTCACTGGCTTTTGTTAACATCCCTTTTGCTCCTTCCCTGTTAAACTGCCTCCTGCCACGTACTTAATCTCCCTTAGTACATCTTTTCTTAATAATAATGTGACAACATGGGCCTTTTGGCCAATTTACCCAACTGATATTTTGGTGGGTGGAGGTTGTTATTATTTTCTTTAAACACTCAACAAACTTCCCATTAAGTTTCTGCAGCACAACTTGTTTTATTGGCAGGCAGCAGCACTTGTTCACCAGGCCTCTGGTTTTCAGGAACTCTGCACTGGCTCATATTGTGAATGCTGGGGAATAGAAATGGATATAAGAAGGCATTTGGTTTCAAAGTTGCAGTTCTAGCTTAAATAAAATATATTGAGGGAGGAATGAACTAAGAATGTGCACTATACTCAAGCAAAAGGCAGATTTTCTTTTGAAAACAAGAAATGGGAATGTGCTTTTATATCTACATTGTAAGAGCAGCTATTTTGCTGGTGTAACTTTTAGTAGGGCATGATCTTCCTGACAGGAGCAGAGCAAAATGAAGACCTTGTATGTCAAATGCAGTAGGATATCTGGGGAATATGCAATGAATTGAAATCCTTATCCTCTTCTCTTGCTCATCTTCATGAAGACCAACCGTCAGCTCATGGGTTTGCTCAATACAAAGCACAGAACATCACATTTTCCACTCTCACCTCTAGAGCTGGGATCTTACTGCTCTGCTGATGTCAAACACAGGTTTTTCCTTTTCCCACCTTGCTGAAGCAGATGCAGAGCAGGGAGTGGAGCACAGACACCAGTCTGGTCTGTAGAAACCGATTCCCTGGCACTGGAGTGTACAAAGAGAGCAGTGTGTGGGTGAAAGGGTGCGGGGGAAGGAAGGATGCTAGAGCTCAGCTGCTGTGCAGAAGGGAGAGCTGCAGCATTGCTCTGTCTGCTAGCACTGTGTGGGTGTTCACATAATAGCATTCAGTCATCAGATCTGAACTACACACCTACACCAAGGGCTGTATGATATAACAGGTTATGAGGGGGCGGATTAGAGGATTGAGTATACAGACAATTTAGAGCCAGATTTTTTTAGCTTTGCTTTATGTTACAGCTAAACATTGTCCAAAAAAACATAATGGAACCACAAAGAAACTCAGCCTGAAATCACCTCATGTAGGTTTGCTGTATTTTAGATGTTGAAAGCCAGGATCTGGGATGTAATTGTGTAACATTACATGACACGTCAGGTGTCCTAAAACCCCCTTAAATTATAGGCACATAATTCAGGAGGTGCCTCAGGTGCCCTGGGGAAAAAAAAAGAAAGATAGGTAGGTCTAGAGAGCATTTGGGATCTCATTGACAAGGCTGTGGGAAAAGGCACAGCAGCCAAGTGCCTGAGAATGGGAGAAAACTGGCTCTGAGATGTTTCAAGGCAACAGAAGGTGTGAACTGAGTAGTTCACCCGCACCAGAAATAAAAGTCTTTGACAGGGCTCACACTTTTAGAACTTGTGTCCATGAGAGCTTGTCCATTTTTTCCAGTGATATCAGTTTTCCTCATAAAATATGTTACCTCTCACTACAAACCTTGTCTCCCTTGCTCCTTAGAGCTCTCAAATAGGTGAGTAATCCTATCGACTTCCAAGCTCTTGACTTGGAAATACTCATGAGCTTTTGCTGGTCAGGGTCCAAATGTTCTCCCAACCTGCAAGCAATTATGGAAAATAGTGCTGGCTGAATAGGAAAAATTGTGGTGCTAAAATATATTTAAATTCTCCCCTCTTCAAACCTCAACTGGTAAAAGCAGCAAGGCAAATGGTCTATTCTGAATCACAACTGTTTATTCTCCCCAGTTTATAGGCCCCAGTATATGCCAGTTCTGGAAAAGGTAGGCAATCACCTATTTGCCATAGGACAAAGCTGGACTCCAGTGCTAGCAATGCTCTGAAAATCAGGCAGCCCCACAGGATAAAATAGCACACTTCTATATGCAACTGGGGTTTAGTTAGATTATGGCAGGTCATACTTGTAGTGTCTATCGATATTCATTTGTTCTAATGAGCCCTATCTACAAAGTAATGGATTCTGTGACCCTTGTTCAGGTAATTACTTTTTAATTTTAGGTTTCAAGGATCTGTATTCAGACTTCTTGGGCAGATGCAGAGTCTTGCCTGTCTATTCCTTGGAGGACACGTGCTTTGTCCCAGCCAGGTATATTCAAGGCCACTAATTTTTCCTCTGAGGCTCTGTCATGGAAGTCTTCATTTCACTGTGGCAGGTTAAATCCCTTTGGATGCTTCTCAGTAGACAAGTACATACCCTCTCTCTGTTTCATCGAGAAAAGCATTTTTATTAGCAAAGAAATAGCCTTTGGGAATCTAAAGACCTTGACCTGTTATAGTACAAACTCACTTCTTTTTCCTCTCCTGCTTTCATCGTGTGTTCTAGACCCTGCCTAAGTAACCTTCCCTATCTCAAATTTGCTGTTCACAAAGGTAGGGGAGATACTGCTTTATTTTTCAGTTACAGTACTTTGCATCTCCATCAGAAGAAAGGTTCTTGTTTTCATGCAGTCCCCTGGAGTTACTACTTAGTGTTATTATGGTCTTTGCTCAGGGTAACACCAGTTTGACAGCTTCCCATTTATTAATGTTGTTAAATATGTTAATAAACATGACATTTATTATTAACATAACATTCTTCAATTACATTGGTACAGTCTCATCCAGCTAAAGCAAACCTGGGCCAAGTATATCTTTAAAATGTCTGCACACATGCCAATGCCAGCCAAGGGTGTGACATTTTCTGGTTTTTATTTTTACAGTTTTTGAGAACACTTCACACTGGCAAAAGCTTTCAGGGAAACACAGCTTATACTGGCATCAAGTGATTTTTCTTCATACAGCTTGCCTTGTTTGCAGAACTGTTTCAGACTAGAAAAGCTCTCCTTGGCCAGCACGAGCTGAATGTGTGCCAGGGCTGGGCAGCCCAGCCTGGCTGGGCAGCTGCAGCTGGGTCATATCGACCCACAAACAAGGACTTCATCAGGCAGCACTAATGGGGAGGTACAGCCCCTTTAGCTGACCCCTATTTACCCCCAGTAAACCCCTCCTTGGTTCTCATTAGGAAGGTTCACCATTACAGCGAGGTATTGTCACACCTTGCCTGCCTTCTGTCTGTAAAACTTTTCTTAAAGTCCATGTCCCCAAAATATGGGGCCAGTAGATGTTCTTTCCCCATGGAGGGGATGCCACAGTAAACTAAACAATTGCTTATATGCCTGTTCTGCTTGCGTGGTCTGCTTCTGGCTTTATAAATAAGGAAATTCCTTGCTGTTTTTTATCAGTATCCCCTTGGTGCCATCTTAGAAGCACAAAGGAAACAGAGAGGACAAAAAGGCTTTAGATCAAGAAGAAATGTCTGGTCTGGGAGGACAGCAGAAGTTCGTAAGGAAGGGTTTTCCATTTTTGTGGGACATTGCATATATCCCTTGTTCTGGAGATGTAGGGAGACTTTGTGTAATAACTTTACCTGTTGTGACAGAGAAAGGCAACTGTTCTCTGCCTGGAAAAATGTGCCATTTATCTTTTATCTATATACAATTATTGTTTTCCATTTTCTGCACTGTTTTGGGGTGAGAGTGGTCTATCCCTCCTCCGAGGTCAGATGACAGAAGAATCACCTCTTGCCTGAAATACTTTGGAATCAGTTAGTACTCTGACTGCACAAGGACCTCGCACTGAAATACACCTGGGACGTTCTGTATCCCTGAGCTGTTGCTTTAGGACTCAGCTACTGGGCTATGGGGTTGTGAGGTCTGGCCAACAGGAGGAATTGCATCTCTCAAAAAGCATGTAAGTCTGTAGCTCCTGTGCTAAGGTAACCTTCTACAATACTCACCACACATTTCTATGGGAATGTTCAAACCCCATATAAGAGACACCGCAGATTTTTCAGCTTTGAGAACAGCAAGAACTTGCATTATCTTTCTTGCATTTTACATCCCTAACTTTCAACGTGGGATATTGAATCATGCCATCAAAGAGTTAACGTGGACAAAAATGTTTGATCTCATTCTACTTGAACTGATTACATTTTGAATTCTGATACTGTTACAGTGAAGCTGTAAATTTATCTTGAGGTAAGCCAGCAGAAAGTCACTATTTTCTAGTTACTAGCAACCATTCTGTTCCCTAAAAGAAATTTGGGACAGATGTGTCTGCCTTTTTATTTCAATGAATGCAGGGAGAAAATGTATTTTATTTCTTATTAAATAAATTTGCCTGTTCATCTCAGTATGTGGGACTGTCAAAGTTTATAAATTTGGCAGTATTTTAACATGATCATTCTGTTTTTCTTTAAACCAAGTTATTAAATTGATATATTTTTATAAAAAGCAGAGGCTGACGGAATTTTTTTTTCATCTTTTGACATTTAGTTGACTGTTAGGAGGTTTTAAGTAACACTGTATCTTAAATCAGAGTGGCAGAAAGATAAAAACACATCCAAAGAGTGCTGAAAACCAGCTGAAGGATGGGGTTACACTGGGTAGTTGGTTGCAGTGTTGGTAAAGCAGTGTTTGTTTGGTTTTCGCTATTGATTTTTATGTCCTAATGCATCTTTAACCAGCTCATGCTTTTCTCTGAGCTTCTCTCACCTGGCTGCAGGGTGACCAGAGACAAGCTGCTCTGCTTGGAGTTTTGCAAAACCCACTCTCACTTCTGCTAAGGTGACTTTAAGTTTACAATCATCACAGTAAATTTACATCACCTTCAGCAGTGGTTAATCTGGTGTAACGGCAAATCCAGTGTAAGCCAGACCCCGCGATCCCGATTCAGGAAAGTTCCCCTTTATTTCAAAAAAGCCCCCAGGTCCTTTATAAACCGGAGAGTCAGAGTTCTTGTGCAAGTGTGGATGTGCTCAGCACAATTGCAAGCTGAAACTCTCTCTTGAAGAAGACACTTGGGTTGGAGTCTGATAGTGACAAGCTGCTGTGGCTGGGTGAGTGGCTCTTAAAGAAAATCTTCAGATCAAAGGCTTAAAAAGGGAAAGACTTACTTTCCTAGTCTTTGCAGTCACTATGAGAACCCCTCAACTTTCTAACAAAGGACGTAAGGCATTTCTGTGGGGAAGGGGAAAAAAGTGAGAGCAAAAAGGTTACTAATTTAAGGAAAAGAAGATGCAGGCATGGAAAAGGCGAGATCAGTTTGCAGTGGACAGCAGGTCAGCTCTCTTCAAGAAAAAGTGGCAGGTGCCTGCTGTTCTGCGCAGTCCTGCACACACCTCCTGAAGAAGAAGGAAGAACACTAAAAAATTAAACCAGCACATCAAGATTTGCATTTGTTCCATTGCTTTTAGCAGACAAATCTGTTTAGTTATTTCCTCAGCTACTTTGTGTTCTTGATTCTCCTTGAGCCTATAATGGTTCAGCACAAAGGAAAGACCACTCATATGGGGGGAATTACTGAATGTCCCCGTTGGCATGACTGGGGGTGGAGTCTGATCCACTATCTGAACACTCGTCTAGATCACACGTTGCTAAGAGTTTGCCCAAAAGAGGTCTCTCTTCCCATTTCTCAGGGCTGAACAAGTCAGAGCTTAGATAAAATTTTAAAAGGAATTTCAATCTGATGGCTACATTCAATATTTCAGCATTTGCTGTAATCCCAAAACGGGAGCAAATGCTGGAATTTTCCATGGGCAAAACCTTTTAAATATTGTTGATTCAAGGACCTGGAAATGTTTCTTTGGACATGTCTAATCAAAAGAAGGTGTTTTACATGAAAAAAAGAAGGTGTGCATTGTGTCATGGGAGATGTCATCCGGGCAAAGAACAGACCCCTTAGTTACAGCTGGGCATGCGAGGGAAATCTAGTTCTGTTCCTTGAGAAGGAACAGACAAACATATAATTTATAAGTTAAAGTAATGTTAACTTGCTCCAAAACAAAACTTCCCAGCTAGACTCCAGTAAGAACCCATGAGGCTGGAAACATTGCTTCCCACTCACAATCCACCGCTGATTTGTGGTATGGTTGGATGTGGCTTTGGATCAAGTGCAAATTCTAGCAGTGGGAAGAACAGCAATATAATAGTATGGACAAGTGCTAGGGCCGTGGTAAATCACTGCTACCTGTAAAACTCAGTGTGTGCTCAGGAACAAGTCTCTGAACTGGTTGTCTACGCTGCCATTAAGTGCCCCCTCCTCTCTTCTGCTATCTTGTGCTAGACCAATATCTTCCAGGGACCACTGGACAAAGTTTATCCCAGCATGAGCACTGCTTAAATACTTTTTAATGTTTATCTCCTAACTATCCTCTGTAAAATGAGAGTAATCCCATTTGTCCAGCTTTGTGAAATGCATTGACATCCTAAGGCAAAAGATGATGTGGAAAGTGCGCCAACTTTCTTTAATTTATTTTTTCCTAGTAAATGAGATTTCTCATTTACTCTCTCCTTCTCAGGACCTGCTGCAGGATAGGAAGCAAACCAGCACAAGGAGATACATACATCCGCCTCAGCTGGGTGGCTTGTTTAAAACAACACCAGTCAAGGTGTCAAGGTGAGCTGAGGGTGTCAGCCCTATACGACGTGAAAAGGAGCAGTTACAAACTTCCTCGCATAGAGTAATGAATGCTAACTGTGGTTTTGAGCAGGAAAATGGTGAAAAGCATGGTCTAGCCAGGGTCAGATGTGCCAGAGCCCTCTGGAGCAGAGAGTTCACACGGGGAGGTGGGACGGTGTGGCTGGGGCGCCCTGTCCATGATCACTTCATGCCGCGAATGTCTACAACCAGCATTTGTTTAGTCAACAAAAGCAAACAGCGTTGCTGTGAAGAAGAGACCCAACTCCTATCAATGCACTTTGCTGTTAAGTGGCTGGCCATGCCATGCTGGCAAATTAAATGGAGAAAGAGTGATAATAGTTTAGCAGTGAGAACAACAGTTTTTCCACCTCTTATCTGGAGATAATGGTGGAGCACTGAAGGGGTTTTTTTCACCCTCTTCCCAGCACCTGTCCTTATTTGTTGAACAATTTATAGCTCCATCTGAAGTATTATCCTGCTAACAGTAGGAGGTATTTGCAGTGCAGCACAACATAATCCTCCCCTCAGAGATTAAGTCTATTACCTCATTGATGCTCGGAGTCTCTGCCAGCCTTGGCATACCAATGTACGGCGTCAATGCAGGTTTGCAGCATAATGGCTCACTATGCTACCAGCTAAGCCACTGAATGCTGCTACAGTCATTCCTTTTATTACCAGAATGACATGACAGTAATAATGGATAATGAATTCTGTTAATGAGATGACTTATTTCAAAAGTAAATAAGGTCAGGTGTCACGTGAATAAAAAATTTGAAATATCTGCAAATGTGATTTAGTCAAATGTACCAGGGAAGAAAAAAACCCACACAAACGCTGCTTTGAGGGAGCTCTGATTGCATGGGTAAGGCTCCAGGAGCAAGAAAGGAGAACAGTAAAGTTGTACATGCAGCTTAACTTCGTCCCTGGTGTGGATGATTGATTGCACAACCACTCATGCTCCAGTATAGATGCATATGGCTACGTTAAGGGTGTGTAACATCTTGCACAGCCATGTGTGGTACAACAGGAGCAGCTCCCAGCCAGGGCTGCCACACAGTGCTGGGACTGCAGCCCTAGCACAGGGTCCCCAGCAGATTGCTCTCATCCAGTGATGGCTTTCATTAAATTTATCACAAGAGGCTCTTAGCTTGTTTGAACCACAGCCAAGGGAAATGCAAATATCATAGATACATAGAATCATAGTCTGTGTTGGAACGGACCTTTAAAGGTCATCTAGTCCAACCCCCCTGTAAGTGAGCAGGGACATCTTCAATCAGATCAGATTGCTCAGAGCCACATCCAACCTCACCTTTAATGTTTCCAGGGATGGGGCATCTGCCACCTCTCTGGGCAACCTGGGCCAGTGTTTCACCACCCTCATTGTAAAAAATTTCTTCCTTATATCTAGTCTAAATCTACCCTATTTTAGTTTGAAACCATTACTCTTTGTCCTATCACAGGACCCACTGGTGTTTCTACTGACTGATATTCAGTCCTTCACCAAGTTATAATATCTTTCCCTCAGTTGTTTCCTATGAAGAAACAACTTGCACATCTCTTCATTTAACACAGAAATGCTGTTGTCGTCATCTTCTCCTCATGTTCTCAGACGACTGACCTGTGTTCTGCTTCATTTTTGCAAACCAGTTCACTGTCAGGCATGAACCAGCTTTGCAGTTTGTTTCATCATATATGAAAATGTTACTGTCAACATCAGCATCACACAGAGACACAAACAGACATCACCAACGAGAAGTACCTGTGGTAAAACCGAAAGTTTCTTTATTGGCCATAAAAGCACTAAAGCATCCAAGAAAGAGACTATTTGGTGTCTACAGGAGTTTTTATATTTCCTAAGATTTTTTGCCCTAATGTGGACTCTGACTACTGCACATCCTTAATACATTTATCCTCACAGTATTCCTGGGAAACACAAAAGAGCTACTATTTGCATTTTAAAACAGAAACCTGAAACACAGAGGGAGAAAGCAGGCAGGCCAATCTCCTGCAGACATGATAGCAGAAACCTCCTCTGCAAGCTCAGCTGACCACACAGCTGAGACCTGGTCCTGCCTTGGCTTCCTCCTGCAGCTTGCTCCAGCAGAAGGGCATAAAGCACAGGGCTCTGTGAGATGTGCTTTCATGGATCACTCATTAACAACGCCAGTGGGTTTGTTTGCCATCTGGTATGTTTTGTTGGTGGAGGGAAGATTTTAGAAGCAAAGGGATAGATGAAGGGTCCAATGAGAGGTCCTATGGCTTTTGCCCTCTTTTCAATGGTCTTCAGAGAATGACACGGATTTTCACCACCTCGTTGGGGTGTTGTGGCTGCTGGTTGGAGTAAAGCTGGTTTTGAGGAGCCTAGAGAGAAACCAGACTGTGATAGTCCCTGTGGCCAATAGAAGGAAGATAACCATGGCATCCTAGAGTATATTGTCCATGACACAGGGTAAGTGCCCATGCAGCAGCTGGCCCACATCAGCCTCCCACCCAGCACAGCTGAACTGCCATCATTACCCAAGGGAGCTGCTTTGGTGGGGCTTGGGGATGGCTCCATGGGCTTCCTTCCCAGGGAACTGAGGCGCACTGCAGGCTCTCACCCAGAAGAAACAGAAGAAGGTTAAATTCTGATGCCTATATGGGAGAGAAGAAAGGCGTAGAGAGAAATGGAGGTGGAGGAAGATTTGGGTGCATGACCTGACACCAAGGTCTGGCTTGACCTCAGTCAAGCCCTTTGGAGTTGCTAAATGGGAGTAGGAATTTCACCCAAAATAACCAGAAAATCTGAGCTATCCGTCAACTTTCAACTCCTTTTTCAACCAAGGAGGGCAAGGTCCCAAGAAGAGAGCAAAGGGGAATTAGCCTCCTGGGGAGGCTCTGTGGGCCTCCTAACCAGGAGGACATCCCATGCATGGTGAGACCATTTAATCTCAGTGAAGCTCACAGCCTGTCCTGCCCATGCCAGGCTGAGCAGTGCGTCTGCCCCGCACCAGCCTTTCCAGAGCACTCCATGTGGATGGGGGCTGTGGGGAAGCTGCCCCGCTGTTTGGTTGTTTAAGCTGTGGCTACAGAAGAAAAGAAAAGCAAAACCATGGTTTGATTTATATCTCTTGGTTATTGTAAGTCATTCCCAAAAGAAACAAACAAACGACCCCAGACATTTTTAAACTGAACCATTTTTAAAATGTCAAAGTGTTTCTATCATTTTCAGTAATTAAAGCATGAACAAAAATTAAAAACTCTGCTGGCTCTTTTCATTTGATGTTTTTCAAGCCTATTTTTTTCCCCCTTGCATACTCCTTGCATATTTCATTTCTCGCAATCCTGTCCCCATTAGTGGTGATGACAAAGCTCCCATTGCTCCCCATGTGTGGGAGAATCACACTGTAAGTATGGATTTAATCACCAACCTTCAAAGTGACTAAAAAGGCAGATAGATGGGATTCCTGGGGAGATTTTCAAAAGTGAAGTTTGACATCCTGGCTCTTTTGATAACGTTGCTGCTCTTTTCTAAAACATTTTGGAAAGCCTTCCCTTATGGGGCTAATTTCAGGTATCCTGAGGTACAGCTCCATAACTCGTTCCAGTGCCGAGCTGGCAGCGCTTCACGCTGGCGTACTGGGGAGCTCGGCAAGGCAATGCTGATACCAAGCTCCAGTACTAATTCCCAGTCTGCTGCCTTCCAGGACATTGCACAGGATGGGTGGGAAAATTTTCCCCTTCTGCTATTTCCCACGTACACAGAAAGTTCATGAACAGCCCTCTGGAAACGCTGACTCATGGTGGTTAGGGGGGGAAACAACTAAGACCCCGTCAGAAGCGCTGACGCTTTAGAAAGAGCAGATCAAAACTCATAAGCATCTCTAATTAAAACCAGTAATGGGGTTAGTTAAACGTATAAAAGCAGGACGTTCAGCACTGAGCCATCTCAGCCTGTGATCACTATGGACAGGTGAGTCCCTTCGTTAGCCTGTGGCCAAGACCTTCCAGACAACTGACCACACACACTCTGCAGAGCGTGTTGGTCTCTCCTCACAGCAACAAAATCAGCATCACAGCTATTACAATTCTTGATAATGGACTGCTTATCTAAAACAACGGCAAGTATTTTCAACCTTCTCTTCTTTTTATTCATTAGAAGGGAAAGCTGTGAATAGCATCCACGCAAAGGAACAGAAAACAGCTCTCTTAACTCATCAAAATCTGATTTTTGTTTTAATTTACACATTTAGGAAGGTTATCTCTGAATACTAAATGAACCCACCTACTTTAGTTTGCTCAGTAACTATAATTTTATATGTGTAAAGTGGTATTTTTGGGGCAATATTAATACTAGCAGTTGGGTTCTGGATCCGTATCTTTTCCTAATGAAGTCAGTGGGAAAATGCTCATTTATTTTAGTAACAGTCGGGTTGGACGTCAGCAAACAGTTACCTGTCTGTACATGAAAAATACAGCAGTGCTTACAAAGAGATGTACAGATACTGCTCTGCTCACACTTTTAGGCAATCTGAAGAAGCACAGTATACTTGCAACCGAAATATAGGAACACCTTACACTATATCAAATAACTTTTCAGAACAAATACAATAAAAAGTATTATGGTGTGAATGTATCTACTTATTAAGCAAACTAGCATTGCACGAAAACAATGATTGCACAGGGAGAGGTAAATTTTGTTGCACAGACCATACGCAGCCTTAAGGGCTGAAAACTGAGGACTTGTGCTGGTTTCTGGAAAAAGGAGAGGTCCTTATTATGGCTTAGCTCTGCTGGCAGAAGTCCTGACCACTGATGCAAGTTTAGTGGTCAGGCTGTGCTTTTATCAGCATACCTTTTATTCCACTTGGTGGTAATTTTACTCCGTTGGTCAAAAGTAAACTGGGGCCTTTGTGTATATTAGCAGGGCTAATTATCAGGGCTAGACTGAAGGAAGTACCAGAAAGTTAATATACAAATACAGGAGGGATTATGTGTTTCTTGTACGGATTCCAAGGCACCAGTTCACCCTGCACCAGCAGAAGCTGGGAGCTGTATGTGGCTCCCAGTACAGATTCAGCCAGAGCTGGTTCACTCTGCAGCACTCACACTCCTAATAAACCCATGAATTACAGACAACTGCAAATTCCTCAGTTATTATGAATTATCCTCATTTACCAGGTGCTTACATGTGCCACGGCAGTAACTGTATGAAAAGGAACTGAGCCTGTGTTTGTGAAGATGACTGCGTGCTCGCTATTGAAACGTCAGCCCTTGACAGGGTAGTGTTTTTCATAAACACTTTGGAAGTTGCTTCCTATATGTTTTTTATAATGGCTCAGTGTTGATTGTATCAGCAAAGCTATTATGCTGAGCCCCTGCAGTAATTTGTCAAATAATCATCTCCTGGCACATTTTTTTTTCTGAAAAGGCGCTAATGATTACAAGTATGATTAATAACTGAGCTAAACTGTTATTGATGGGAAGTTCTTGGTACATTTGAGGAATCGTGACCTGCATGAAAAACAATGTTAAGAACAACAGAAGTTGATCATACTTCACGGAAGGAATGTACGACCTGTAGTCATGTTTCCTTTTACCCTGCCATGCTTTTTTATTAGATCTGGGGATAGTAACCTTACGTGGGTCATTCATCGGTCAACTGCTCATCTCCACTGTTGTTCCAAGCAGGTTTCCTGAGCCACTATAGGAAGGACCGGATGATTTCTTTTAGGAGTAATGCTATTTATAAAATAAATATCAAATCAGATCTCTATTTTTCACAAGCGACAAGTTATGAGAACTCCAGCAGCCGTATATTTGTCGAACACCCGCCTCCTGTGAGTATAAATTGCACCTTACTGAGTAGAAATAAAATACAGTCCACCAGAGACTTTGCTGCAAGGTGTAGCTGCTTGTCTATGGGCAAGTAATGACTTGCGTTTTCAGCTGCTCCCTAGTAAAAGCCTTAGTAATTGGAATCAGTTATTCAAAACATCTCTAAATGTGATTTAAATGGCAAGGATTTAATAACATAGAAAGAAGTCATTACAGAGGTTCAAGCAGGGGAGAAGGGAATTCCGTTTTTCAGAGCAGAGGGAGAAAAATAAAGCAATTACTTGATGTAAAGGCCAGAAACAGGACTCCTGCTGTCACAGAGAAATCAAATCTGTCAGCAATTAGTGGGATCTTAGGAGGCAAAGAACCCTTCAGTGTTGAACAGTGAATAAGGGGTTAGCAATTATATGAACTGATAAAAGTGTTCTGGTTTTCAAACAGCAGGTTAACAAGGCTTACTTTTTTCATAACTTCATGCAGATGTGATGAGTCACCCTTTGTGACATTTTTCAGGAGGACTCTATGGAAAGGTAAGAAAAGAATAAAGTGCATTGCATTGCTGTTGCATCTAAGATGCTGCTGACTTACTTACTGCAAAATGACCCAGAGCACAACGATGGGACCAGCCCCAATGGCTTCCACTGCTCACCAGCTCCAGGCAATAGCTTACTTTATAGAGCCTCTGCCTTTAACAGTTCTGTTTGTCTTCCATATGTGAGCACTTGTGTTACCAAAAAAAAATAATTATAATCAGGTCTCCTTCTGTTTGACATCAGAAATAGTCAGAAATCCCAGCAGAAGGTATTTATACCCTACAAGATTGATTCTTGAATAAAAGAGTTCATACAGGGAAACGGAAACGGGTGTGATTATGCCTTTTTAGTGTTGACTCTGGGTAATGCTTTGTGCAATGTATAGAGGTTACATGATTAATTTGCACAATAAAAAGAATATTTGTAGGAAACTGAAAGATGAGGAGACTTTCTCAGCACGTCAGCTGAGGCAGAACTAGAACCATGGATCGCAGGCTTTTATTGACTTTAAGAGGGAACTTTAAGAACAAGGAGCAGAAAGAGATTAGGAACACCGTATATACAGCCTGTACCTTGAAAAACATGTAGGAAAACAATGTGCTTTGAAGACTTCACCTTCATCCTGGCCTATCCTATGTTGTTCACAGGCACCAAAGCCCTTCAGAGCAGGAAAACAAAGGAGCTCTGGCAGTTTCAAAAGGCTTTCTCTCTCAAAACAGAGGGATGAAGTGTGTCTAGACTGAGATGCAAAATCCTCCTGAAATGTCTAAAGAAATTAGGGCTATTGAGATTAGCAGAGAAGGCCTTTCAGTAGGATCAACATATACTGAGAGCGTTGCTTTAAAATCACTCCTCTCTAAGTGCTGAGTCCACCCACTGAAGCAAAAACCTCACTGGCTTTAAGTTGGCTGCTTGGTATATGGCGTGTCAGACTCCTGCAGGCAGAGACAGTGGGTTTCTGAGCTCCTCCAGCCTGCAGAAGAAACAAGAGTAGTTATTGCCTGATCAGTGAGTCATACTGGGGCTTTTTCCCAGTCTCAGCCAGAAAGTGACCTGAGCACCAGTCACAGAAAGCCCATAGTCTGAAGCTCCAAGATGGAAAAGTGCAGCTGAACCTACTAGCATATTGAGTATCAACTCATTCCTTACACCACAGAGTAAGGCATCAGCCCGCTTCTCATGATTCTTTAAAAACTGATGTAGTGTAGAGCTACGCTGGCATAATTGGGTGTTGTGAAGTTAAGTAAGTCAGAAGTTAAAGAAAAACAATAAAAACAAAACTCTGGGTGAGATCAAGATTTCTCTTAGCTAAAAATCTTACAAAGGCATCCTGTGCAGAATGGGGAATAGGGGCAATAATCAAAAATACAACAGTTCTATGGAGAAGCTGGTATTAGCCTCCAATAGCCATACAAACCATGTATCAAATCTACATTGGAGGATTATCTGAAGAAAGCACTAGATCACTCCTGTAGCATAGACACCTTGGAAAAGCAACATTTTAAAGAAAATTTGGATATTTACACTGAGAATTACTAAAAACCCCTTGAACTTAATTAATTTTCCAAGTGATTTTTAATTTATTTTTTTCACTAATATATATTACAAGTCCTAGGAAAGTTTGGAGACCACCTAATACTAAAAAAAAATCAAAAGAAAAACAAATGTATGTATGTATGCCTTGGAGGATGAACCTGCATCACCGTGTCAATGCATATTTATTTTTAAAAACGATTCAAATTCTTTTAAAGAAAATACAGTTTTCATGAGTTTGTGTCCTGTGCAGTGTTCTAAAAAAAAAATCTTGTTTTTCAAATTGCATTGCAGGTGAGCATGTTTGTTTGTGGATGGAAAGATGGTGGATATACAGGGGATATTATTTCCTAACCCTTAGTCCATTACCCTCTTTTTTCTCTCCTGTGCACTTAAAGGATTGCTCAGCTGAATATCACGCTGTGAAGAACTCCTTTTCTGATCCCTCGTGCTTTCTTTAGGATGAAGGAAAGCCTCCAAGGAGATTCACTTTCAAGTCAATTCATCAGGTTGCTCTGACCTGGGTAAATCCTGTGGATGTCATATCAAAACACTTGAGATAGCTTCCCATTTCATCACCTTTTGAACCCCATCCTGAGTTGCTTTCTGATCAACACATTTTTGGTTCATGATGCGTGCGTTAACGCGTAATTACCACTGCTCTCAATAGCAATTCACATGTTTGTTATCTTGCCAGATCAAGCCTTGTTTTGGGTATTTCACAATCTCACATCAAGGAAGCACTAAATAGTTTGTGCCTACCAAAAAACAGAAGCATACATCCCACAAAGGGGATTTTTACACTGACCTTTTTAAAGTGAAGACATTGAGATGTGAGGAAAGAGTGATTAACCAAAAAAAAGAATAAAATAAAGAGGTAAAAAATAAAAGGCAAAATCTTGGCCTGAGTGATGAACCTAGATGGGATATAGTGATGAGGGTTACACCTTCGACACGTTTTGCTTCCAGGCCCTGGCAGAGGAATGTGTCTTCTAAATCCAAGTGCGTGGAAATGGCCCACTCCCAAGAGCTGTCCACACGGTGCTGAGAGCTGCTCTCGGGGCTGTGTGGTTGGAAGGAGGCTGCTGCAACAGGGCAGGATCTGATGTCCATAGTTTTGGCAGAATTCTCTTAGTTTCTAGTCCACATCTTAAAATTTCTACGGGGTCTCCAAACTTATTTTGGAAGAGATGTATCCAAATTTAGCAAGAACAAGATTCAAATTTCAGTTTGAAGGTTTGAGTTTCCTGCTTCCCTCAGAGCAGTTTATTCAAGGACAGGATATATTCAAGAAAGAGCTGCCAGAAGCTAACAATCTTGTTGGCAATCCAGCTGTCTCCGCCTTCTTGTCTGGGGAAAATTAGTAGTTTTTAGGGAAAAGCTTTGATAGAAACCATCATGACTTCACATTTCTTTGAACTTCTTTAGTTTGTCTTCAGGACTGAACGTGGCACAAGGACCACACTTGTTGCATTGCTTGCTGGTCATGGACAATGTTCAGATTTTTATGATGATACAACAGCAGCTGCTATCTAAGAGGTGTTAACTCCTCTGTAGGGCACGTAATGCCCTTTCCATGGATCAGAGAGTGCTTATGGCCATCCCTAGAGAACACACTAGCCGTTCACCTTTCCAAAAGCAGCTCCCTGAAAAGTTAGTCCACTGATTTTTACAGCATGAGGCAAATTTTTTTACAGTGGCATGTAGTGATAGGACAAGGGAGAACAGTTTCAAGCTGAAAGAGTGGAGATTTAGATTGGATATTAGGAAGAAATTCTTTGCTGTGAGAGTGGTGAGACCCTGGCCCAGGTTGCCCAGAGAAGCTGTGGATGCCCCTCCCTGGCAGTGTTCAAGGCCAGGTTGGATGGGACTTGCAGCAACCTGGTCTAGTGGAGGTGTCCCTGCCCATGGCAGTGGGGTTGGAACAAGATGATCTTTGAGGTCCCTCCCAACCCAAACCATTCTGCGATTCTATGAAATCCCATGCATTGTTTCCCATGAAAGTTTGTGTGGGTAGAGGGAGGGGAATAGCTGTCTGGGAAAGTATTCTCTTCCTTTGCTTCTTGAAAGGGAAGTGGAATGGATGTACTGACACCAAACGATTTTATGCCAGGTTCCATAGCTGTGATATAGAGATGAACCAATTCCAGCCAGTGCTTTGGGACTTGCAAGCAGAGGGGACGGTCACTTGGGGGCTGTCATGGAAGCAGGGCTGTGCTGGGATGGGCTGTTTGATAAATAGTTTCCTGCAGGTCCTGCTGGTGCTGAGTGTCTGCAGGGGGGCCTGGGCTTCCTCCAGGGAACCTGCCCCGACATCCCCGTGGGGCCATTTTCTCAATCGCTCTCCAGATTTCAGTGATTAAGATCTTATCTTTGGCAACTTTCATCCTGGAATATCCGCAAACACTTTGCAAAACAGCACAGGAGAAATCCATGGCTATTTACCACTCGGTAAACTGATTGCATCAGACCAGAGGAAATGTACTTCCTCATGAAACATGAGCTCATAAAATACCCCTCGGACAGCAGGCACTGCACTGAGCTGTGCGTGGCATCGCTGCCTCCAACAGAGCCTGGAGATTTAGCTCAATTATACTGCAGTTTGCCTTTAATAAAAGGGATTTTTCACAGACTGAAGCTTAAGTGTAGGAAACTGGGGGAGCGCCACATCGTCCCCCTCCGGCTCACTGCTCTGCGTGGCGAATTTGGAGGGTGAGTTCCTTATCAGGAAGCCAGGGAAGAGGAATTCTTTTCAGGTAAGTCAGAAGCAAAGTTGCACAATAACCCGTGCTGTACAGACAGAGGCCTCTACATCTCGAGAACTACTGTTTGCTTTGTTGCAAACTTTATTCAGATTGCAGATTATAGGGATGATTTATTTTTTTAAAATCACCTTCCCCTGCACTTTCCAAAACTGCAATTTGTGAAGTTTTCCTGTCCTGGCCAGCCCCTGCCCCTTGCCTGTATTGAAATTGCCAACAAAGAGCATCGTGGTCCTACTGACCCTAACAGATTTGGCCAGTTTGCATTCCAAAGCACCAGGCAGAAGCAGCTTTGTGCCTTTCTCAGTGTTATTGTTGGGTGAAATAGTCACTTGAAGGCTGGAGCTGGGAGCAGCAGTGTTCGGCACCCAGCCAGTTTCGGCCCTTGAGATGTAAAAGGCAGCACTTGGGGTTCATTACCCAGCACGGTGCAGCTCTGATGCCACAGCATTGTGTGGCAAGGGAATCCAAGCTGCCTCCTGGCTCTGGGACAAGACCTGGTTTTCTGTCTGGATGCTCAGGTCTCGCTTTCTATCCATTGTGTTGCCCAGTGTCCAGAAATAAAGGAAATTTGGCACGTAGGGAAGGGAGGGGGGAGGAAGAAAGTGTGATTTGTAAAAGAAATATTTCCACTAGCTAAAGTTTAAATTGACTAAATCTGTATTTAGTCACCTGCTTCACTTTAGGAATTGAATTCATTATCTTACAAAATATTTTAAATAATGCTAGTTCCTTCCTTCCTCAAATTTTTATGTATTTTCATCATTTATTGTTGAAATGCTGCCTCATTCAAAAAAAAAGTTACAACAATTTTCTACATAAATGGGATCAAAAGCAGAAATATATGGCTTTTGAAAAATGAAAGAAGAAGTGTTGTCATAATTATTTTGAGCTTGCTAGGTTTAGAAGGGTCAACTGCTTCCGTGAGTTTTTAAATGAGTGATGAACAATGGTTTTAATCAAAATTGTTTTAAAGTGATACAGAGAAAGCCCTCGTTCATATGAAAAACAAGACCAAAATAGTTCCAAAAACTATTTCAGAAATTCTTTTTCTGAAGCAAAGCAAGGGCATTTTTAATTAATGTGAACTTGTTGAAGAGTATTAATAGCTATTAAAATTTCAGCAGCCATACTAGAGTCACAACCCCCTTTGCTCCCAAGCTCCCAGCCAGAAGGCAGCGAGCGCATCATTCCCAGTGCAGGGCTGGTCCAGGAGCCTCCAGGGGAGGAACCCACATTCCAGACCAGGGCAGGCAGACAGCCACCTGCAGAGCAAAGGCAGAAAGTCCTTACAGAAGCAACCTTCATAATATACACTGCTCATTAACAAGTCAAGTATTTTAAATGAATACTTTGCCAGCTCATTTGTTTTCATTCGGGAAGAAAATCTTCTACAGCTGTATTCACGTAAATCACCTTTTTTTGATGGGCTCCTGATGCCAGGAGGCTTGTTCCAGTGGAAAAGAATCCCCCTTGGCTCCAAGGATCTCTGGTCAGGTCTGCTGTTTTTTTAGGTTAGAAACCAGAGCCTATCCATCATAGTAAGACTTTGTTCTGAGGCTGAGGGTACATGCCATGGACACATCAGCAGGCGCAACTGAGATAATAGCTGAGCAGGTGGTAATTATTGTGATTAATCACTTCACATTTCAGGTGGTTGCACACCCCTTTATTGCTGCACCTTCCCTGGGCTTTCAGTGAGAGTCTATCTCTCTGTTCTGGGCATCTTTGCAGTTTGTAAACTTTCTGTGCACTGGATGCTATTACTTGCATATATATTGTATAGAAATGCTTGTATATTATATATATATAATGCATATATATATAAAGTGTGTATATATATAAAATACATATTTACATGTAATGTATATAAAAATACATATATATTATATATAAATATACACCATCTAGTATCACCTGGCTGAAACCCTGTCGTATATCTACCAAAACAATACCAGTCACAGCAGTTGCAATCTGGTATTTTTGAAGCTGTACCCGCCGTTACGTTTTTTGGCAGTTCAGTCACTTGTTGCACAGACAGAAAGAAAACTAACCACAAGCACTGATCTTTCTCTGCATTAACCTCAGGGCTTCCAGCTTCGCTCCTCCCTGCTTCTAAATCACTGTTTATTGCTATTTTTACAGGAGAAGATTAATGGGCATAAATGGGCACAGGTAATTCTGCATTGTTCGAAGTCTCTTCAAACAGCACCTGCTGTAAATTCTTTAGTGCTCGTTATCTCTGCAACACATCTTGGTCTTTAAACAGTTTGTTCAGTGGAGGAGGGGTGTAAAGGGTCACAGTGCCCTGGGAGCTTTTCAAAAGCATCTCTTAGGCTTTATGGATGCTGTGCCCTTGGCTGGGAGGGTTTTGCTTTCCCAGGTTCTCAGCCAGACTGGACTTTGAACATCTCTCCAAGCCAGCGTGCCTCTCGGAGTGAACTTAGGTTGCTGCTCCGGGGTTCACAGAGGCTGTGGGAGAAGTGCCTGTACTAATGGTTTTAGACATTAACTTTTCCTTTTGTAATTTCCTCTCCTTCGGTATGTTCAGCTCTCAGCTGAGCTTTGTTCCAATAGCCTGGGGGGCATGTGACTTCACCGAGATATAAAACACACACACACAAAAAGAAAATGCTTGAAAAATCGCAATGACATGGTTGTGTTGGTAGCTTGTGATTTCCTGAAACGAAGTGTGCCTAGACAATGAGAATTGAGCCAAGATACTATATTTTCCAAGCAACCTCTTTAGCCTTCAAAGAGGCTCCTTGGGAAAGCTGCACGCCGGTAAGTTACCTTACTGATGCAATCATTTTCTGCAGTCCTAAGAGGAAAAATGCACAATATAATGGCTGCCATTGCATTAAGCCGATGGGCTCATGTTGCAGCAGGTCGAGATGGATGGATGGCAAGAAACAGCATGTGGAAAAGCTGAACAGAAGGCACAGCATTGCATGGTGGTGTGGGTGTGGTGAGGGGAAGGGGCTGCCTCTCCAGCATGGGACACACCGAGGGTCTGGCCAGGAACTGTGCCCCACGCAGGCACTAACACCTCTGTAAATCAGCCGAGTATTCAGGGATGCAAATTAGCTGTGCCAGTGCAGAAAATACAGGACTTCTGTGTCTAACTAGTTGCAGGTGGAAAACCACGGGCAACGTTTCAAGAAGTGGCTTTGAAAGTTGGCCCGTTGCGACCATAAACAAGAAACTAAAGAGCTTTACAGTATGTACTTACAGCTTTTAATTTTCTCTCCCTGTTCACAGATATCTGAGTATCTCGCACACTCGCGGACAAGTATTTTGATTGTTCAGCCCTGGTTTTACATTTAATAGCCTTGCTACCTTCTCCCCACAGCGATCGCATTCTGCTCCCACATGTGGAACAGTTTACGTTTCTCTTTTGCATAGAGGTGGAAGGCAGCCGGGCTCAGTTTTCGTGGTGAGGGAATGGTCTTGCAGGCTTCCTCTGAAGCCCGTCAGGAGCGTGGTGTCACCACCACGAGTATTGCACGACGGGAGAGGCATCGCAGAGGAAGGCTGGGATCCAGGAGCTCTGCCTGAAAACAAGATTTCTGCCTCTTCCACAGCTATTTTCTCCAGCCTGGTGGCACCGAACAGTCATTAACAACCAGTGTAATTTTAGAGCAACTTGTATTTACACATAAGGACAAGGACTCATTATCGTTGTCATCTACATATTGTTGTTTTACATAACAGTTGCAGTAGAGCAAGTGCACTTTGGTCAATAGTTTCATTTATAATAAAGTAATAAATTAGGAATATTTTTCCCTTGACAATAAGTTTTATGCCAAGATTTTATGTAGCTTAAAGCAAGTTGTCAATTAGGCTACTTAAATTAATTTTTGGCAGCAGTTAATTGGAGCCTAGAGTCTTTTGTCTTTAAACAGCTAATCCTAAACAAGAAAATACAATGATTAAATGTTTCTTAAACAATATTATTCACAGAATTTAAAATATAGCATTTAATTAAGATTTGGACTTGTTAATCTTTTTTTTTTAATTTTTTTTGAGAGAGATTAATTTAAATTTCTTCAAATAAAATTGCTACCATGACTCTGATTAAACTGGCTTACCACAGGGCTACGGTCTGAGACCTTCCAACACTCCTACAGGAGTGCCCAAAGGCAAATTATTTTGGATTACTTTCTAAAGAGACTTATTTTGTCCTCCCAGAGAAACAGGACATTCCCATTTGGAGCTCCAGAAGCCTAAGAGTTGTGTTCACAGGATAAAAATGCTGTATTATTACACTCAGGTACTGGTAAATATGCTAAATAAATTAAAGACTTTGGTAAGGCTTCCCAACATGGCTGGTTTCTGGGCAGGAAACCAAGAGTTCTTGAAACCAGAAATTATGGAGGTTTACCTCAAAAAGGCTGGGAACCAAAAATGCAGTACAAGGTTAAAATTAGACTAATGTCCTTCATATCAATGGAACTAGAGCAGCTAGGGAGAGATATCTGCCAGTCTTGATTTAAAATTTTCCCAATTCTGGAAACCTGCTGTGTTCCTGGTTAAATGCACCACAAGGTATCATGATTTGCAGAGAAACGAGTCCTGACAGAGTAATGTTCCTGACTGAATCTCTTATTTATATCCACCACCAACTACGGGAAGGAGACTGAATTAAGGCACAGTTCTTTAGTACGTTACACAGCAGTTAAGATTAGATAATTATGAAATGTCCTACTATGAAATCTGGGAAGCTAATTTGTAATTAATGAATTTATTAAAGAGCAAAAAAGATGATGCATTTTAAATGGTAAGTGTATCTAGTCACCTTCTCTCCTATAACTCTGATCTTCAGTGCCTCCTTTCCTGGCAGAGAGTATACTTCAGACAGACTTCATATATTTAAGAATCTGAGCAAGAGCCTGTCAGTTTAATTGCCCCACGCATACGGAATCACAGAAAACCATCCCCTTATAAAGGATGAGGCACAGACATGTTGAGAGGGTGTCCCCAGCCTGGGGGCAATGGCAGACCTCACACCACATTTCCCTTTCTCTGCTAGAGAAGGAGTGTTAGGGGCTCCAGGCACAAAATGTACTGAACTGACTAATTCAAACTAATGTTTGAACTAACTTTCCATCCAGCTCTCCCATTACCACTGCCACCATCCATATGAAGGGAAAGTCCCTTGCTGCTGTTTTATGGTGAAAAAGCCCATTGCTACAGAACTCCTGGACAAGGACAGCAGGGGAAAGCAGGTAGGAGCAATCCAAGCTGAACTGCTTTGGTTTGAAACCAAGGAATTGCTATTAGGGAACCATCTTAGTGACTTGTTTTACAAGAGATCTGCAGTACTGCCAGTCCCATGTATTCAGAAAGTCCCTCATCATTTATGTGGTTTTCAGACAAAGAAATGTTGAGTTCCTTAATTGATGTCTTCATGTGTTTGAGCCTTTGAGCTTTGCATTCTTGACCATTTCTTTGCAGCCAAGTAGCTAGAAAATTTGCTTCACTTTAAAATAAAAATTAAATTCAAATGCATTTACAGGACTCTAGCAACTGGGTCTTCAAGAAAACCATCAAAATTAGTGAGTCATCCTAAAACCACAAGGGAAGCTAAGAATGCTGCTCGAGGCCATGTGTCTCACAAAGAAAGAGCATCACTTTTTAACTGGAAGCACTGAGCCTGGTTGTTATTTGAAAATTAACAGGAGAACTTCTCTGTTATGGTGCTGTTTTCTTATGTCTCAATATCATCCAGCACAGCAGTGCTGAATCAGTCCACGAAACAACCTGAAGGTGAGAATGACCGAAGTCAAATGAGAAATGAACAGGACTGTTTTCATTGTCCAAGCTGATTGCAATGCAGAACAGTCTTTTCAGTTATTTAAAAACAATTTCATTTCACTTGTGAAAACCTGATTTGGGGTTTGAGAGAAAATGATTTAACTTTTAATGAAAACCCACACACTGGAAAGACGGACATCAAATACAGACTCAAAATATAGTATCAAGATCAAATACTTACTCATGGGCAACTGCTGAAAAACCTTGAACTACATAAATTAAAAACAGATGCTTTAAATTAAAACACATAAATTACCAATGCTGATATTACTATAAATTTCAATGATGAAAATACATCACTCAAGACTTTAAGGGAGATTCTAAAGGTTACGTATAGGAGTATTTTGCATTATTAAACTAAGTGTCACCTGAAGAAGTTCCCTGGAAGAATGTAGGAGGTAAAATATCTCAGGTTATTGTGACATGATCCAACTACTATGGCTGTTTTTATTCTGAGTCGATGTTGTGTATCTTAGGCATTTCTTTATTTAGCTTCTGGTGTGTATTCAGAGTCTGAACACAGAGCTCTGTGTAGCTCACTTTATTTCCAGCTGGACATATACTTTCTCTTTATTCCCTATACAGAGGACACAGCTGGAACCAGTAACATCTCTGCAAATGAACTGAACTTCTAAGTTCAACCATCATATCATGCTTCAGGCTGTTTACTGTCTTTCTAACCCTAGTGCAATTTGGTATTATTTCCACTAAATAATGGTCAACCCTTGTATATATGTATGGAAAGCTTCCATGTCCTCAGGATAGTGCACTAGTTAAAAATATCATATATCTGAAGTAAACAGTAAAAACAAAAGCTATATTTATAGCTCATTATTTTAGAAGGGTGACTTTCACCTCCAGCTGGAGTATTAGAAATTTGCGTTAAGCAGTTTTGGTTTTGAACAGTTTGAAACAGCACAACAGCGTTGAAAACCATGTATCAGTACAATAAACAGATGTTATAAATATATAAAATATGTGTACATATGTATAGCTGAACTATGTGAGAGCACAAATATATATATTCTCACACATACATGCATGTGAATATAGACATTTTCTTAACTACACACATATGAAGCACATTTTATTAAAAGAATCCAAATTTTCATATATTTATTCTAGCTGTTTATATGAAAGCTTCTTTGGTTTCTTTAAAACCATTTTCAGACTTTTCTATTATCAGCACCCAATGTTTATATTTAATATTCTATAGCTAGTAAACTGTTTCTCATCTAAGACAGTTGAAGCACTGCTTAAAGAGGAAAAAAATCAACTCATAAAAAATGTACCCTGTAAATACCATAAAGTATGTGTTCGTGAGTTTCTTTGAATTCTCGGTTTGTATCATTATTTTTGACAATGATACAATCAGTGGGAATGCAGTATCAACAACTGGCATAACTAGAGGTGGAAAAGGCAAAAATGATGGAGATTCCCTGGTATTTTTCCATGTTGCCATATTTGAAGAACATTTGAGGTACTCGCAGTCCTTGATTTATGAACTGACTGCACAATCTTTTTCTGATCCCCCCCGCTCCTCCAATTTCTACTTCTGTATGAAGGGAGATATTTTTCACTGTAAATTGACATTAGCTTCTTGATGACTGAACTGAAGATGATTTGTTGGTTTTGGACATCCAGCTACCATTAATTTAGCATGAGATAGGGCGTTGAACCCTTCAGGTGTCTTTGGAAGTATTGAAAAATCATGTTACAGAAACAGGAATTTATGCACAGGAAGGGTTTTTTGTTATTTAAAACACTACTTGTGAACAGTAAAATCAGTTTCTTCAGCAATGAAAATCATTCATTCATTGTCTGCCTCAGTCAGTTATGCTCTCTGTCTCTAAAGGCAGAACTAAAGTGACCTAGCATGGCTGGCAAAGCCCAGATGATTGCTCATGATGCTTTTCTTTATATATATATAAAGGGGAGCTTAAAAATAGCTTCCTATATCAGGAAGCTCTAGCACATTATGTTCAATAACTCAATGATAGGATTTCACCAACCTGCCATATATTATGCCCAATAACTTCTTCTGTAATTAAATCATAGCTTGCAGAAAAAAATCAAGCTAGAAAGCCCTTATTTGCCTGGTTTTGCCCATTAATAATCACCAACACCATTCAAACCATACATCTTTCTTGTAAGCGAAGTTCACCCAGCTATAACAACAAAGTCTTTCTTGTCATTACACCCTATTCCAAAACATGTAGAAAAATGCACAAGCTACAAAATTTTGAGCATTCCTCCCACCCTGCCTGCACTTCACCCTCCTGGTGACCACCATCCCCTGCCATTTCAATAGAACAACATTTTAAAAATAAGACCATGTATTTTCCTAATCCATGTTTTGTCATTCTTCCTCTCAAGCTTATGCAGCTATTTGAAGTTGAGCTAACCTTCCTATGACCTTGAAAAGGTAAGGGAAAACCCTGTGTTAACAATTCTTCTCCCTCCTTATTTGGGTAAACTAGAAGCCATGAGAGCCTTTTATTGACTTTCACTATAGTTTTCACCCCTGGCACTACAACTGAACCTGCCCTGACCCCTTTTGACCAAGCGCCTTTGTCCAACAAACTGTTCAAAGCATCTTGCAGCCAGATGTGAGCCCCCACACCCTGAGTGTATATGCTTGACTGTACAGATCTCCTGCTACCTCCCCTGACTGCCTCTACCGCCAGCAATCGCCTTCAGCTTGCTGCCAGCTGGCCTGATTCTGAGATAAGACCCACTGGCCGGGTTAAGAAAATGACACCTGATCATGGGGCTGGTCTTGTTCCCATGAGCTGCACCCTCTCTGAAGGCTCTGTTGTGCCGTGAAAAACTGCTCCATGCTGAAGGAACTAAAAGCAGCACCTTCCACAGGCCATGGCAGGAACTCGCAGAGTTCCTCCAGCTATAAAAGGGACCACTGAGGATGGAAAGAGACTTCTGAAAGCATGGACCTGAATAATGCAATCTGTCCATCTGCTTATGACTGAATAAAATAATTTCCTTTCTACATGGACAGTCATCTCAGCCTGCCTGGAAACAGCTCACAAAGATCTCACCATCCCATATTTCTCTATCTCAAAAACTGTCCATACAGACTCCTACTGAGTTGTGATAAATGTAGCACTGATCTGCCTAGAGCTGGGCTACTTGGTTAGGCAGCTAGTTTTGATCTCATGGCTGTCAGGATGCAGACAAACCAAGATGAATAGAGTCAAAATAAAAATAACAAAGTCAGTTCCTTTGCCTTAACACTTGCACAGAGCTTACATTGACTTCTGTAAGTTTTGGATTAAATATTCAGGATTTTTACTAGCTCTTATCATATCTAAACTTCTTTGAATCACACTTTATTTCTTGTGTTCACTGTATTATTTTGTCCTAGACTTCTATGAGCAAGTACACTTGGTTTTCTTTCCTGTTCACCAGCCATTTCATCCACTTTCCACTCTGATGCACTCTTATGGATGCATTGCGATCCTGAGCTCTAAGTACTGCTTTCAGTCCTATTATGATCCCATTTCAATCTTATTTTGGCTCATTTCTCAATACACTAAGACCTCCCTGTGTCTGTCAGCAACAAATATCTGTTCATCAGCTTTTTCCCTGATGCACAAAGTGTTGAAAAACTCAACACTGCTCATTGCAAACAAAGCACTTCTGACTTCTTATTTACTCCGAGGTTCTCCTTATGCTTAGCTGCCATCTCTGTCTCCTTGCTCCACTTGACTCTACCCAACATCTGGAAAGCAGATCTATCCCTGAAGTCAATCTGACTCACATTATCTGGAAATAGCCTGGTTCCATTATAACAAGACCTTCACTGCCCCATTGCCTTCATGGCTGAAAGACATCTCAGCCAATGGGGGCATGGATTAATGTCCTGAAGGGAAAATGTGCAAACCTTCTAACGAGATTTTGCTTCTCTATATAAAAGTACCATCAGCAGCTGAAGCTTCTTTGTAATTCTTCAATTAGGCATTCAAAATTAATTTTTATTGCCTCCCAAAAATGAGACTCACGCAATAATGAGCCCACTCTAAAAATGCTTGTGTAGTAACAAATCCACTAAAAGAGAAAGGGTTGCTACCAGGTTTGATCTACAAGCCAACCAAACTCTTGCCAGTAAATACTGACATATTCTCACCTGGCAAAAATGAAAGTGGGTGTTTTTAAGTTAAAATATTCACATACCTATGAGATTTTCAGCCAGCTCTGCAGGATGTAGTATTGCTGATAGTCCTTGAAAAAAACCAAGCAAAATATGAAACCTTCTTTCTCACCCCTCCGACCCCGGTCAACACTGTTCATTTGGATCAGGTGTTTTTGAAGTTTGCACATGGCAGTCTCATTTGCATTTAATGTCCTTCAGATTACTTCCTTTTTGTTGTGCTAAACACCTCTCTCAGTTGAGTCTAATTTGATGAGGTCATGCTGTGACTCCTGACCCTTTGGGTTCTAAATGAAACCATCTGACAAAAAAAAGTAAGTGGAGTGAGTCTTTTGCCTGTTCATGGACATTTGATATTTGCAGATGTGCAGCGAGTTTTACAGACAACTCTTTTGCCAGGCTAATGCTTGATTGGAGAGGTGGAAAAAAGTTAATTCCTGTAGAGAATAAAATATGCCAAAGATAAATAGGTCATGCTAATCCAGTCTCCACAACTCCACTAGCTAAAATAAAAATAAATCAGAAGAAGTAAATATGACCATTATCTAAGTCAAGGGAATCCTAAATTCCAGAAAAGCTTTTTCTGCTCCCAAAGTGACTTAATATCTTGGTGTTTTCTCCAAATGCTTGTGAATGGAAACACCTGCATGGCTTGGCATGGAGGCCCCAGGGTTGTTTGGTGGCTCAGAGGTAGCCCATGGTACACACAGGAACTCTCCACCTGCTTTGGGCTGATGCGCCCAATCCACCGCAGCATTTATTGAAAGGCTGAAGAGGTTCATATCTACTTCAGTTGTCTGCAGTGCATGTTACAGGGGAGGTCTGGATGATCTTGCAGTCCTCATCTGGCCTTAAAAGTCTGGATCTGTTACTATGGCTTTGAAATGCTCTCAAGCACGGAACGTTTCAGGCTAATTTTATATAGAGGGACTCACTGGAACATTAACACATATGGTCAAATAAAGAGCCAAAATGCTATTCCAGACTTTCCTGGCCCCAAAATAGATCTGAGTTTTACTAGAACATTATGATATGAAACTGGAAAAGGAAATAAGTAAGTTCAAAAATTTGTTCAGAATATTTCTTCAGTGTTCCTCTGCTCCTCACCCGTTACTTTGAGAGGCTGGAAGTGGGACCATGCTTAAATAATTTTTGGGTTTTAGCCAAAGTACACAGAAACTGTCAGAATGACCTCACCAGCGAACATTAGATGAGGCCATATATCCCTTTTTACTTGTAACTCTTCCCATGCCAACCTTCTCCTCTTCCACATAGACACTTAATTCCCCCCATGAACTCTATGGCTAATTGTACAGCTGCCTGTGGTATACATGCCCTCCATAGCACAACTATTTCAGAATTATCTGACTGTAGTAAATAATCTTGAGATATACTGTAATTAAGTAAGAATATGCAAAGCATCAAACAGATTATCTTTGAAATGCATCAAAGTACATTATATTATAAAAAAATTAGGAAAATCTGTAGATCATATAGTCACTAAACTCCTCTACTTTATATGAAAATGAATCATTTTCCATCATACCCTGGGGGTGAGGAGGCTGTCAGACGAAGAAATAAAAGACATTGCTAGTTAAGAAGATCAGACCATGCCAAATCACTAATTAAAATTTAGATTTTTTTGTGTAGAGAGCAGGTGCATATGCTAAAAGCTATTCCAGAACTGGACTAACTGTTACCTTGCTTTTTATTATTTTAATGCTATTTTACAGACCTGAGGAAGGGCCTCAAAGACAGAATGTGTTATTGAACCAAAGTCTTAGATGTACATGCATAAGAAAGGAGCACTCAGCATTGCATCTTAATTTTCAAAGAACATATTTTCAATTAATCTGACAGCTTCTGAAAGAACAGGTTAAAAAGTGAATTTAAAACTAATTTTTAAAACAGTATCATTGATCAAATGTTGTTTGTCATATTCAGGGCTGAGATACAGATACATAAATATATTTAGTTACATCTTAACAGAGCCTTGATTCTAGCAGTTTCAAGGCTCCATGTCTTTTCAGTTGTCCACTAAATTAACTGGGCATCTAAGGAGGGATCAGAAGGAAATAATCATTGCTGTGTTCTTTATGACAGTTCTATGACACTTTACCTACCTGAATCTGAGCTATGTTTTAATTTATGTATTAATTGTATAGACCAGTGGCCAAAATGGTTCTTTAGGAATGAAGCTGTTGTGAATGGAACGGAGCAGTGGTAGGAATTACAGCCAAGCAGCCACAGCAGTCCTAGGAATTACAACCTCATCAGCACTTACAGGGATGTGAACTATTTTGACACATCCATTTCTATTCAGGTATCTCCAAATTCTCAAAGTTATTTGGTAGAGCTTTAGTCCCACTGCCTTCAGCAGGAACCACAGGACAAATCACAGGATGAACCATACCAGGATCTCATGAGAGATGCTGAAACCCCGAACTCCACGGGAATGTAAGAGAATCTGAAGGACTCATCAGCTACAACATCCACCCATGGGATGTCCACACCCGCACAACCAAAACTGGGGAACTAGGTTTGAGTTGCAGCTCAGTCCTGGGGATGTCTTGGGAGGGGAGACTGAAATAGTGAAAAAATTACATACAGGGGACAGGGGACAACAGTTTAATGATTTAACTTAGAAATGTAGGAATCTAAAGGGGGGCATCTGAGGGGATTCTGGAATTACATGTAAAATACATATTCATCAGGATTACAGCAAATTTGGGCCTAAAGAAGAGTGGGATTGTCCCTGTGTTTCGTACACTGCAAGAGAGGTGGGCCAGAAACACATGCATGCCTGCTAGCAAGTGAGAGCCTGCTGATACCGAAACCATTGAGGGCTTTTTCCAAAAATGATTTATCCTTATATTACTTGAAGATTACTCATGTAATCCTGTTTGTAAAGCTGAAAGAAACTGTAACGTGCTTCCTACAAATATTCATCTGAATCCTTAAATGAATTTTTCTTACTATGTTCACATGCCGTTGGTGTTTGCTTTTCCAAGGATTTCCTACAAATGCATTGACAGGCTCTGAAGAGCACTTTCAGCAAATGTGCTGGAATACTGTTCTTTGCCTGTGTTTTTATAATTATTATTCATATTACAGAAGTCTTCAGAGATGCCAATCAGGCTATGAGCCCTATCATGGCAGATTAAATTATGATGACAAGAACCATACCAGAAACTTGATCCTGTGTATAACAATCTCAATTACATCCGTGGCTCTTGCCCATGGAGGCAGAAATCAGCTGCTCCTGTAATACTCCCAGGTCTGGGTTGAAAGAGATGTAAGACAATGAAGATTCTAAGTGAAAGACCAATGTGGAACATTAATCTTCCTTTCACTTTTAAAGTTTAAATCATCAAGTAATGTCAAATGGTCTCAACAGGTTTTCCATGAGTATCTCTTGATTTGAAGTATTCAGGTTTTCATGGCAACAGTGGGTATGAGAAACACTGTTGCTGGTGCATTATGCCACCATGCAAAAAAACCCCACAGGGAGTGGGTAAATAGGAATTTAATAAAACCTGTACAAATCAAGGCACGCATTAGGTGGACAAGACCTAGCATCATTTTGTTAAAGTCAGGTTCTACTCAGTTAATAAACTGAGGAAACCTCTAACACAGAATCCCACCAGGGCACTCCTTGCTGTACCTCCTGGCCTGGAAGGGGGTTGTCTGGCAAAGCAAATAAAATTGTGCCATGTGACATGCATTTTCCTTATAAAAAAATTCAAATAAAGATAAAATTTCAAACAGCAAAGTTGAAGTCCTGAGCAGAATAAATTTGGAAGCCATGTACATTTAAAAATCCACCTCAAAATTTAATATAGTAGGCAGCTAGGAACAATAAAATAAGACCATATGGACTTGGATCAACCTGTTCAAAGTATGCTGGGGCCAGTTCTCCAGCTATTATCTGCCTTTAGTGACCTTGGGATGTGATCATTTGATTGCATCAAAGTAAAATTTTCCAGGCTCACTTCTTCACATCTGTGCAGTTGTAATCATTGAGTATCCCAACATATACTGATTTCCTACAGGATATGAACTCACAAACAGTGTTGGTGCACTGTCCCACAGTGGCAGAGACTGTGGCAAACACATTCTGACCCTGAGCCTCCAGCACAAGCGAGGCAGAAGGTATGCTGGGGAAGGGTGAAGCTTTACTGGTTTATTTTGCAAGTCTGTTTTAAGCTGCTCATTTTTATCAGCATAGCTGAACTTTTTATTGACTTCGGACAGCATTTTAGAAGTGATTTCACTTCTCAAGGGATTACTGGAAATACGTTTTTGTCTAAAGTCCTCTTAGAAAGCCAATTCTCTATCCAAGAAATTAATGCACTTGGCATCATATCTTGTTTAGGTCACAACTAAAAAACATCAACATCCCAGCCTGCTTCCCTACAGACCATGCATCAGGATTTCCAATGATCTGGGAAACAACTCTTGTTTGAAACAAGCTGAGCCTAAAGACCCTGTTCAACTTGCATGGAGCGACTGTCTCACCTGGCAGAGCAGGAGCCCCTCACCATGGAGGCAGCTTTACTGAAGGGAGACAGCAGGTACAATTGCTCCTGCCCCACTCTTGGTACACCTTTCCTCACCCTCTCCCCAGGAATGGGCCAGAGGATGGGGACAGCTCTGTCCTCCCTGCAGGCACTGGTCCAGGGCTGTGATGCTGTGGACAGTTTTGGGGACTGAAGAAGGCTCCAGTCCATCCTCCTCACGCACGTCTGTGTCAGCCCAGTGGTGTGGTGCTTGGGCAGAGAAGTTGTCCTGCCCCACGGCTCTCCGTGGAGGCCCCACAGCTCCACCTGAGGGCCACAGCGGGACCTCGTGTTCAGAATTCATCTTCCTTGTTGGTCTGAAACAGCCTGATTTTGTCAACCCTCAGGACATGCTGCAATGCACATTTGTTTTCCCAAACTGAGAAAAACTGGGAGAACCCTGGCAGGAGATCACAAAGACTGGAAATTTCTTTTCATCTGCTAGGTTATGATTTATGTTAATGATTGGGCAAAGGAAGGAGGGGGACTCAAGAGCAGCCTATCTGTACGGCGAGGAAATCTCTCCAGACAGTGGGAAGGAACTCAGCACAAGGCACAGGCACCACTGCCTGCCCTGAAAATAAATAAGTCACAAGAAAAAGCAGGTGGGTGCATGGCAGATCCACTGGACAAAATCCTCTCTCTGTGGAGAGCACAGGAGAAGCAATTGTTGCTACTCACTGTAGATAGCAGCCAGAGCTGTGCTGGAGTTTGCAGGGGGAAATCCAGTCCCTGCAGAGATCCCCTGTGCAAAATCTGTTTCTTCAAGTTTTGCTCAGGAGACCGGGATTTGGCTGCAAGACACAGGCAAAAGTAAAAGTTCAAATGCAGTGAGAAGTATGTATGATAGGAAAGCTCTTCCTTTCCTCTTCTTCAGAGTTAATTTCTTTCTGAAAACGCTACTCATTTCATTGTACACTGAGCTGGAATGGTTTAGCATTGTAAAGGTCAACATTGAGACACAAAGAGAATCTCAGAGATTTGTACACACGTGATTTCCCTGTCCACAGAGCTTATCCATGCAACTCCAGCTGCAGCTTCTTTTCTAATTCATTGCCATCTAGGAGGTGTTGGGGGAAGAGGGGAGGTGAGGGAGAAGAAGGACAGGGGAGAGACCCAAACATTGAAACATTTAAGCCTAGATTTTTCAGGGATCAATGGCATCATTCCCAGTTTAGCAGCCGATGTTAGCAGGCACTCAGCAGTGAGGTGAAGAGGAATCTTTACCCTCCCTGCTATCATTGTGTATCCTTCAGGGCTCACCATTCTGCCTGTCTAGGGTAAGTCTGAGCCTGTACAGGAGGAGGAGGGCCAAGACAAGAGCCATTACCCAAAGCTGGGGTCTTTCTAAGCACTCTGTAACAACTTGTGGTGAGATTCCAGGGACTACAACGTCACACGAACCCCAGTGACAAGTCTCTAACTGAGGAATTGTCTTTAAACACCTTGAGCCAACAAAGGGAAAATGCTGCTTACTAGGCACTTCAGTGCACTGCATGCAAGTGAGATCTGGGCCACTCTGCTTTCAGCTTCAGTTTGTCTGCTCACAAAGCTCTCCAGTTTGGTATGTTGCCATGCAAACCAAGCTTCTATGTCTGCTTGGGCTGACAGTGCCATTCAGTCCAAGTTTCCTATCCGTGATCCTCAGACCTTGCATGAAGACCTGCTTCCCTGGGATCTATCAAGCACAGATAGAAGACCAAGGACATTTTCACCACTCCTCCTCAAGGAGCATCTCAGTTTCTACATGGCTCTGTAAACTGTGTGCCTGCCAGCCCCTTTTCACCAGCCTCAGCCCTGTATCAGGGTGGGATATCACTGAGGAGCACCTGGACGATATAAAATTGAAGAAAATTGTGTAGAAGCTCTGTAGGGACTGAAAGGTTGCTCAAAACCAACCTATTGATGGCCAGTGCTACCTGCCCCACCCCCATGGCAGCAAAGGATATTATAGCAGAGGTGACCTTCCACTTAGTAAACCCTAAGGCTTTACTTTAGTATGAAGGTCCCTTTCTAAAGCCACTGTGAAAATACTGAAAGCAAAACTTGCATCCAAGCATCTTAAGGACTTTCTGCAAATTAATTAACCCCACAGCACCCAGAGTGAGACAAGGAAGTGCAGTTAAACCAATTAAGTGGTAGACGAAGAGGAGGAACAGGGGGTTAAGTGCCTTGCAGATGGAGGGACTGGAACCCAGGCTTTCTGGCTTGCAGTCTCAGTTCGACTTCCCAGGAGTACTGGAAGTGAAACTTTCCCTGTAGAGCTGTCGCTCTATGAAATCAGCTTGGCAGTGTGTGACAGACATAATCCTTTTCCCATATGTTTTATTTTCTATAAATAGAAGGACATCTCATTAGCATTCTGTAGCTTCACAAGATAAGGAAAATGAACAAACCGACAAATAAATATCTGAACTATTTCCAGAGAATTGCCTGAAATTCCAGGCAGTCCAGGAGGACAGTGCTGGATTCAGCTGCCTTCTTTCCAATTTGACATCACCTACGGTGCCAGTGACTGGGAAAATATTTTTCCAGATGGCAAGGAGGGGTTGAGCCCCTCACACACTGCGTCGCTGGTGATGAAATGGGCCACGTACCACAAAGCCATATTTTGGTTGGGTTGGATCACAGAAACTGTGTAATCCCAATCCTAATCTTTGGCAAACCACAGCCAGATGAAACATTTTCCATGTTTGAGATGTTCACATCCCACATCATAAAAGCTGTAACCCTCCTGGTTTTCCTGTGAAAACACAATGGCTTTGTTACCATTGTTACGGCAGCATTACAGGAGATTTGTATGACCGATGTTGCTGGAGATACAATACTGCTGGGACTGTTCTGAACAGTTTATCACAGTATAGTCTGATAAAATAGAAAATTATGTGGTCTGTCCTTGATATTAAACATGTAATATGCAAACTCTCAATTATTTTAGTCCCAATTAAAATAATCTTTCATATGATTAGACTAGGAATAAAAAGGGAGTCTATCTTGTATTTGATAATTGGCTGAAGGTTTCTTAAATGGAATAAAACATGCCAGAACTGTCACACTAAATTAGATATGGAGTCATATTCTCCAGCACTTTGCTCAACAGTAGCTAGTAACAAACGCCATAAAGGTACACGAGCAGAAACCTGCAAAATAAATAGGAAGAACTAGAAAGCAGAAGTTTTGTTTCGTTCAGAAATTTGAATTTTCAGAAATAGATTTTTTTTTTCAGTTCAGAACGGAAATTAAACTTCTGACAGAATTAAAAAATAAACAAAAGGAGAAAATTTCCTTGTGAAACAGGCACCTTAGGTGGGAGACACTACATGGAGTGAATGAACTGGGTATTTTACCATTGTGGATAGAGACCAGTCAATATCTTCCCTTCTTCAGCTCAAAAAATCTTCCCTAGAATGTTTGCAAAACTACTTCAGATATGACAAAATTATTTCGTCTCCCCCTTCCTTTTTAAACAAGTTTTGAATGACTGTGGAACACTTTCAGTTTGCTTATTTCTTCAGCTGATTAACATCTTGATTCGTTGCCCTTCAATATCTTTGGACACCTCTTATTTAATATTATAGGAGTTGGTAAGAGGATGACTGAGTCTGCCTTCCCTATAGAAAATACTGAGTTTAGATCACCCACTTTTTACATCTTCTCTCTCATTTACCTCATCTCATTCTGCATCACACAGAAAGCTCACCATGACTCTGTGGTTTCCAGTCCCTAGCCCACCCCCAAACCTGCACCTGCCCTCCGATCTGCCCCAGGCTGGCTTCAACCAGCAAGGACCATGTGTTTGAAAGACACTTCAGGGCACACACACGAAGTAACACATTTCCTTCCCATAGAATTTCTGGGCATTTAAAGCATTCTCGAGAGCACGAGGTCCCACAAAAATACTTATTTCCATTCTACTGCATCGACTCATTCCATCAGTGACAAAAATAACAGGCTGGGGACAGGAGATAAATACACCCCAGCTCTTTTTTAAATAAGAACCCCACCAAAATCACAGGGAAAGAAAAAAAATTCTAGCAGGCTGTCATACCAAAATTATACAAAAGCCTAACTCCAGGAGGATAATTACAGTATAACACAACTTGAAATGTTTTTCATGTGTCTGTCAGGATCTTTTTCCCATAGCAATTTTTTTGCCACAGGCCAACAAACAGCTTTAAAAAGCAGGCATTTTTTCTTCAAAGAGGATATCCATGATTACCATACGATCTCAGGAACAACTGTAGAAGCTCTGGATAAGATTTAGGTTTGTCACTTGCCACAAGCGTACCACAGCCACCCCACAGCTGGACCCTCAGCACTCACTGCCTGTGCCAAACCCAGCTTCTGGTGCAGCTTTTCAGACAGGCACTGACACCAGGGTGGGCTTTTGGGCTGCAGCATCTCCAGTCTGGTCCATGGGCCCCTGTGGGCTCAGCCCTTGCTAGGACATCAGGTCCCAGCTTCTCAGGTCCTAGGAGCCTATTTTATACTGCACAGTGTGGTACCTTTATCTATATACATTTTATTTTCCTCTGTCTAAAGCTGTGGTTAATTTGAACAGTGAATCACAGCATCTTAGAAGATGGAACAAGGTAGGAAAGTATGTAGGAGGGTAGGAAGGTGCAAACCAACCTTAAAATATCACAATATTCTCCATAGAAGCCAATACACAAACTGTAATTAGAACACCAACAAAGGATTTTGCAGAAATGGTAAAATAATTCAGTATAAAGAGCATTTCTTGGAAACACCTAAGTCTTGAAATTAAGCCATTAACTCTCTCTATAGAGATGCACAATTATGACTTTCATTAATTGTTTCCACAAAGGAAGATTCCACAGCCAACAAAAGTCCTAAAAATTTAGCTCTTGCACAAAAATTTTCCATGCTTGAAATCGGTTTTCTGAGGGACAATTTTTAGTTTGCCTAGTAAATATATCAGACAATACTTTTTTAAAAAATTACTTAAAACATGAAATAAAAATGAAATTTTATGGTTTATTCTTAAGCAACTGTACAGCTGGTAGAACACCTTCCATCAGATTTCAAATTTGTTATGCTACGTTTTTAAAGAAAATCAGTTTTTCCTCCTTCATTTAATGTTGTCCTTCCCTCTCTCTTTTGTTTTATTGAGCTCAATTCACCAGCAGCCTTCGAGAGTGGATCATAGCCAAGAGAGGGTTGTTTGTACGAAAATACGAGCTCCGGTTCATATTATATGTTTGACTCATGTCTCAGCTTGCCCAAGATAAGCCTATTAAATAGCATTCCAGACAGCAGCGCTGCCCAAGGGAGACACTTGTCACTCCCTTGAAGGACTACCACTGGGACACCATCAGGTCTGTAACCCTATGCCACCTTGAACTCCTGAGCTGCCTCCAGCGGAAGATGGTCCCTGAGTACAAGGTGCCCAAAATGCTGAGCAAGTGAGCAAGATTCGAGGTTGATAGTGATAAGACAAGGGGTTATGGCTTTAAGCTGAAAGAAGGTAGATTTATATTGGATGTTAGGAAGAAATTCTTTGCTGTGAGGGTGGTGAGACCCTGGCCCAGGTTGCCCAGAGAAGCTGTGGATGCCCCTCCCAGGCAGTGTTCAAGGCCAGGTTGGATGGGGCTTGGAGTAACATGGTCTAGCGGGAGGTGTCCCTGCCCACAGCAGGGGGGTTGGGACTAGATGGTCTTTAAGGTCCCTTCTACCCCAAACCGTTCTATGATTCATGTGACAAGGAGACAGGCTGAGTTCTGAACAAGACACTTTCCTCCATATGCCCTTTCCAGAGTGTGGGTGGGGTATACTCAGACTAATTTTGGATACTCAGATTAGGATAGGGTCTGCTCAGATTAGGGGACAGTGTCTATCAGGACATTTCCATAATCTCTAATACAATCACTACCACGTTTGATACTTGAAAAATCTGAAGGAGTCTTGTAGTGAAGAGAGTCATGTGCTAAACTCATTGTTGAAAAAAATCACATGCTAAATTCATTGTTTGCCTGTAACATCATCCCAGAACAAAGCAGAAGACCAGACCATGCACAGCCCCTGCGGAGCCTTGGGAAAGCACATGTAAATCACTGGTGGGAGTTTGGGTGATCTTAGAGGTCACAGCTTGGGAGGACCCAAATGTGGCTCTCAGACCTGAACCCAGAAATGGCAACTAAATTGTAGCCAGACACGGAGGAGTCGGGAGAACGCGGGACCACCTGTTGCATCAAATTGTGTATTTAAATGGTGATTAAACACTCTTGCTATGAGAGCAGCCTAGGGGTGAATGCCCAGCGTGGCTGGGCCTGGAGCAAATACACACTAGAGCAGTCCCTGCCCTGAAGAACACGCAGTAGAGGAGGCATCGTCTCTGCAGCACGCGGGGCTGGGGCACAACGCGGGACTTCAAAGGGAGTTTTGACTTTGATAGAGAGTGAGTAGGGGCTGCTGAAGAGGGACCTGTGCTACAGAACAACCAAGCATGTGCTTCACATTTCAGAAATTATATGCAGAAAAAGGCTTCACAGATGAAAAAAATGAAGGGGGGTGGGGGGGGAAGCAGCATACAAAAGTCTTGGGCATCAAGGCTCTTCTTAAGGTAGAGTTTCTGAGCCCCATACACGCTATGACATTGCAGTCTGAAAACTGCAGTGTTTGCATTTAAAGGAAAAATATTCTTTTTATCCCATTTGGACTTATTTAGCAACACCTCTCCTGAGATGTGAAGGAATGCAAATAAAACATCCAATACGACCCTTACCAAATACAAATTACATTAATTTGTCCTTTAGAGAATAACCTTTAACCATTACAAAATACACTCTACTGGCTTTCTTAGTTCACCCCCCCCCCCCTCCTATCATCTCTCTTTNNNCCCCCCCCTTTTACTCTTTTCTTGGAGTTTTGAAGCAGATTTTTGTTGAATAGATCATACAGGATTACACAGTTATAGCTTGCTTTCATATATTTCAAAAAGAAAATCATAAATATGACCTCATATGTTAATAAATCAATTATGGAATGCTGTTTTACACATATGCTCAAAACATGACCTCTTCCAAGTTGTCTTAGCGCAGTAAGTTGGAGTTTAGATTTAAGGCACTTTAGCTTTAAAAATATTGGGAATAACTTTATCTGGTGAATATTAAGTAAAGCAGTTTTTCTGTTAAGTTTTCTCTTGCCTTCAGTGGTTTATTAAAGCTTGCTCAATGACACCATTTTAGGTACACACGAATAAGCCTTAACTTTACTTTTCTTCAGTAACAAATACTGGTGTTTAGTAGGTATAATTTACTTAACCACTTTAGAGTTATGGAGAGGTAAAGCAGAAGCAGCCTGAGTTTTATATATTCTCTTTTGCACTCTCAGAGGCAATTCAGTGCTAACACATTTTCATTTTATAAAACAAAACAATGCTGGTGACTCACTTGTAATGAGGACTTTTACATAATTGCTTTTTTGGGAGTTTGACAAGAAAAAAATGTGCAGCAGCCAATCCAGACTTTTAAAACTGAAACAAAAGATGCACAGAACACTTTTCATTCTATTTTAGGTTTAATTCTCTACTAAATTTCATCCTGGACTTAATGTAAAAATGTGAATTTTATTCTTATATGCCTGTAGGAGATGAAATAATATTTAAAAGCATTTGATATGAAATAAAACCAACAAAAAAATATCCTTTGTTTTTTTCTGTAGTCACTGTGTGACTTATGTTGCCATGATATCTGAGTAAACCAGCATTTTTCCATAGCGACTGCCCCTCTGAGGCTGTGCTCCTCTCCTGTTTTGGGGAACTGATGCACAAAGAGTGACACCCAGATGGGGGAAAGGGACACAGCCCGCTGCTGGGCTCAGGTAGAGCAGGAGCTCTGAAGTCCAGTTTGTTCAAACTCAGTTAAGATCTAAGGAGTTCAGAAACCAAGTTGCTCTTCCTAACATCTACAGATATTTCCCTTTTCAGCCTCAAAATTTCCATGTGCCTACAGCTGGGTACACACTCATGCTGGGACCTGCAGCAGTTATACAACCTATAGGTGATAAGATTGCACCTTTTCCACCCAGTGCTTGCACTCACCAAGCTGAAGACAGATTCTGCAGGGAAGCAACATGATGAAAGTATTTCCCCATACCCTCTACTGCGTATAATAACGTGGAGAATGGGTACCTGAAACTGCAGAGAAGCATGTGGCTAAGCAGAGCCATGCTTGTGGTGAGAAGAGGACAGGATATTCCCTTTCCAGGGTGGACAGGGCAGAACCATCATTGGGAAGGAGAAGTTTAACAAAACAACTGATCAAAATTTTTTGTACATTTTCGGTACCTTTCCTGCTTTAAAAGCAATCCCTGAGCAATCAACACAACTGTATTACAGTGTTTATATTCAGCAGGCCAGAATTATTCCTTTTGATAGGAGCTACACCAGTTTACATCAGCCAAGAGTGCTGCTTCTCTATCTCATCACACCTAATATCAACACACCATCCAACTGCAGATAGTGACAAAACACCTTCTTCGAGTTGAATTGCTCAGTACCTGGCAGGATATACGTCTAGGCACTTAAAAACCCTTCTGCCTTCAGAGCTGGATGCTGAGAAAATTAAAATGAGTGTGAGTGTATTGCTATCAGGACACTTGTGAGAAGTAGAGAGCCTGTTATTGTGTATTTCAGAGAAAACAGCACTATTAGAGGACACAAATGTGATACTCGATTTGGATGTTTTCCCATGTGGATGAAAGGAATCGCTCCTCATGCAATTCTGAAAGAACCTGATTAGATTTATGCAGGCAAGTATCAGCTTGTGATTAGCATTTAGGTGAGGATGCAGTTATGTGCTACAGGAAATATTGGTGTGTGTGTTTTCTGTTTACTTTCATTATCTAATGTGCTCTGCATTAGGCTGGGAAAGACAGAAGTGGTTGTTTGGGAGATTTTTGAACATTTGTAAATTTACTAGTTTTTCCTGACAGAGGAAGCAGACGTACTAATTCATAATACAGTCTTTTCAGGGTGGACTGGTATAAAATGCCTTCCAAGCAGTTTCAGGCAGAGAATCAGTGTTGTTGTTCTACTTGGAACAGGTACGAAAGGTTTGAAGAATCAGTTTTCCCAAAGAAAATTTCATCTCAAAAAAAAAATTGTTTTAAGAAGTAATGTTGGCTTTGATGAGGAGCTCAGTCACAGAAGTGCATGGGGGATTGTGTATATACATATGCATACACACATGTATATGCACACATATGTATGTATTTTTTTCAGTTGAATCGGGATAAAACAAGTCCAAGGTTTTACATTTTTCATTTATCAAAAAAATCTGTTACAAAAAGGTTTATTTCTGGCAACATTTGTGTTGAATCCTACACAGACATTTACCTTCAGGTAACCTCTCTGTGTAATTCATGTTTTCATTATAGCTAATGGGGAGACAGACTGGTTAGTCGCTACCTCAGGAAAAAAAAAAAGGAAAAAAGGAAAAAAAAGCAGCCAAGATTCTTGTATAAAAGCTCAGAAATCCTTTCATGCACTGTCTAGGCTTGGAATATAGAAGGAAATCTCTGCCAAGAAGCAAGGGATGTTGAAACAGAATCATGCAATGTGTTAATGCCGCAGGGCATTGGAAGTAAGATGCCAGGGACTTCAATCAGAAATTGAATGATCTTTGTGATATAGCAAAGAGGATGGAATAACATCAGAGAACCGTGCACACAATGGAAAGAAACAGCATAATCATTTGTCATCACTCCAAGCAAACGAGTGCTAGCAATGACGTTTTCTGTACCAACCTATTCATGTCATAGTTTCAGGTTCAAATACCTTTCAGTAGCAGATCCCACCAGCAACATCCTCCGATGGTACAGAAATTTGCAGCGATATCCACCTCATCTGACACTTCAAAGGACTTGTGCTCTGGTCCTCAGACAGTTAAGTGTGGATACGCTAAGGTGGCTATGAAATCAGATTAACTTAAAGAGCTTGTATAATTCACAGCCCATTAAGTTAACCCAATTTCAAAACTGGTTCCACTCTGCATAAGAATGGACATCTGTGGCCTTCAAAATCTGCTACAATTTTTCATTCTTTATGAGTATTCTCCCTTCCTTTATACTGCTGCTGATGTCTACAGTGTCTTATAAAGACTCAACTGAGACTGGGCAGATACTAAAACTGGTCCTGGTCCATCACATGCAAAATATATAATTACACTGAAATCTTATAGAAAGGTGTCAAAATGTCCTGCATGTGGACAGAACTTGAACCAGAAACACTCACTTTGATGCAGGGAAACCATTCGGTCACCAGTGTTGGTCATCTTTCTGCATATTTTGGCAACAAAGTTGACTGGTTCCTTGTGTTGAGCAGTCAATAGCTCCTTATAGTGTCTAAAGGCATTATATAGTGTCCAGTTCTTCTGTAGATGGGCTTACACATGTACTTGAAAAAAATCTAACTTAGGCTTCTCTTTCTGAAAACCTTGCATTTAATTTAACATTCAGCCTTCATTTGCTTAAAAATACAGGGAGAGAAAAAATCTACATACCAGAAACCCTACCTATAAATATGTGGAATTTTAGGATATAGGGATTTACTCAGGGATGTACATTAAGGAGAGAGAAGTACTTTCAAGCTGAGGAGCAGTCAACACTTCTGCTTAGACAGTCAAACCAAAGTCTAATTACAAGATATCGTCTAGCCAACACAGCTTCATATTTCGACTTTTATTACAATAAAATACAGTCTAATTTATAAGGTGTGTTATCATGCAAACTTCCATAGGCACTGTAATTTAAAAGGGATTATATATAAGCCCCTCTAAAAGCAAATATCAAAAAGAAAAGATTCTTCATCTTGTAATATTTCAAAAACATTTCTTGAATGAGCATCTCTGCTTTTGGGTATGGAAGTCCAGAGAGAAGAAGGTACATGCCAAAACTGCTAAAATTGGATGCCTTCACTCTGGTATTTAAATCTATATTTAGCATTCAAGGAAAGGGCATGAATCCACCTTTTCAAAGGGCTGTATATTAGATCTATGTAAATCAAGGTCATTCCACCGATTAACAGCAGCTGAAGACAAAACCACTGGTTTTAGGAATGTTGCAGGAACACTTGGTTTGATTCACATTCACACGTATTCCTGAAACAGAGAGGATTCTTCCCTCCCCCACATTTTTTTTCATCTCAGTTTCCAGCAGTCATGATCTTGTCATTTCCTTTTCATGGATTTTCAGGATACAATGTGTCCCTGATTTCCACTGCTACAAGGAATGTGTTGTAGGATGTGAAGGGAAGCAGAATTTGATTGTCCACGATCAGGACATCAAAAGGTCTATAGACAGTTTTTATAAGAATGAATGGCATGAAGACTTTTCATGTAATATAGATTTTTCATGGAATATAGCACTTCAGTGCCCTACTATCAAACTACACCACATGGGTATCTTTTCTCCATTCTTCTAATAAACAGAGATCATGGATAAATTCCAGCTGATTGCTATGCTCTGAACAAAGCAAGTGCAATGGAAATGCTGGCAAGCACATTCTCACCAAGATTTGCATAAGTTTTCATTCAGGATTAAAGGCGTCATCCTACACATATGAAGGCATTTAACATTTTCTTTGACTTTATCAGCAACTGGAGCATCGGTAAGATGGTTAAGAGACTGCCAAAGCTCCACTTTTTTTTTGTTTTTGAGGGGAAGTTAGCCATTTGTAAATATGTTGCCTTATGAATATTGCCTGCTGCTCATAGAAGTGGAGATGACTTTGGTCAAACTGAGATTCCTGGGTGCCTTAAGTTTTTGTTCTCATGTACTAGTGAGATGCTTCTACCAAAGATTTGTTACTTGAGCTGCTGCATGTACAGATAGCCCACAGACAACCCTGGCTTCCAAACAAGGGTGGAAAGGTCATTTTCTTGTGGAGTTATGCATACATAATATGTAGGCACTAGTAGAAAGTGGGACAAATAAAGTTCATTCCGTTATCATGCCCCCTCACAGAAGGGAGGTGAACAGCTAATGTGAGACAGAAAAAGCATGCCCAGTGTTTTCTTCAGTACATTCATTACTGAAAATGCATCTTGGGATCAGTTTCTCCACACCAAACTTCAGTTCTTGGAAAGGCATAAAAAGAAATCTTCATGTAATATCACAAGTTAAAAAAAGTAGACACATCCGCATAAGCCCAACTACCAGATGTTACCTTTGGGTAGCATTCAATCTTGAACTACAGTTTTTAGAAGTCATTCTCCAGGCAATTAATACTACTTATCTCAAGCCTACCACAACCTGCTTGATGTTCTTTACCTAGGAACAATCAAGCAATTGATATTAAGTAATTTAAATTACCTTTTCTGTGCACTGAGCCATTGTAACTGATAGTATAGAAATATACCAACATGTCATGACATCAACTTCATTGAGCTCATGGAATCCATCAATTATTTCAAACAGACTCCTTGTAAAATGAATGGAATGCTTGTTATTATGAGAAAATAAGTCAAAAGCACTCAATAGCATTAATCAAATAAAAATAATGTGGAAATTTAGATTTTAAAGAAAGAAAACAGTGAATCATCTGTGAACTTGGCACTGCATCAAGCATACGCTATTCATCTTCACTCTAAAGGCCCTTCATGACCTATCTGCGCTCCACCTATCATTTTTTCTATGCTATCAACATGTCAGCTCCCTTCACTGATCAGCCAGTGATGCTTGCCATCATCACCCATTTGTTATGTTTACCAATGAGCACCTTTGCCCTTTCTCCCATGCCAGCATGCGTGCATGGAAGAAGCTCCCATGAATATCAGAAACCTATCTTATTGTTCTCTCTCAACTGCCTCTAGAAACATTTCCTTTCCTGGTACAGTCACAGGAAAACACTTCATAGTAAATATAATGACTTTTTTCAACTTTGGCTACTTTTACCTAATTATTTCCTGGTGCTTCCCTGTCTGCCTGGTAAAAATACCACTATTGTGGTATTTGGTTTATATTTACACAGTCCTCAGTACAATGGGTCTTCTCAACCATTACTGCAGAATTAATGATAACTTCTCAACACAGCCATATGTTTTTATTTGGTTTATATGAAACCTAGTGGCAACATCTAACCATATGGACACAGTCCTCTTGCTATTTAAAAATGAACCAAGAATCTGAAAACTCTTCCTATAAGTGTATTTGCTAGGGAATACTCTACCAATCAGTCTAAAATTAGTCAATCTTTTCAAATTGTTTTTGAGGAGAAAAAAATAACATGAACAGAAGATTGCAAGGACTCCCCATCACACTACCATCTATATACGGTCTTTTAACTTGTGACCAGAGGCTGCAGGCTGAAACCACCCATGTCTGGATGTGTGCTTGGTGAGCGGGACTATTTCAATGGATGGAGATGTTATTGTCCTATCATTCTGAGAATGGCACTTCAGTCTCCTTTGTTTGCATCGCTTTACTTTCATTGCAATATGCCCATCATGGAAGGAAGCTGATTTGTTAGTAGCTCAGGAAAAAATTTTCTTTGACCAGCATTGGTAATACTTGGTTTTCATTTAAATGCTTTTGGTTGTATCTAAACCATATTTTCAGACATTTTTTTCCTCTCACAGCCCTAATCTCAAGTAATAACTTAAGAAAAGCAGCAGAATTTAATATAAACCATTACTGGTAAGACAGGTAATAATAATAACTGTAAAATGTGATTTTCCCACCACCACCACAGTTATTCGTCATTCTCAAATGCCTGGGGGAGAAAAGGTGAACTTTCTACATGTCTGAATGTCATGAAATTCAGGCAGTTTCAGACCAAGAAAGAATGAATTCCAAAGCTGTGAATCTGTTCTTTCCATTATGGTTCTAAAAAGAAATACAAGACCTTCCACAACATGTAGGGAAATAAAAATGTCTCATGGCTATAGAGTTTACTGTGGTTAAATCTCAGACACTTGATATTTGTATTGCACAGGTTATGGTATAGTGTGTGGCACAGTGGTGTCAGGTAAATATTTATTGTTGCACATAGTAAGAAAGACTCTAGAAGTATCAGTAGCAACTAATAGAAAAATAAAACCAAAATACTTTTTATAATTATCCTTCACTTTGAAGTTACTTTTCATCACTTCTCTTATGAGCTTGTAGCTGAGACAGTTGTAATACCTAGCTACACATGCGGTGGAAAAGAATTAATAGTGGTGCCTTTCCTATCAATGTCAATGGCAAACATCCCATGGACTAAACAGGCACGTAAGGGCAGCTCCACAATGAAACAAAACAGCACTTGTATTGTGTCAAAGGGCTGGCATCGGCGGGTTGACTGTGAGTTGATGTTTCCAAGAAGACCCTGAAGTGACACAGGCATTCAGCTACCCCACAAAATCAGTTTCTGTAAAAAACAAACAGATACTAACCCTCTTAAATAAGGAGGGATTAGAGTCTTGATGTTTGTTGCTGTATTTCTCATTGATGGAGGGAAGAAGCATGGGTCTGCTCTGCAGGGAGCACAGGCTTCCCAGATGGGAACATAAGTGGGGATAAAAAGTCCTCTAGCCCAAGCTCACAGCTCTTCTTGCTACATTAGCAGCCAAATCCAGACATGCAATGGACAAAACATTTTGTCTTCACTGCCTTGGGACAAGAGGCACTCCTGGAGTAGCCATCCAATCTAAGAAATGAAGCAACAACGTTTCAAGACTTTGACCAATATTAACACACTGCATAACAGTGATGAGGGAGACCTCAAGTGAGACTTAGTTTTCATCCTCCCATTGCACAAGATTGCCATATTTAAGGTATGGATGGATGAACAATTATGTCTTTGCCAAGGCCCAGGCTATCACAGCAAACCTGAATCCCACTGTTTTACACAGCACTTGTTCTTCACACCATCTGAAAGCCTTCTGTACATGGTGTGCCAGGGAACAGATGCAAATAGAGCTCAAGATACTGCACTAGACTCCTCTCACTAGAAAAGCTTTTGGCTTCCTAATGAGTGATTTTTTAATTAAAAGTGAGGTGGCACATTCAGACTGTCATCTCATCAGTGAAAGAGACACTGAGCTTGGAGTAATGGCTTATTGTGTAAAATTTAACAGAGTCTTTTTCTTGCTTATAAAAGCACAAGCAAACACGGACATTTTATCAGCATCACATCCTAATGTATGACAGTAAAATGTAACAGCCTCATGTTAAATGTCCCACTGCAGCCCCAGTCAATTCTTCCCACAGCCACAGCCTGCTTTTCCCCTCACCTGCGGATCGCTGGGAGCTCCCTCCAGGCAGGTGCAGCCCCACAGACAGCACAGACACACACTCAGCAACACACTCTAGCTGTGGGGTTTCAGCCCCTTTCTCTTCAGGCTTTCAGCTTTATTTCTTCCTAGAACAAAATACATAAAACAAATTCACCTCATCAACCACATCCCCTTTCCTCTGTTTGCCAAGGGCTTTGCAGACCCTCAGTGCAACACCTGACAAACTGTGTTCTCTCCTACTCAAGCTTTCAATACCACTCTCCCGGTAATTGTACTCAGTCACTAGAGCCCTCTATGTTTTAAAGACCTGACCACCAGGTGATGGGCTTCAGAGACCACATGACCCACTTAGCTTCAGCTAGGATGCTTCAACTAATTGCACCTCAGATCAAGATCTGATGCCTTGTAACTGCCAGCCTTCATCTGACAAGGCATCTGCAAAAGTCTTCCCGTACCCTGACTGTTTACATCTTTGCTGAAGGTGGGTTTGATCTAGGGGAAGGAAGCGATGCCAGAGCCATCAAACTCTGAAATCCCAGAGAGCTCAGGAGTTGAAGACACTTGGTGCTGTCTCTGCAGCAGGATGAATTTCACCTCCGAGCAGAACGGCAGTTGCAAGAGGAAGAACTGGTGAGAGAACAGGAACACCTGGATTCACTTCTTTCCTCTGTCCCAGATCTCAGTATATTACTTAGTCTCTCTGTACCTTTCCTCCCCATCTGAAAATTCATCATTTGAGAACCTTTCCCTCTGACCTCATCTAGAGATAACCAGTGTTTTCTCACTTCATTGAAATGCAAAATATATAACAGATTATGATGTCCTCAGATGATGCTCGAGCATGGGGATATGGAAAACACCTAAGACAGGCTGGTTACGTCTCTATTACAAAATTAATTTTTCATGTAATCAGGCATCAAATGACTCAAGTCCCTAACAAACCTCTCAAGTACAGCCCGAAGTCACAGCACTATCTGATGCTTCATTCCCTCTCCTGAGTAATCCCTGAACTTTTCAGCCATGTTCCAAACCCATTGTACCTGGTTTCAGTAACATTAGATGCACGTCTAGATGACGTGCTATGAGATTTTGGTAGGTTACATTATCCAAATTTGGGGACAGTGAATCAATGGCTCAGCAGTACATATTAAATCAGCTGAAGGACTTTTTTTTTCTGTTCTTGCCAGTTTCACAGGAAACACCACCTTTTTATTGCCATTACTCTCACTGAACACAGAAATCAGTGAAGACCTTATCCCTCTTTCAAGTATTGCCAATAATTTATAAAGACTATTTTGTAACAGGCTTTCATGAATTTTCTCATAAGAAATCTCTTAAGTAGAGATAAACTGAAGGCTGTAGAGTTTTGGGAGCAATACGACAGCCACAGCTATTTCCTCTCCTGCAAGAATCCTACTGAAGCATATGGGACTGCTTTTATCCGTAAATGGCGTGTCTCACAGTCATTTCCAAAGAAAAGCCACGTCTTACAAACAGGGATCTCCTTTCCCAAAGAGAAGGATTAAATAAACACCTCTGAGCGTGAAGCTTTCACCAATCCCACACTATTTTTTTGCTGAAGATGTCCACTCCTTGCAACATTGGGCTTAGTCCTTCTCCACTGAAATTAATGGCAGAAAGTTCCTGTCACTCACTTCCTAGGAGAAGCGTAGCTGTCATTACAGTGTTGAAATGATATTGCAAAATACCTGGTGTGTTTCAAAAAGATTTTCTTCCTTTTTTCTTTTTGTAATTGCCAGCAATTAAACATGTTTATCAGATTTTAACCTCTCTCCATCATTCAGAGAGGTAATTAAAGGTTTAGTCATTGCATACTGGGGTGTTTTTCTGTTTCATTAACTGCAGTGAGTCTCTGAGAATCAGGCTGATTCTGCTCTCATGGTGTTGCAATACCACATAACTTCCCGTAAGCTGGCAGGGCACCACTTACTGTGCCTTCTATTATAAAAACCCACCTCCTTCGAAACCCATTTCACCAGATGCACAAAGCACTGGCACTTCTGAATCACTGCATGCCTGCCTGAGCGCAGATTGGCATTGCACAAAGCAGGGCTCTGACGTCCCTCTGTTACCACGTGCCACCTGCTCTAGGTTCCCATCTCCATCCCTCAGCACAGCTTTTCCAAATGCTGCCAGGTCTTCAGCCAGCTACTGCTGTTTTACCCAGTAACCTGAGCTTCAGCTACAAAGGAAAAAAAAACTGCGAAAAAGGGCACCCAAAGTTAGGTGTTCCAACTTCTCTGAAAATGAGGTCATTTATCCAAGTGCCCAAAATGGATTTGTGACTCACACCACAATACTCTGCATGAGAGTCATGCACTTCAACACCCTATCGAAGATTTTATTCCTTCAGATTCCAAAAGGAAGAAACTGTTCTTTTAAACTAAACACAACAGCACCTTTTGTTCCGAGTTTAATTTAATCTGAAAGTCTTTCAGCTCAGATGGTTGCTGGGTCAATCTCTGTCCTGCTCCTCCGCACAAATCTCCACTCCAGAAAATCTAACTATTCACTGGCACTTCTACTTGCCAGGCAAACTTCCCTGGTAAGGCTCTAGTACATCAGCTCTGAGCCACGGGAAGGCTGCCTCTTGTCATCTCTGCTTTCTGCTCACCCAGGGCTGTCAAACCAAAATTACAGTAACTAGAAAAACCCAAAGGCACTTTAGGTTTCACTATTTACTTTCGATTCTGCACTGAAAGTCTGGCTTCAAAGGACTGGTGTGCCATTCAGGTATCACAATTGCAATTCCTGAAGCTATTTACCTTGAAAAGTTTGTATTACAGTGCTAGTGGTGATATATGAAAATAAAATATTTACTCAGTTGTGGGATTCATTCCTCAGCTTCAGGAAGAGGTTTGGCTAAAAAGAGAACTGAGAGCTTTTTATTGACCTAGAAGAGTGCTGTTATATCTAGGGGAAATATGAATCCATTGCCTATATTAAATTATTCTATACTGCACAAGAGATTTCCTTCAACCCATTGACTCTCCACTAAGGCAGTGTTGTCATGATGTAAGTGAACAGACAAATTGTAAAATAATTGTATAGGACTACTGGGAGTCATTATAAATAATTTTATTTTGCTATTGTTTGGAATACCTGTATTAAATTGACAACTGAGGAATCCAGGCCGTGGGATAAAAATAAACAAACATGAAAGTCAGTGATAAACATGCTGCAAAGATTGGTGTCATAGAAAATAATAATGCATAACCTTAATATCATTTTCCCCACACTCAAATACAAAGAATTTTCTCCATACTCAAATATAAAGATGAGATTTGGAGTCAGCCTCCAGTATATTGCCTATGTAACATTTCTACCCAATCCAGTCCTAGCCACAATATTTCTCCTGATTTCTTTGTATTTTCTCACATACTCAGCACACATCACAACTCAAGCACATTTGTCTTTGGTGCTTTCTTCCGAACAGCCCTGTCTTTTTGGCTCCTACGTTCGTGTCATGATTTCTGTTTCACTATGGTTTGCTATTCTAATAGTACTTTAATTGGTTCTACAAACTGCTCCAGCTTTTCAAGTTCATCCGTTTTGTTTGTTCCTGATGCTAGCAAACCAACATTACAGTTATTCCTCACTGTCCAAACCTAGTTCTTTAGTTCACAGCCATCCACATACCCTTATGTAGTTTAGTTTTCTGAGTTTTCTTTCACCAGCTTTCAGTTTAAAGCTCTCACCAGTTAGGTCAGCCTTTGTCCTTGAAGACCAGCAGGCAGATACTCAGGTTGGATCAACTTTCTACAAGTGTGCTCCAATGACATAAAATGACCCAAACCTTTCCTCAAAGGACTGAATTTGAGTAATTTTTAAATATATATCCTCTTTTCCTTCCATCTTTTTCATCGCTTTTCCTTTATTTCACAAAGTAATCCTTTCTTCTATTATTTCTCATCTCATCATTCCTCCAGTTCTAGGCTCTAGTCTTACCTTTTTCCCCTTTTCCTGTCCTGTGTCACTGTTCCATTACTCCTGGTTTTATTCCTGTCCGTTTCTCTTTTCTCTTTCTAGTAAAGAAACTCTGCTCCTGAATACATCCCTTACGCAGTAGTCAATTTTTCTTTCATCCTAAATTTTGGCTTACATGCTTCCATGTACCTTCAACCTTCTGATGGCTGGCTGCAAATTTTAAGCTGCACAACTTTTTTCCTTTCTCCACGATGCCTTTGTATACTCATCTGAACTCCAGCACCACTTCTTGCATAACCACTGCTCCAGAGATCTGCCCTCTAATGAGTCCCACCAAGTGACACTTATGCAGAAATCGTTTTTTTCTTACCCTCCCCAAGGCAACATTTCACCCAGCTGCTGTACCCAGTCCTTTTGTGGTCTCTGCTCTTGGGGTTCACCTTCACTGCTCTTCAGTAACTGTTATCATCAGTTCTTCCTAGGACTGCTTTCAAGGAAAGCAAGAGCATTTTCCCCTGTCTCTAATAAACTTCTCCAGATGTTTTCCTGTTTAATTATTCAACTTTTTAGGCTCCTTGGATTTTAAACTAATCAGCCTGCCTACTCACTTCGCCTTAATGGATAGCAGGTGAGAAGCTGTCAGTCCTAGGCAGGAATCCTCACTCTTTCCAGCTGAGAATCTCTGTCCTACCCACCACTGAGACATCCCTGAGAGAGACCATGCTGCAAACTGCAGCCAAACCCCATCTCCCACATGCTGCACTCTCTTCCCTCCACACCAAAAAGGAAATATCCCTATTTACCTCTCCCTTCTATCCATGGAATAGTTCACAAGAAGGCTTCTAGCACAAAATCTTATTTGTTCACCCCTCTCATCACTGCTGGGATGAGCAGAATTACAAGCAGGTATCTAACGTTGTTAAGGGAGAAAAGAAATTCAGTTACATTAGAAAATAATGCTTTGGATCTTTAACAACTTTTGAAAATACATCTGAAGGAATTCTAATTTTATTGCTAAATTAACTTCAGCAAAATGCTTCTGCAGAGTATGCTTCAGCAGTTTCTATAAGTTATATTTATCCCACCAGTGAGGATTATCTGACTTTTTATAAGCTAATCCTCTTGAGTGGTATGTCTCAATCCTATGAGAAGGCATGTAATATTTTATATTACAAGTGTTTTAATTTTATCTTCATTAATTTCCGGCATGACACTTTACACATATAGAAAACTTTCCACACAAGAGCAGACAGCAATCCAGCTGCAACATTCATAGGTTTTGGTGATTATTTTCCATTATCATGCAATAGCATCTAGCATTTTTGAACAATTCCTTTGTTTTCACTCTTATTCCCATTGCCTCTTATTTCACAGGCCATCCCCATTTTTTCATGTCTTGGCAAGTATCAGCTGCAAGAGTGATTCACCTTCTGATGATTTTTTTGTCTCACTAGAACAATCAAGGGAAGAGAAAACAGTGCTTTCGTATTTATATTGAATTGTGTTTATAGAGGGTGGCCAAATTCTGCACTTAACATGGGTGCACAGCCCTTCCTGTGAACCCAAGAGACTGAGTTCCATATGAAGATATTCTGCCCTTAGTGCAATCATTTTTGCCTTGCACAAGGAAATGGATATTTTCATGCCTACAAAAAGAAGGAGATAGTTCTTTCTTCATTGCAGTGAAGTCATACAGCAGCTATGGATCTGTTGTAAATTTATAGCTAATTCTCATTCAAAAGTCTTGACTGGGACCTGATATGCCTGATACATGATTTTGAATAATTGTGGTGCAATACAGAATTATCTGCCTTGTTAATTTTTCCAACAGGTACATTTGCATACAGGAAACACTGCTGCTCTTAAAGTACTCATAATTGTGACAATATAACCCACTAATTTTCTTTGGATAGGCTGAAAATGTTTAGCAGAGGGATCACAAGTGTGAGTAAGCAGTAAGGCAGATCATGAGAAAGTCACTGAATTTCAGAAAGGAGCAATATTACACACCAGGAGTTTGCACAAGTCAAGTCACAATCACAAACTGGAATCCCCCTGAAGTTATTCGTATTGAGCTAAGAGGAAGTTTGACAAACCTGCAACACACAGGTGAGAAAGAAATGATACTTTATTGTCTCATGGATTTTTCTGGCTAGAGCAGAAGAGGTATAGCTTTGTACTTGATGGACATCCACCATTTCTGCTGTGCTTCTCCAACCATTTTTCCCTCTGAAACTGTCCTGCAGTTCTTGAGACAAAGAGACAGCTTCATGCAGACAGCCAGTGTATGATTTTTATGCTCTGCTTAAGCCTCACTGGTACTATTGCAAGGCTTAAGGGACATTTAAATCACACACCGACTTCTGTCTGCTTTAAAACAGACAGGTGAGTTTCAAGGGAGAAAAGCACTGTTTGAAAAGACATGCATTCCATTGTATGTCCCTTCTACTAATTACAACATGTTCTAGGGTTTCAGTGGTTCCTTTGCACCCAGAAAGGGGTGCCAATATGAACACTCAGGTTGGGCTAATACATTGGAAGTCACAAATGAGAACGCTGAAAGCCACAGACGGGTGAAACATCACCTCAGCATACGCCTCAGCAGCAGAACCACCACTGAATTTTACAGACAGGTGTTTCTGTTTATTCATAATGCTGGAAAGGTCATTTTACCTGCCTAATAAAGCTTTACAAGACAATACCATTATCCATTTAGATCATACAATGGTATCATTTATTCCTGCAGAATTCCTTTGTCCTGGATGAAAACTCAACTATTTCCTATGGAAGCTCCTCAGCGTATTTCTCTTTAGAGAGACTTTCCTCCTTGTGAAATTTCAGATGCAGGTCTGAGAGAAATGGAGTGATTTTCTCTTCCCTAACTTGAGCAGTACTGCAAAGAGACTGTCCTCATCAGGATATGAAAACGTTCCAACTGCATCTGTATCTCTCACTGCTCTCTACACCACTGTTCTTCAGAGACACAAATCCTCCCAGTGCTCCTGAGCAATACATTTTGCATTTGGTGTTCTGACTTGGCTGACACTTTTTAAAATATATATATATATATTCAGAGTCAGATAACTCCCCAGTGACTATTACACAGCTGCAGATGCTGAAGGGCACAAATTATTCCTGCTAAGGTCAACATTACCTTACACTAAAAAATTGTCTTCCTGACCATTCATTCTTTCCTGACTTCCACACTGTGAACAAGTGATGAATTTTTATGATTTCACCACCAACCATTGGTCATATTATGTACCTCTTGGGGAGGAGAAGTGAGGAGGTGGAAAGAGGTCCCAACCTACATATAGACACCTAAAGATCTGTCCTTTTTAGTTTCTTAAGATGTCATTAAACCAGATGAGCCAAAATTTCATTTGGAAGCTGTGACAGAGCTTAATAACAGTCAATGTAAGTGAGCCTCAGAACAAATCTTAGGAAAAGCACGGAAGGATGTATTCAGACAGCCCAAACATAAAGTTTTATTCAAAGTCTACTGTTTCCTACTGGCTAGCCAGTTCGGGAGGCATGGAGCCAAGCAATGGATCTGAGACATATATGGAAGTTGGTTAGGCAACTTTAATATCACCCAGAGCTGCTTAGCAGTAAGTGAAATTCCCCAAGCGGAACCTGTGTGGAGGACAGACATTCTGCTTCATGAAGGAATATGCTTCTTTAAAATATGATTAAATTCATATGTGGGATGAAAGACAGAAAAATTAGAAGTTCCCCATGACTCTCCTTTAACCAACTGAAATATTATACTCACCTACACTGAAAAATTTTAGTTTGGTTCTTGCAGTACTGAAAGCAGCATAAATTTAAAAGATCTCCACTTCAAAAATGAAAGCTTACACACTGTAAGCTTTGTAAGAATCCCATCTTACTTTTTCCTTCTGATTCATATTCTCCTTAAAATTGATACCATTGCGTCAAATGTTTTTATTTCAACTAAAGTGCGTTTTGCAACAAAAAATTGTTTCATCAAAGATTTTCCCATTAGCTTTATTAAAAATGCTCAAATAGTGTAATACCAGAAGAGATGGAGAATGGAACTGAATTCACGGGCTGCAGGCAAGAACCTTCTCCCCTTTTGTCAGAGCAGGCAGCGTGTAGAGTCTGGCCCTAATCAGATTAGGTTGTGCATATTTATAAACATCTGAAGACCATAAAAAAAGGCTCTTCAATTAAAAAATACTCTGCATTTATTTCTGCAAGAGTTGCAGAAAAACATGGTGATTAGCATTTCCACTAGAGACTGCAATTTGGAAGAAACCAGGCTCCTAGAACGGGGTCCTCTGGAAATGTCTTTTCCACCAGAACATATCCCTGCGTTCTGTTCAGATACATTGAAAAAACATGTCGCTTTTTATCTGATTGTATGAAGTTACACAATGTCATGTCACCACACGGGATGTAACCTCATGTAATGTAATGCACATTTGAGCAAAACTCTCTTTTCCATTATGGGCAGGACTAAATTACAGATAGCAGTTTACCATAATTAACCACAAACTGGCAATAAAGCCTATTTTCTGTCTTTCTAGATTACTATCAAGTTAGCTAAGCCCTTCTCAAGCTTACTTTTAGAAGCAGTTAAAAATACAATAAAGTATATTTAATATGAATCAGTTCTGTGAATAAATACGCTATGTGAACAATTTGAAACAGAGAGGGAATCCAAGATACTGGTTAGGAGTGGTCTGTTTGGTGAATAGTCTATGCTACAGTTTCTCATAAAATCTTTAACTGCTTTTTTTCTGACCAGTTATTCCCCAATCTGTGCTGTTGTTACCTCTTAACAATAACACAAGCCTGAACTCACACCAGCAGCTGCCCACAATGTGTCTCTTACAGCTGAAATCACTCCATCATTTATTATTCCAAAAGACTTAAATAAGGGCAAGCATTTACCTAAAGAATTGATTTTTAAGGGCTCAGTATCAATCAGTTCTTTTTGCCTTTGATCCTCAGTAATCAGAGATCCCAACATCTACACAATTCAATATGTAGCCCATTTAAACATATTCTGGACTTTCATAGAATCACAGAACGCTAGGGGTTGGAAGGGACCTCGAAAGATCATCCAGTCCAACCCCCCTGCCAGAGCAGGACAACCTAGAGCAGGTCACACAGGAACGCATCCTGTTGGGGTTTGAATGTCTCCAGCCAAGGAGACTCCACAACCTCTCTGGGCAGCCTGGCCCACGGCTCTGTCACTGACAGTGAAAAAGTTCTTCCTTATGTTCACCTGGAGCCTCCTATGTTCCAACTTGCACCCGTTCCCCCTTGTCCTGTCACTGGACATCACTGAGCAAATCCTGGCTCCATCCTCCTGACACTCACCCTTTACATATTTATAAACATTAATGAGGTCACCCCTCAGGCTTTCTGATGCTCCTGTGAACCACCTCTTCGCTGACAAACTCACAGCAGTGTTTCTCTGAGACAGATCTAGAAAAGTAATTATTCTAATTGGGCCATTTGCATTTTAATGTTCCAGCAGCAGCTCTGATTAGCCATACTTTGTTAAACAATAAATGCTGAGCCTTCCCTAGTGCTGTGGTGACCACTTCTGCCTTCTGGTTGTCCCTGAGCACTTGCAGGAGATCTGCCTAACTCCAGAAACACCAAACTGGCTGCTGCATGTCTGACCTTCTGCATGTCCTCAGTTTGTGCTGGAGCATAACAGAGATCTGATCCATCTGCAGATCACATCCATGTATTTCTGGGTTCAAGCGCCGGAGAAATTCCAATTAACATTTTTTATCATATTTTTTGTGGACAAGTTTAAAGCAGTACTTTTCAAAACCCATTCATGTCATATTTTCCTCATTGTAAAGAGTACCTTTTCAACTTCTCAGTGTTTTTTACTCTCAATATCCTAGTTCCAATTGCTTCTTATTTTACTTTATTAAATGAAGTAATCTCCAGCCACTATAAAATATCGGCATATATTATTTAAATGCAACCTGCCCTATGAGCAAGAACCAGAACCTCATGAAAGCAGCTGCATCTGTATCAACGTTTCACTTTGGAAGATGCATCTTAACTGGGATGTGCTCAAGTGGTGAGAGGAATAGGGATGTATTTATTGTCAGAATACAGAGCAGAACTCTACAGATAAAAAAGTCCCGCAGAANCTGCCGGAGCAGGGTCACCTAGAGTCCATCACACAGAAACGCATCCAGGCGGGGTTTGAATGTCTCCAGCCAAGGAGACTCCACAACCTCTCTGGGCAGCCTGTTCCAGTGCTCTGGCACTCTCACAGTGAAAAAGTTTCTCCTTATATTCACATGGAACCTCCTATGCTCCAGTTTGCAACCATTGCCTCTTGTCCTATTATTGGTCATTACTGTAAAAAGCTTGGCTCCGTCGTCCTGCCCCTCACCCTTTACATATTTGTAACCATGGATGAGGTCACCCCTCAGTCTCCTTTTCTCCAAGCTAAAGAGCCCCAGCTCCCTCAGCCTTTCCTCATAAGGGAGATGTTCCACTCCCTTCATCATCTTTGTGGCTCTTTTTTTTTACAGTCTTACTTAAAAAAAGCCTTAGACTGTGGAATTCCCCATTGTTATTATTGTTGCTGCTGTTATTGTTATTATTATTATTGTTACTGGAATTACAGTTTGGGACACGCCTGAGGAAGGAAGTATACAGCAGACTGCTGTGTTGAACAGGATGGGAAAACCACCTGCTCACAACACAAAAAGACTTTGCTATCATATATAGTAAAACAAGATGCTGTAAGTGCCCTGGAGGATCTGCCTTTTCACTGCGGAGTCCTGTTATAACACTGTTCCTCACATAATTCTCATTCAGGCTAATAAGATATGATTTCAAGTCATATCTAGGCTATAACAAAGGTAGGAAAAGAACCCAAAGTAGTACCATAAAGCTCCAGTGGTTTTGTGGACATTAAGCCCTGTTATGTTGTGGAATGCAACTCAGAATACAATGAATTAACTAAACTGGTAATTCTTCAGGCCAGTTTTGATACAAGAATTGAGTACAATCAGAGGCATTAAAATAATTAAAATTTTAGTACTGACTTGAAATAAAATATGTGAAATACACACCCAGTATAGATCTCCCTTTATATTACTGAAAATAGTTTTTAAAATCCTGCTACTTTTTATCTCTTTTTTTAAAAACAAGCACTGACTTTCTAAGAAGTTCACAGAAAATCAGCAGAAAGCAGGTAACTGGTTGGACTCTGTCCCAACCTGTTCTCAGCAGAACACCAAGAGCATAAATCAATGTCCATAAATCTACCCCCCCTCCTGAGTTCAACCTCATCAATAACAAAAATACACCTTCAACCTAAGGTTCAGCCCTGTGGGCATCTCTAGTGCTGCTCTAGCATCTCTCCATAACCTGTGGATTCACAACAGTAACTCCCATTTCTTCCATATTCAGTTAGAATAAATAGGCCAAAGCAAGCCAGGTAATTTTCTGCAGGATTCTCAAAGCTGGGATGGGATGGGTTTGCCATCCAGTTGCTTTCTGCTTTAGGTATGTTTATGTACTGGGCATGTTTCATAGTCATCTAATTACCTTAGAGTGAAGACATATCCTTCTGATAATGAATCTTCCCAAAGGAGGCTAGTTTGGAGATTTAGAAGCAAATTCTTGTGACTGAATCATCATTCAATTGTTCTCTTTTAAAAATAATTTCATTATGTAAACAATTAAGTACGATTATATGGATTTAGAATGCTTTTACTCCAACTTGCTCTTGCAGTGACAAGTTATAACTTAAGCCTTAACACTACTTCTGACAAGACTGTGCTTAGACAAACACTTTTCTTTGGCTACCACAACCCCTTGGGTCTGTACCTGTGGTGCCACCACACCATCTGAACTATTATGAGATCTGGTGGGACACATGAGCAGAGAGCATGGATGCACCAGAAACATCACCTCTTTTTTAGCTAAAGACTGATTCTAGTCCTACACCTGAAAGAACAACATTGAGCAGAGTCCTCTGGAAAGCACAACTGAGACAGCACCCAGTCTGATGTAAGAGCGGGCTGTCCCCCCAGGTGGTTATGGCCATCAGCCTTCCACCCAGAGAGAAAGCTCTTCATCCAAAAAGCGGAACTCTGCTCAACTTTGCTTCATAAGGTGAAGACCAAAGCAAATCAGTAATATATTCCTCATTTTAGATGTTTTGTAACAGGCTCACCAGGAGCAGAATTAAGGGAAACTTGCAGAGGCACTCACACATATCACATTTACTGGGGTCTAGGAACTGCTCTCCCTTGCTGGTTTTTGACCACTGTGTTTCTCCTCTTCCAGCTGAAGAACTGGATAGAAGTTAATCCAAATGGTTCTATGTCTGCACAAATGTTTAAGTGACTGAAATAAAGTATTTTCTTAAATACTTCCAGAATGAAAGCTTGTTCCCTTTGACTTCAGCTAAAAGTTGTTTTCTAGAAAAAAAACCAACCTTCTACCTAAATTAATTTTTGTAGCTTCCTCATGAAGAAAGAAAAAAGAAAAGGGCACATCTGGGTAAGTTACTGAACTAACTTTGAGAGAAGTCCTCCAGTGGACAACAGCTGCTTTCTCTCCACTCTTTTTATATTTACTATCATTGTATGTAATCGTAACAGCTGTATTTACAACAAATTCCATGAGTTTTTTGGGTCATTCACTTTCTAAGAGCGTAACCCAGAAATGCACACCCAGGGCGTTCATGCTCCTATGCAGCCACCCTGCCTTGACTCACACGCCTAATGGCTCCTTGAGTGATTAGCAGTTCTCATCATCAGGTCCTACATGATTAAAAAAAAAACGTAATGGCACTACAAATATTAGGAGTCAGCTATTTCATACTAATGACTCGTTAATGTAGCATTATTGCTGGTGCTTTGACTACTGTTGTCCTTAAATGCTGCGCTGCATTCATGAAGGACTTTGGGAAAAAAGAGAGTATGGTGCTGAGACTTATTGCATTAAGAGATCGGTTTAACAGATTGTTTAGTTTTGGTAATATAATTTGACATCTAAACATAAGCTGAGAGGGATCTCCCACAAAACCTTTGATAATATGATTCATTGTCAAATGTTTGTTTTGCCTATCTGGTACTCATTAATTAATTCTTTTTAATATATCTTGGATTTACTGATTTGGAAAAAGAGAATTATTCTTATTGATGTTGCTAAAATATCCAGGTGGCTTGAATTTCACCAACTAGATGGTATAATCTAGCACATTTGTGTAGACCTAATCAAATGTCTACTAACAGATGTGAAGAGCCCAGCATGGGAGCAAATGTTTGTGTCTATATGATAATTAAATTACCTCAATAAAGAGAATAAATGAACAATGATGACTATAGTTTTTTTAAACCTAGGTTATCTTCCTCATGCACAGCCTCTATTAATCCCTTTAGCAACTGGCAAAACTTGAAGTTTTTCAGAATGAACCATGTTTTCCACGTAGTGCCTTTGATTAAATCTACCAACCAGGCAATACCACTAACTTGGTTAAGAATTCCCACACATCCCCATTAACGGAAATCAAATAAATAATCAGTTCTGCATTCAAGATACGCTGTGTGCAGTGTATTTCATTTCACTTCACATAAACGTTTCAGAACACATCATTCTTTCAGTTCTCTTTTAGTTCTCCCATTCTTGGGGAATTGCTTCGATTATTATCATAGCATTCTTCAACATCTCGATCCAGATTTTAAATGTGCTCAGACGCCTTAACAAACAGGCTCGTGTCCTTCACATGAGCTGGATGTAGCTGTATGGACTGGAGCCCCAGTAGGCATTTGAGTGAAATACGTGCTGCTAAGCATCTTCAAAATCTGGCTCTCTAAATCCAGTTTGCCACACAAACAGATAACTTCATCTGAATTCCTATAAAGTACAACAAAACCCCCTATTGTAACCCATCGCTGAATAATCATTTCCCTATAATTCACTTCAGGGAGACCTACAAAAACAAGCTTCATGAGATAAAAAGATATTTTAAATGTATCTTTGTTTTAAAGGTGGCGTTGTGGAAGTGAGATGCTTCCACAAGAAAGGGAAGCTGGCCCTTAGTAGCCGTATTGCTTAGATATCATTAAGCAGGCCAAGTTGCAGCTGGAGTTCAAATCACTTCTGACCATGTTTTTGCTACAAACAGGGGAACAGTTCTTTCTCTGTTCACTCCACGGCGTGCTCTGACCTTGCTGGAGGCTAAGTAATGTCACCAGCTGCATGTGTAACATGGTCATTGGTGATGAAAAGTGAACCAGTGTAGCTCGCCTAGGGATGCAACCCCTTTTAACATATCTAACATTCTTGCAGGTGTGGTGGCTTTATTTGTGTGTTTTACTGTGTTTGTTTATTTGCCTGACTAACTAACTCATGTCCTCTTGCCCACTGCAGATAGAGCCTTCTGATTTAACATTCCTGAAACTTTGAGTGTTTAGGATATAGATTGTTTCCAGTCTCAGGATGTAAAAGACATGGGATAGAAGCAAGAGAGATTAGGGCTCTTTTCCTCAAAGTTAAACAACTGGATTGGTTTTCAGGCAGTGGGGCCCTGAAATAGCTAAATAAAAATAGTGCTGCACTTACAAGGAATTCACAGATTGTATTTCTAGAAGGTCTGACCGAGAAGCTGATATGACCAGCAACACTTGGGAATAGCCCAAACACATAGAACAGTTACCTCCCAGTGTCATAAAGAGATCTTTAGTCAGCCAAAGTGATGCAGCAGTGGGACTGGAGTAATTTGGGAGGCTAATTATATCCTCTCCGTATTTAAATGAATCTTTCTACTGAGTCTTCTGTACTGTGGGAGAGAGACAAAGTCAAGAAATGGGCCCGTCACTCCTGGCTCAATACATCCCAAACTACAGACTGCTTCTGAGAAGGCCTGCAAAGAGAATTTGGCTTTTACTGCACTTCATTGCATGTGCAGAACAACAGCACAGCTGGAGCATCGTGGAAAAGGGGCAAAAGACACTCAGAAAAACAGAAGCTGGTACAAACAGGTTCCCTTTCAGGAGCCGCTGTAGTGTGATTGCTACATCTTTGATTGCTCAAGGGTTTTATTTCCAGACAAAGTGTTGCAGCTATCAGCTACTGCCAATATTTTTCAAAGCCCTTTCTTAGCTCTCAGTCCACCTTCAACTATGGGTCTGACAGGACACAGGCATCTCCCAGAATTCCATGGCTATTGCCACAGCTGTTACGAATTCACATCTTCACCAGGTAAGATGCTGCTGTCCCCTACTGCAGAGAACTGGATACATCCATTCAAACAAATGTTGATTTCCTGAAATATTGAAAGTTTTCCTGAAATGTTGATTTTTGCTTTGGCATTTGAGGTCCCTCTGTATGGGTTATTTCTGGTGGAATTAGTTTTCTCCTGTTACGGTTTTCCCAGACTGTGCACATCCCACAAACACATCATTGTATAATGCTTCTGCTTCCTCTTTCCCATGTTAAGGGCAGTGAACAGCTGAGTTCATACCTGCACTCTAGACTACAGGGCATTGCCTGTGCTCTCAGTGCCAGAAGGATGTTACCACATCTTTCATCCACACACCACAGACTTAAGGTTGGCTAAATGTAATCTCCAGAGTCCAAAATCTGCAGCCTGGGCACTGTGAGACAGAGACTTGGTGGTCTCCTTTGTACTCTGAAAACATTAAAATAGCCAGGACTCAAGTCTCAAACAAAAACATTTCTAATCATTCACATTCACACGAAAGTCCACCTCTTCTGCTGAATGTCCACATACAAGCTCTATCAACCAATTTCATTCTCTTCAGTCTGTGCAGCCCTAGAAAGGATCCATCAGCAACTTTTCCCCTCTTGTTTACCTATTCAAAACAGGACCTGATAACAAAAAGTTTATTCTCTTTTGAAATATTCCCTTCAAGGAAGGATTTGGAGGAATTTATTCTGATTAGATTTGGATACAAGCCCACAGAAACAAGTAGCAATAATGGTCTTTTGCTACTCCATAAACTTTGCAAACTTTACAGTCAGGGGTATAGCTAAACATCACCAATGACCTGTGAAAATGTAGCAAAAAATAAATAATCGTATAACAAGGAATAGGAAGTAAAGCTATGTGTGTTTGTGTCACCAACACAACTATTAGAAATATTTGTTCAGATAGGCGCATGGAAGTGAAAGTGATAAACTGTTTGGTTTGGTTTGGTTTGGTTTGGTTTGGTTTGGATTAGCTCCCCCTTGGTGGACATAGCCATTTTGGATTGACTGGGTAGTCAATCTGCCAGCTAGTACAAACTCTGGACTGCTGTTTGTACTGGAACATCTCCTGCTCTGTAAGGGGCCATCAGCTCATAAGCTGTGGTTACAGGAGGTGGGAAACAGACTGAAACCTGCCCATTTGGCATCTGAACCTCCTTCAGCCCACCAGGTCTTAGATATTTTTCTTCCATGTTCCAGGTGAATAACACTTGTAGAGCTCTATTTCAACATGGAAATTCACTGAAGCAGGGTCTACACTTCCTTCACTCCTATTTCTGCCTCCTATTTCACAGCCTTGGTCACCCACAGTAACTTCAGAGACCATTCCAGGCCCTTTCCTGAAGGACCATGTCGTTGAACAGCAAGGCTAAACAAACAGGGTCACGGGGGCTGGAATGGCCCAGGGAAGTATTGCACCCCAGGAATGTTTCCTCCTCCCAGGGCAGATGTGACCTGGCCACATCCCAGCCAAAGGTCAAGGCAAGATCTGGGTCTGGAAGGAAACCCAGCCTGAGCAGAAAGGGTGCCGGGATGTGCTCCAACAAATCCACAAGTCTAAGAAGTGCATTTTGGGGTGCAATTGAAGCAGAGACCCAGCCAGATGTCTTCTGAGACATCAACTCCCTTCCCCTCTTTCTGCAGACATTTCAGTGTCTGATTCAAATTTCTCAGATGTTTTTATCTTTTCACTTCCATCCTGTCTACCTTCACCCAGCTTTTTGTTGCCACAAAGATGCTGAGAGGAGTTTCAATATGAGAAGGCTAGCTTCTTCTTTTCACCCTTACTCTAAGAGTTGCCTATGAATCACTTTGTGTTTTCCTTAACCACCCTTCACGGTTCCTCATTGTGCAACCAGGTTTTAGCCCAGTTCTCCATAAACAGCTCTGCGTTACACAAGTGGGATTTTTTTTAAAGTGGAAACAGGCTCAGTACTTTGTAAATATGCTTTGGTTGGAAAGGAGTTAAAAATACAGTCAAAGAGACTTCGCTTCCCTCCTTTCTCCCATGGTTCATGACCTTTGCTTTTTTCAACTTCCTCAATTTAGTTTCAGTAAATTGTCACAGAATGGCACAACACCTGCCTTGGGTACTTGAGAAATTGACTTTTCCTGCAAATTACCCTGATCAGTGACCTTGTCTGGCTACTAAAGGGGTTTGCAGAAGCAGCAGAGCTTTATGTGTGGCCATCTTCCATCTTCTGATTGGTATTTAGCCCTTTGAAGTTCACTTATCTCCTTCATGTGCAGCTA